>JBAMNC010001730.1:0-464148 GCA_037902135.1 Cetoscarus ocellatus | reverse complement strand
AGTATTAGTCACAGCAGACTTTCCTCAAGTTACTTCATTATCAAACTATTGTGATATATATATTTTTTAGGTTCAATTGATGGTGTTTCCAGTGTGGTAAAAATATGGAAAGAAGATGCGACCATCATATTTTCTTGTCAAATCCACTTAGTTTCCATGTAACTGAATCCCCTCATGAGTCAGTCACATGTCAAAGATCCAGTTTTAAAACGAACCAGAACTTTCTCTCTGCTAACAACTAGAACTTCATGTCCTATCCTGTAAAAATATTTCATTCCTACAGTGAAACTTTAGAGTTGAACCGTCAAGAGCTGCTCACTGCTCTGGCCCTCTGCTGAGAGATGGTGTGAGAAATTAGACTCAGTGTCCTGCGGAAAGTCTCCAACAAAACATCTCCGTCCACTTTTTCTAAACCACATGATGTTTGATGGGGAAACTCAAAATATGTTTTTTTTTTTTTTTATCAGAGGTTTGCTTAGACAAAATCAAGTAAATCAGATCATATAACTTGGTCTTTGCTTACCTCTTGCTTGTGAGTGCAATATCTCACTTAAAATGTAAATTTATATATATATTTATTTTTTAGCAATGCCAATGTGATCTTAAACCTTGTAATCACACCTTGTAATGTGAATATTAAGAATGCATGGATGAGTTTTTGTTACTTTGGTACAAATCCTGAGCTGTTTTTGAAACTGCCCGTTACACTTGCAGAACGTACAATGTAGTATCATATGTGAACTTATGTAAAATCTGCAGCACGCCAAAAATACCTGGATGTCATACTACTTCGGTAAAAATGAATGATATTCATCAGACCAGACTATGTGGGGTGGTCTCCTACAACGCAGAGAGCCAACAGGACAGGAGTTGAAATGGCAGCCAACAACAGAGCCCACAATCGCAAAAGCATTAGCATTAGCATTATTTGCATTAGCATTAATTCTGTTACCTCAATAGAACAGTGTACAAATCAAGTCTTGGTAAAAGTATTTGTTTTTTTGTTGTTGAGTAGATCTAACATGTAAACAAGTACATTTTCAGCCATGAAAATCAAGAAAATCCTTATTTTATGTACAAAGCACAATTTTTAAAAAGTTTGACCAGAGTTCTGCACAGTGACTACAAAGCAGAAAATAAGATGAAATGATGTGAAATAAAGTAGTTAAATAGCAATTAAAACCAATAATAAAAGCCTAGAGGGAAACATAAAACATATAAAAAACAAAAGACATTCAGTTAAATTAATGCTACACCATGCTGAGTGCTATGTGTCCATTAATGCTCTTTCTCATTGATCTCTTCTATGAAATTTATTTTTTATGCTATTTGTATATTTTATCTTATGTGCAGTGTCTCTGAGTTTTTGAAAAGTGTTTTATAAATAAAATGTATTGTTATCTAAAAGAAGAGCTGCATTAACAGAATAAAAGACATTCAACAGTAGTCAGACAACCCTTATGATGAATTAAAAGCAGAACAGTAAGAGTATGTTTTAGATTGAAACGTAGGAAAGGTTGGGGACAGTTTGATTTCAGGAGATAACTGGTTACATAACTTAGGGGCTACAACAGAAAAGGCTTGGTGACCTCAGTGTTTAGCCTGGCCTTAGGGACGACAAGAAGAAGCTTAAAGATCTCGACAGGTTGTTGACTTTCAAAGGGTGTATTGAATAATCACTCGACTTAATTATCAGTCCATAAATGTTTGCATCCAGCTAGCCATTAGCTGGGCTTCTGTTTACGAGGCGAAGATCAGTAAAAGGCTGGATTGAGTAGGGAAGGGTTGCAGCCTTGTTTGCATTTTTTTAAATGGATTGTTCATATCTCTGTAAAATAGTTTTTGTATTGTAGAAATAGTTGCTCAAGCCCAAACTTCAATACAGTAGGTGGGAGTAATGCACCTCATACGATTGTTGCCACTGAATAACAAATAAGAGAAAGAATCAGCTTGTCCAGGCCCATACTGCCAAATAACAGATCTTTGGATATCTCACGGCACAATACACACACCATGCAGTATATATTGCTTACTGCATTATACTGTATGTGATAGGCGGGTTTGAAAATGGTTTTGGACTGGGGTGGATGACCTGCTTCTATTTTGGGGGTCAGAGGTCATTATTTTATGTTTTGATTTTTACTCAGCATACTTGACTAATCCAAAATTTATTGCACAATTAGATAAATATCACTCTACCATGAAAGCCAACCTAGCCCCTCTTCTAGACCCACAACTGTACTTTTACGGTCTGACAATTTTATACCTTTGGCAAAAACAAACAAAAAAAAAATATGTGGTTTACAGGTACCATCCTGTTCTTTATTAAGGGTAAATGCAAAGATTGTTGGCTAATATTTCCAATCTAAACAGTAGAATTATATTTCTGTCATGACTATAAAAAGCATGCTCCAGCTTTATTTTGGTTGCAAAGGGATTCTGTTGCTGTAGTCCTTGACTGCATGTAAATTTGTACTTTAATGTACAATGTTAAGTGTTTTATTTTATTACTAACATCATTTCCTTTATGTGTGTCATTAATAGAAGTTAACATCTGTTTTGTGTTCCTTTATTAAGATCTGCATTTTATCTTAAGCCTTCTCTAATCCTCTGGTTCCTTAAAAACCCCTTCCATTGGGCTATTTGTCAAAGCCCAAACTATTTATAAACTAATGCTGGAAAAAGATGGCATTGGACGGAAACCAAGCTGTGTATACGATCTGCGTTCTGCATCTGAGAGGGATTTACAAAGTCTAAGTGCACCCAGAGTCCTGGTACTTAAAATTGTAAAAAAAAAGGGAAAAGCAGTGATCTAAATGAGAGAAAATGGTTCAGGAGATTTTCACGCTGTGGAAAGTTGACCTTGCAGAGATAGCGTGTTCCTGCGGGGCACGCAGGATTGGCAGGTAACTAACAAACCCAGAAGGCTGACTGCGGCCTGGCTCGGATCAGCTCGGCTCTGCCCGCGCCAGCCCGTGTTGAGTAATGCTGTTTGTAAATACCGGGCCAATTATGGCTAACGAGGGTCTGATTGGAACCATATGAACATTTATTGAATTTGTCAGAGAAAGGTAGAGTGGAGATAGCTAATGAAGTGCAGCCACGGAGCCGAGGGGGAGGGGTGCGCTCAGGGGACGTTTAATTCAGCTGGCAGTGCCACAGTGTTTTCCATGTTTGTGGGTTTATACTCGTTAAATTCTGCAGTTTTTTTACAGAGCAGGGAGTCAAAAGAGGAAAAGGTCAAGTTAAGTTATCCTCTGATTTCATGATGTTTACATTTAGTTTGATCCATGGAAGCTTTAAATTCAACTTGAGGACCTTTGGTTGATGTGTGTTTGGGTCAAATACTTTCTGACCCCGAGAATCTGAAAAATTGTAATTCTTCACACGATTCAAAACCACCAAATGTCACTCTGATGTCCTGAAGTCGCCTCTGTCCCTGGATAATTACATGTTTTGCTGCTTCACACACAATCTGACTGACACTTGTTGGGGTTGGACGTGGTTTTTTCTCACAAACATCTGTCTGAGCAGCTGTTGTTGGTTTTGTAACGTGGGAAATAAAAGCATTTTTTTTTTTTCAATAAATTATTGAAGGAGTATTGCATTCCTCTGTTGCATTTTTTTATCAAACCACAGGTGGAAATAACTTAGTTTATTCCTTCACCAACCACCTTACTGGTACCAGGTTGGAGCCTCTTCTTTCCCCCAGCGCTGCCTTGATCTTTTGTGGCATAGATTCAACAATTCCATCCTTGTTCAGGTCTCCCTTGCAATAGAGATCCGTTGATCTTGATGGGACAAACCTGGTTAAATAAAGGTTAAATAAATAAATAAAATGAAGGTGCTTCAGACATTCCTTCTGGGTTTTTGGTCCATATTGACACGATAGCATCACACAGTTGCTGCAGATTTGTCTGCTGCACATCCATGATGAGGATCTCCTGTTCCACCACATCCCAAAGGTGTTCTATTGGATTGAGATCTAGTGGCTGTGGAGGCCACCAGAGGACAGTGAACTCATTGTCATGTTTAAGAAACCAGTTTAAGATGATTTGAGCTTTTGAGACTTGGAGCGTTATCCTGTTGGAAGTAGCCATCAGTGGATGGGTGCACTGTAGCCATAAAGGGATAGACATGGTCAGCAGCAGTACTGAGGTAGGGGTTTGTGGGAGCCCAAAGGGTGCCAAGAAGATCCCCTTGCCTCCATTAGAGGAACATGAAGGTCTGTTAGCTTTTGTCACAAATTAGTTTACAGATATTAAATGCAAAAATAAGTTATAAAACACCTTCAATAAGAATCTCCATGTACAACCAGATTTATTTTGACCTTTGGAGGAGTGCGGCCTGGTGTGGTCTTCTTCTGCTCTAGACTTTCTAACTCAAGATTGGACATGTTATGGGTTCAGAAGTGGTCTTCTACATACCTTGGTTGTAACAAGAGGTTATTTGAGGTCTTGTTGCTGTTGTACCATCTTGAACCACTCTGGTCATGCTCTTCGAGGTGTTTTAGCAAGGAGGACCTATTCTAATGTTTGGCTTGAACTTCAGCAGATTGTCTTGACCATGGCAAGACCCATTGAGCTGCTGCCATGAAATTGGCTGATCAGCTCTTTTCAAGCAGTTGAATGAGTTTACTGAATTAAGTGTCGGATGAGTTAAGAACATCCATTTGAATTAATACTATCAGTAGTCAAGAGACAGATGAATAGGAAGCCTTCTTTCCTAATGTAGGCTCACAGATTTCATGACTCTCCATCTTAAGTTGGTGCCCCAGTTTGGCCACCCATGAAAAAAATGTCATCGCTGAAAGCCCCACTGTTAGGACTCTCTTTCAGCTTTCATATTAAATTGGAAACACTAACAATAGCTGCATATTTAATTATGATTAACTGAAAATCTTGCACATCATGGATAGCATTTGTACATGTTCTTTTAAAGTATTTATGTGGCCCAAGAGTAGTCTCCACATGAGCACACATCAGTGCAAACATTGATCCATCGCTCCAATATGACCCAGATGAGGCTACGTTTGAATCAGCTCTTGCTCTGAAATCACAACCTCTGCCCTTGTTTGTTCTACATCTCGCTCCATAACGTCATCCAGTCCTTTTTTAACCCCCTCCGCCCCTTGTATGTCTCATTATGGTCGCTCCTCATCCTGCCAGCTGATGGTTGAGTGCAGCGAGGCCCTCGGGCTCCGCTCTGTGTCCCTTTGATTTCCATCCACGGACAACAGAAAGGAGGGCACACGTCCAACACACACACACACAGCACACATACAGAGCAGGCATGTACATTCACGGTTCAGCCTTTACATTTATTGTGTGCCAATGCAAACATCTATGGAGTCATTCATGCACACGACATGTCTGTACAGTGGATGTTCAGCCATGTGGACGCTCATGGCCATTCCTCTACCAACCATCTTGTACTATAGCATGTGTGTGTCGGTGCGTGTGTGTTAGTGTGTGTGTTTGGATGAAAGCCTCAAACGTCAGAGAGTAAAATCATTGAGAAATAAAGCAAACAGTCCAGCAGCTAATTAGCAGCCATGTGTTTTTATAATTAGAGGCCGACATTAGAAACAGGCCCAGGGTCTCCGGATACATGACCTTCATTAGTTAAAGACATTACACTGTGTACTTTACTAAATACAGGGGTGTGTTTTATGTTTCCTCTCACTGCTGTCAGATGGAGTTAGACACTTAAAAAAACTAAAAAAAGAGAAACAAGACTACAAAGGCTAGGAAATGATCATTTATCCAAAGGTTAATCAACAGTTTTCCAAACTGGTCCAGATATTCTGGAGATGATTGAACTACAGCTCACAAAAAGCAGACACATGCCCTAGCATGTGGTTAAAATTTTATTTTCATAACTTGATAACGTTCAAGGAGCTGATATTGAAGCTTTGGGGGGCCCTAATGCGACCCTGGGGCCTCGAATGATGATCATTGCACTATAGATAACCAAGAGGGCCACATCAACGTTATTCCTGGTTCCAGAGGGCCAAATTATTACAAATATAAGGACACTATAAAAAAAAAAGATAATCAAACATATCTAGCTTTTATCAGAGTTTATATTTCATACTTAAAACATAACAGCAAAATTAAATTTAGTGATCTAGAAATGGAGTCAATGCCAACAAAGGGAATTTTTCAATGCTAAAAGAGACATAAGACATACTTTATTTATCCCTCATGGGGAAATTCAATTCCTTACACTCTGTTGTCTAGACATGCTACACAAAGACAGGCTGAAACACACATGCACAAACAGGTCCTACGATTATGCACTAAAGGAGGGATGGCAGAGTGATGGCTTTCTGCTCCTGAAGAAGCACTACCAAGCAGTTTTGGGGTCCAGTGCTTCGCTCAAGGGCCCTTTGGCAGTGCCCAGGAAGTCGGCTGGCACCTCTCCAGCTACCAAATGGACTTCCAAACATGGTTGGGTCGGGACTTGAACCAGCCACCCTCTGGTCCCCAGCCCAACCCTGCTGCCAGCTCTGCTGCCGCCCCGCCCTATACACTTACTGTTTTAACTTGACTGTTTTTTTAAATGAATATGTTTATCCATATAGCCTAAATTTCAACAATAAATCCTACTAATAATAAAAAATACATATATTTTACACATGTAACCTGAACAAGGTAGTAATTACAATAATCTTGGTATTGGTGAATATTTGATTTTTTGACATACTTTTTCGTGAAATACATCAATAATCTGCCATTAAAGATCTTTACAGAAATTGTTTAAGCAAAATGAATTTGCTCATTTCCCATAAATAATGAGAGGGAAACACTTGAGAGACCTTTATAGAAACATTTTCCATTTTGCATATTGTAATACATTTTGAGTGTGTTCATGGTGGTAAATAAAACAAGAGTAGCCTACTATATGACAGATTTTTTCATCTTTATGGCTGAAATTCCTGGAAATTTGAAATTGACTGGTGAGCCGCATTGAGAAAGGGAGAGGACAGCATGTGGTCCCGGGCAGCCGATTGCCCACTCCTGTTTTAGGTGTCAATGATGTTTTAATGGTTACGGATCTAAAAAACAGATTCAAAGATAAATGTGGCAGCAAACTTTGATCTGTTTGATATGTGTCTTTTGTTCAACTGCCCAATGAGAAGTGGCTTACAGTAAAGTCGGATGGAAAATTAGGCTTTAAAGTGCATATTCTTCTGAGAAATTATTTTTATGGTCCAAAAAAAATAAACATTCAAAATAAATGAAAGCAACTTGCAAAAGATTAGAGGAAACTACTACAAGAGTATTTTTCAGCCTATTTTACAGTGGACTAATGATGCTTCATGATGCATCTGTGGAAAAAATATTCATTTTAGAAGAATTTGAACCCTGGTATTTTAATAACTGTTAATGTTAAAAGCAAAAATGCTTGAAAAAAAGCTCAACTTTTAGTATGAAAGGAGCATGTTTTCAAAATGGATCCATCAGAATTTTCTTTTTTGATAACTGAAAATAAGAAATGGCCCAATGTTGGCTGTTTCATGAAGCACGATGACCCTCTTACCCTTGCTAGTATGATCAAGACTATTCCTGTTAGCTCAAATATTTAAAGAAATAAAAAAATTTCTGGATTCATACTATGAAAAACTGCATTATTATTTGCAGGATGCTGTGCAACAAGAAACATCCCTTGGCTGAATCTCCCTGCCCCCTTTTTTTAAAATATGTTTGTCTTTTCTATTAAAAAGCAATTCAAACATGACCTTACAGAATTATGTAATAGAATTTTCTGTATCCTTGTTGTGATTTACACCCTGTTTCATGTCTATAAGCTGTCTTTATGTTGCAGAGACTGAGAGAGGATTAAGACTGCAGCAGAGGAGGAGAAAATCTCCCTCAGAATAATTCAGAGATGATTTTAATTTCTCTGTGATCTTCATTGTGTCCTGACCTACATGCTGAGAGTATCCTCCTCTATAACACTGCCATCTGTTGGAGGATTGGTGTATTGTAGGTTTAACGTTGATTATCAATGCATAAAGACATGTTATGGATGGGCTTCTCCCTGTCATTACAGTAATGATTGTCTGTAAATGTATGTGTGTATGTGAGCATGCGTCAGCTGCACACACACTTATGAAGTCTTTACAGTCGCTGCTCTGTTTATCAGCTGGGCTTCATTCATAAAACGTGGCCATGCCAGCAGCGTTTCCTCTGCTTTCTATTCGAGGAAAAAGAGGTTTAAAAAAATTGTCTGGCTTTGTTCTGTTTGTTTTCTCAGATCTCTCTGCTCTCTCTCTACGTACGGCACAAATGAATCAGAGCACAGAGAGCCAGAAATTCATGGACGGATTGGGTTTCACCGCTTCCCAGAGACAAAAGTGGCCTGTACGGGAGGGTCGGCCATGACAGTTGGCAGTTGGTTGGGTTAAAAGCGAACCTGATACCGTAATTTAGATCTGCCATAAACACACAGAAATGAGTCACAGACGCTCCCTCCCTCTGAAATAAAAGCATGGGAAAAAATGGACCGAAACATGAAATCCATGCTCTTATGATTAGACGTAACGTGTTTATCATTGCTTACACAAACTGATGGGAGGAATGTGCGCTGTGGCCTTGCTCAAGCAGCCTGCAGAGACTTTGGGAGAGGGTTATACTTCCTGAACACTGCAGTAGGGTTTATCACAAAATCTAACTAAATTTTCGGTAATTCGTCAAATAAGAATGCAGAGATATATAAGTGCTTCATCCACTGTTGATATGGGAGTCTCAGGAGCCAACATGTCAAGCATAAAGGAATGGTTGCACAGCAGAAGAATAGGACTTTCCGATGCAATGTATTTTTTTCTTTTAAGTCAGCGAAGCTATAATAAAACAGGATTTCATTCTACGTCTTTCTAAACCTATGTGCTCTTTGCAAAGTTCTAGACGTAAGCGATTAGCACTGATATTTAATCCTTAAACTCAAAGAAGTCATATTTTGGTCTAACTTGGGCTCATATATTTAATTTCATTTAGAAAATGCATTATGGTCCAAGAAAGAATCTTGAATGAGGCCTTTCCTCTGAGATTCCATCTTTTGTTGAGAGAGAATCAAATTGAATGTCAGTGTGGAAGTAAGTTGGACTGTAGGCAGGAAAGGATAGTCTTCATTGTCCCCAGGACCAAATGTAGTCCCTGTATTAACAAAACTTCACCTGTTATATGTAGATATTTGTGAACGTTATTAAAATAGTATGAAAGAAACCTACTATGCTCAGAACTCACCATAGGACAGAAGGAATCCTGGTTCCTAAGGAGAGAGAGACCCCAAGTCTGAGCCAGTTTTAGGTTATATCTGAATTGAAATTAGACGGTAAATTTTCCTTAATCTTGTGGCACGGACATTTGCATTAATTTGAAGTAATTTAGGGGACATGGCAGTGCAGAAAGCAGAGCTTCCAGGGTTTGCAAGGGGTTTTAAAAGGCCAAACCTTGCCTTAACTCTGGTTAAAATATTCATTTTTGTTGACTGCTAATGTTAAAAAAAAACATGTTTTCACATACTGACTACCCCGATCCACCTCTAGATGCACTCCTGAAGCTCCTGTCACGCTAAGGCCGCCTTCCCTATGCAAGGCAGATCTTGAGTGAGTATATTCTCGCTGTAAGCTAACTCTTGTCCTGATGCTTGTAAAGCTTTAACCACAAGTACAGTCGATTAGGATGTATGAGAATGTATTTGTGTATGGTGACAAGGAAGAGGAAACAAGTAACCTCATTCAGCTCTGCATGTAGACACTAAGCTCTGAAGAGAATTTTGTTAGCATTATTAGCTCTGGTATTTTTTGGCCACGCCCCAGTCTGCAACCCATTTTGAATTGTTTACCTGCTGGCATTGTGATCCTTTGTAAAATGTTTTGTTGGTAATTTACTGGTGTTAGAGAAGTCAGCTTAACACATTCTAACCTTACATTTAGTCAAAGCAAAATTACTTGCAGAGTTTGTGTTTGTGTGTTTGTTTGTGTCTGTTGATGTCTCCTGATTGTCTCTGCAGCAGCTGCCAAGCAAAAGGAGGTTTGTGGGAGATTATCTTAGCAGGCTGGTTTCCTGTCAGATCTGCAGGAATCAAATCTTTCCATTACAAAGGCCAACAGTCAGCTAACACATGCGGCTCAGCAGACATGTTTGAACATTTCTGCCAACTCTGAAAAACAAAACATTACAAAGCTGTAAAGGCGCTAAGAGCAGAGCAAAATCTGAATCCAGTGTGGCAGTGTCTTAAAAAGGGAACATCGGTTCCTAAAGCCAAGGACTCATTCATTCATACGTATTTTAGTATTTAAATAATGAGGAGGAAAAAGGGATTTTGGAGCTTCCCCATTTCAGCATCAAAGTGCGGCACTTAAACAAGGTTGAGCAACAGGGCCATTTGAAAGCCATTTTTCAAATAATAAACTGCAAACATGCAGAGACTATGAATTTTGGTCTTAGTTGTCATTTTAACTCATTTGCAAAGACCAAAGATATCATGGAACGAAAAGCAGAAGTACTTCTAAAATTCAAAAACTCAGATCTAAGCAGGAATGTTTCTCTAATTATGAGAAAAAAAAAAAAAAAACCGAGCCATGATTGCCCAGACTAAACATCTTATTTAGGGTAGGTAAGACACAGCTGTAATTAATACTAGCATGGTGGACAGTGGGGTGCTGGGATGCCAGAATTCACTGGCCAGGCTCTTGGAGGATTGGTAGGGACTATTTGGACGAAACACTTACAATGGGAGGTCCTCACCTCACCTGATGCTCCAGCTCTTGCTTCTCATCAGTCTATGTAGTGGAGTTGGAGGGCCGGTAAGAGGCTGTGTGGTACAGTAGATGGTATCCACATCAGCACTACCTAGAGCTTGCATGTACAGAGCCTGCGTCAGTTCAAGGTGGTACTGCTGCAACAAAATGCAATGCAGTAGAATATGTAACTCCTCAGAACTGTGTGTAATTATTATTGGGGTTACACCATCTGAGAACCACTGATCTGAGTCTTTTATTTCCAAACTGGGGTCTAGTGACCCCTATAGAGGGTGCCAGAAGGTCCTAGGCTGAGCGCAAGACCCAGTCGCCTTTGTGGTTGACAAAATTGGGCTTAAATATATCATCTGAAACAGTGATAAATCACCTTCTTCAAGGTATGTGCAAAAATAATGCTTACAAACCCATTTTATTTTGATTTTATCCATGAAAACAATTACAATTACAATTAGAGTTTGTTTTGCACAGCACTGTAAAAAAAATGTTGTGTGGATCCAAGGGGGCCTTGACTCTTGTTGGTTACAGCTAGGGAGGGATCCAAGGCAAAGGCTCAGGAACAACTGGTCTTGTTTAGTTTCTATTATGCTGCATCTGGTCATTTTTCTCCAGAAGCTGAATGGACAAAAACCTCAACCCCTCATCATGCAGCTCAGTCTGCAGGCGACCCTGCAGAATACCTGCCATGTGTGTCAGATTAATAAATTCATGAATGTAAATAAACATTTGGCCACGCAAGTAAAGTCCTGTTCCCTTTCCTTAATGCTTGTGCTTAAAGACCTCTCCGATGGATGGATGAGAGACAACATGAATCACATAAAAGAAGAGAGAGAGAGTGAGGGATGAAGATGTAGAAAACTCCATCAGAAAACTCAATCAGACCCTCTGTGATTGACGATGTGGTCGTTAAGATGTCCCCGAATGCAGCATGATGTCAGCCTCTTTGTTCTGTGAGGAAATATGTGCAGTCCTAACAGCTCAAGACCGCAAGTCTTGCAACAACAGCTCATACTGTAGGTACAGTTTACTAATACCTCAATATGAGCGGGTAATAAACTTTGCTCTCCTTCTATCTTCTAATTCTTCTTATTCACTTGCTAACAATGTTGATTTAGTGCAATATGTCAGTTATTTATTGGTGATCTTGGTGATGATAATGAACTAGGTAACATTTAAGATCTTGCTGACTTGCTTCTGAGAAGATCTCTGGGAATTCACCAGAACTTTAGTGCACAACAAAACCCCTTTAGGGCCCTTCTGATTGGAGGAGAGAAAGAAATAGAGAAAATAGGTGGTAGGGAGGGTGGCATAAAGCAAAATAGGAACGGGGAGAAGATGATCAAGTTTGACTGAGGTGTGGTCTTTTGTAGAACACATCTTATTCAATAACTGCTTTCAGTGATTTTAATCAACTCTGCACTAATTTCCACTCTTAATTAGAGATGACCTGATAAAATTTTTTTAGATCATGGGTCAAAGATCAAGGTTGTAGACTTTTATGAAAACCCTTTCTTTTGTGAATTCCAACTTTTCAAGCCAGATTTTATTTCATTTCAAACAAATTTGCATCAAACTTTGCACAAATGACCAACAATGTCACAGTTATAGACCGAGTCGCAGGAACCCCCAGAGGTTACATGATGGTGTGAAACATTTTTACGGCCTTGTTCCAAAAACAGCTTTGGTCTAAAGCTATAATACATCTAAGTACTTTTACTGTATGGGGGTGATGTTTTTATATCATGCCAAGTCCCGCCTCAGTGTGTCCTCTTTGTGTGTGAGTAGGTTGACCCAAGGTTAAGTTGAGATGTGTGAACAGTCCAGAGGCTCCTTTAATAATCAAACGGCTGATGTCACATGGCTTTGTCCACTTCTTCTCCAAGTCAATATTGTGAATTCAGAACTTTAATGAAGCTTTGGGAATTTCGATCAAAGATTGTACATTTTTCTTCTTGCACTAAAAGATGACCTGTTTAGATTTTGAAGTTCAGGTGTTAGTGGCATTGACTGTAGAAAGAAATAGACACAGCCATGTGACATCAGCTATTTGATAACCAAAGGAGCCTTTGGAAGGCTTCCAAAGCCGATCTACGGCAGCTACACTGTAAAAATGTTTCTATCTTAACTTTGGATCAACCTACTGATGATCAGTGAGAATGAGTTGAGACTTACAGCCATCTGATCAATAGCAACACCATGAAGGCTTATAGCAAGGTCAATCATATCCCTTAATATCAAAAACTAGAAACATTAAGCAAAATAAAACCAAGTGCAATAAAAAAAAGAATTCACTCCCAGTACAGTGAGAGCCTTTTGATACATTAATACTCAAGCCATGGTTAGATCAGGCTGTAAAAATGTTTATCGAGGCTGTAAAAAACATCTGTTCTGGTCACACAATCATGTAACTTCCTTGTTTTCAACAGCCAGCCTCAAGCAGACTTAGTGGAACTGCAGTTTCTGGTGTTTCTGCATTGGCTTCATTTTTCAGCCCCAGAGGTTGCCACTTGAGAAAGGAGCAGGTTGAGGTTGAGATGTACTCCTACTTCCTAAACCTTCATTCTGAATTAATTAATATTAAATGTTAATGCATACAAGCTAGAAAGCAGCAGCAATTTATAATGCAAATTATAAATTCAGGCCTGTTTAGGTAAGAGTTCTGCTGCAGTATTCTCCATGTCATACTGGAGCACAGTTCAGCATCAATAGTTCCTTTTGGGGCAGCAGTATTTAAATGATAGATGTAACTGGATAAATATAACAGCTCGTGGGATAATCCCTAAAACATCTGCTTTTGCGTGTGTTCTTTGCAGTTCTTGAGCTGATTGGACAAAAATCATCCAAGTTCATGCGGTTTAATATTTTCTTCTTTTTTGGAGTTGTTTATTAATGTTCACACTGACCATCTGTGTGCCAGCTTTGCTAATTTATAATATTCCTTATTCATTTCCAAAGCTTTTCCTCAAACTGTTTGTTTAATGGTAACAGTCTAATAGTTGAAAAGATTGAGCTTTCTGCAGAGAGAGGCCGTAAATCTTCAGTCTGGAAAAACTGGGACCAAAGAATGTTTAACATTTAGTTTTTGATTAATGAGTCTCATGATTCATTGATTGTCAAAACTGTTGTTGTTTAATACAAACGGGTCCAAACAGCGTGCTGCTGGAACATTCTGCTTTTTCTTTCTTTTCCTTCATTTCTCCTCTTCTTCGTGTGTTTCATCTGCCTTTTTATCCTCCACAGTCTCTCCTTCTTTTTAGTCGTCCCATTTTTCTGTCCTCTTCTGTCTTGTTTTGCGTCAATCTTGTCGTTTCTCTTCATGCTTTTTCAGTCTTTTTCTTTTTCTGTCCCACATGATCTTCTACTTCTCCCCTTTAGGTTTTACATTTGCATTGTCTGTCTGGTTTTAATCTCTTTATTCTCGTTTGTAATTCCTTTAATTGTTTGCTTGTGGTCTTTGTTATGCACTCACTCTTGTATTTTTTGTTTTTGTTCTGTTTCATTTTTTCAGTTCCTCTACTTTGGGATCTTTGTGTTCAACATCTCCTTTAAGGGAGATTTTTGTTCTTATAGTGTGTGGTATACAACGGGATTACCGACACAGCACACTACACACTAACAGATTCATTCACCAACAACAAGGGCATCTATTCTCGTCAAACCATTGACTGTGGAAAGATTTGGACAAAGCCATGTGATGTTAGTTGTTTGATTATTGAAGGAGCCTTTGGAACATTGTTAATGCACATCCGTGGACGCTACCATACTGTTTATGTCATCTCAACCTTAGCTCAACAGACAATGAGGTTGTGTTGAGGTGACACTTAAGGCTGTTTGACTAATAACAACTCTGCACTTGTGTCTATGTCAGTCATGTCCCTTATTTCCAAAAAACAGAAATCTACAATAGAATAAAATAGAGAGTGATATAAGAAAAGCTGTGAAGGAAGCTGCAGATATGTTTGTTTACTCTGTAAAACTGGAGCACAATCATGTCCCCTCCAGGGTTCCTGCAGCCACTTGAGAAACTAAAGGGACATGAAGCTAAATGTGACTTGCTGTTAGCTTCCTATGACGTCCTTGGTGTCTGTAGTTTTGGTCCAGCTCCTCTCCTTGTCAATTTAGTTATATCATTTACAGGTTACGGAGCACAGACACTCACGCTTTGCCACAAATCAATAAGTTGGCCCTCCGTGTCTGATATTTATTGAACCATATGCCTCAAAATTACTATTGTTGCCATGGCTACATTTGTTGTGCTTCCTGCTTTAGCCAGCTGTACCACTGATTAGCTATAGTTCTGTTCAACACAACAGATATTCTTGGCTGTCTTCAACGCACTCAACGTGCATCAGGTTTGCAAATATTGAACATGATTAGTATTTATGATGTTAAGTAGGGGCAGCCCATATCCTCTATTGAGACGACAAAATGATTGTTAAACATCACACAAAGAGTAATAAAAAAAATATTCAGGACCACCAGGCTTATACTCCTATGAAGGTGTACTGGTGTTATGATGCATGACTACAGTGTACTGCTATGATTACTGAGGACATTTAGATAAGAACAAGACTTAAAAGTCTGGAGGTGCTGCACCTAGACCCCGAAATTCTGGACCTCACTATTTCTAAAAAATCAAGTCACCACCCTGTTTTTAAATGCATCAACTTTAATTATGCTGAGTGCACCCTGACTTCAAATCATTATTCTAATTACAATTCTCCACCTCAACAGAGAAGTTGCTTAACACTCAAACTGGGACGTCCAAAAGCTCAAATCGGTTCAAGCTTTTGCAAATTCACATTTTTAAAATGATTAACACACACACAACACTTACACACAGATAGTCCTTCACAAAGCCTGGGTGCTCTCCTCTCTCCCCCTCGTCCTCTAAGTGCACACTGCCTTTATCTTGTTTGTCGACCCCCGGCCCCTCGGTGCCTGGATGAGGTCATTTCCTGTCTGGTTTACTCTCAGCGCCAACACCTTTCAATAATGGAGGGATGGAGTAGAGATGGAGAGACTGCTGTAAAACAAAGAGTATTTGGTGTCAGATCCTCATCCAGAAAAGCTGTTTGTTGGCTCATTTTTTGAATATTTCTGCCTCTCTCCCTCCTTCATGATTCATTAAACACTCTGATATACAAACATGGGTGTGAAGTCAGTGAGTCTGCAGACTCCCCCACATCACACGCATGGAAATATGCATATGTAGACACTCCAACTTTGGATGTAAACCAGAAAATCCCCTCTTTAGTTACACTTGGACATCACACTCAGGTTGCATTGACCTGTCAGTGGTGCAGGTTTCCTCTTTGGCAGATTATTCAGACTCACAGCCGTCATCAGCAGCAGGAGCAGCAGCTGTGTTTTAGCCTCAGGAGCTGCCTGAATCCAGACACAGCTCCCCTCCCTCTCTTTGGGAGTATCAGCCTGCATCATCAACCTGAGCCAGGCTCCAGGCCATCCGTCACAGCCTGCTCTCACGTCCGGGGGTCGGGGCTCTCTAACAGAGGGGTCAGGAGGGGAAGTGGAGCAGGAACATGAGTCAGTTCATACCTTTAAAGTCCTGTAAAACTAGACCTCTTTTGGAGTGGTTTCACCTGGCAGAAAGCGAACTTTACTCATGTAGTGAAAGTACTCAGTGTGATATTGAATTATGTTTTTATAGCAAGGGATAAGTCCTCTCTTTGACTAGCCTCAAAAGCCTTTCAGTCAAGAAGCAGGGATAAATGACCCAGTGTGCCATTAATCATTACAACTCATATTTATGACTTCACCTTTTCCACAAAAAAACCCAACACTCAACAGCCACTTTTTTTTTTACATAAACCTTACTAGTACAAAGTTGGACTTCAGATCTGCCTTAATTATTTGTGGCATAGATTCAAAAAAGGTGCTGGAAACATTAATCAGATATTTGAGTCCATATTGAATGATAGCAACACACACTTACTGCAGATTTGTTGACTGCACATCCATGATGACAATTTTCTGCTCCACTTTATCCCAAAGGTGCCCTGTTGGATTTAGATCTGGTGACTGTGGAGGCCACTGGAGTACTGTGAACTCATTGTCGTGTTCAAGAAATCATTTTGAGATGATTTGAGCTTTGTGACATTGTGCATTATCCTGATAGAAGTAGCCATCAGAGGATGGGTACACAGTGGTCACCACTGGCCTAAAACTACAATGCAGGATGGATCTGTGTTCTAATGTTATTTTCTGCAAACTCTGACCCTACAAGCTGGATGAGGATCAAAAATCCACACGTTTGTCCATTCTTCTGTTGTCCAGTTTTGGTGAGCCTGTGTGAGTTATAGCCTGAGTTTTCTGTTCTTCACTGACAGGAGTGACGCCAGTGTGGTCCTCTGCTGCTGTAGCTCGTCTGCTTCAAGCTGCAGCATGTTGTGTGTTCAGAAATAGTTTATTGCATTCCTTGGTTATTCTGGAACCACTCTGGTCACTATGTTTTGACATCAACAACGCATTTTCACTCAGAGAACTGCAGCTTATTGGATATCTTCTCTTTTCAGACCATTCCCTGTAAACCCTAGAGACGGCTATGTGTGAAAATCAGTAGATCAGCTGTTTTTGACAGACCAGCTCATCCGGCACTAACAGTCATGCCACGTTCGATGTCACTTAAATCACCTTTCTTCTCCATTCTGACACTTGGTTTGAACTTCAGCAGGTTCTCTTAACCATGTCCACACGCCTCAATGCATTGAATTCACGTATTCACGGGAATGCGTGAATTCTCTCTGGGCACTGCGGCTTCCTCCCACAGACCAAAAACACGCTCATTGGGTTGACTGGTGACTCCAAACTGCCCTTAGCTATGAGTGTGAGAGTGAATATCTGTCTGTCTCTCTATGTGGCCCTGTGATCGGCAGTATAGATAATGGATGGATGAACGAATAGTTCTTCTGCATCTAATCTACAGCCTAACTACACTGTGGTGCCTGTGTCTTCAGTGTCGGCATGTCCATTTCCCTGTACAATATTTCGCCAAAACATTAGTCTGCAGTTCAGGTGTATTTGGGTCCTAATGGGGTCTTTGCTTGTTTGTGAACAAGAATCCATGGTGATAGAAACAGAGCATTTAATGCTGACGTAATGACCTGATAATTAAAGAGCTGTAGTTACTTACGATGAAATTACAGCAACAATGAAAAGAGAGGCTGCATCCTTGGAGTTGCATTTTAAACTGCTGAATCAGTTAAGCCAGAGGAAGGGGATTTTTCAGTGCTTGTTTGCCTTAGTGTGTCATGCATAAGAAAATGCAGTTTGATAAATAAATTTCCACTGCACAGCAAGTATCTTAAATGTGATGGTTCATCTTCTGCAGCCATTCTGTCACGTGAAAGAACATTAATTATGCCTGAGATATGATCAAACCATCAATACTTGAGTTCTGTGCAGCAGACCAAGCACAGGGCTTGTGGCCCACATTAATTTGAACTTGTGGTTAGCTTATGAGGATGTGCATATTGAGCTGTAAGCATAACCCAATGTGCACCAGTCTACAGTTTTCATCAACAGCTCTGGAGAGACTTCTTGGAAACTCGGTTATAGCTCCTCAGGATTGTGTTTCTTCTAATCAGGAGCAGATTAAGCCCTGCTTGCATTTTCAGCTGACTACATTGTTGGTTGTGGCATTGATCACACCAAAAGGATGTTTGCCTGTAATGGGAGATGCTGATCCAAATCCTGGAATCCAAGCCATAATTTATAAACTGGAAAAAATATTGTAATATTAGTAAGCATGCAGCCATGATGATGGTCAAAACAGCTTTGTATTTCCATTAAAGAACCAACTGTGCAGGCAGGAAAAATCCACAGTTAAAGATTTTGTGTTAAAACTGATTCATCAGACATTAAGGTAGAACTGATGGAGGAAAATGGAGAACACAACAAGTCAGGAGACAAGAGGAGAATCAGTTTTTAGGAAGATTTTGGCACTTTATTTAGCTCATCATGTGCGTCCTTATTAAGTTACTCTTTTAACTATTTGAGCAGCAGACTTCAGAAATGCCCTGCTTCTTCAAGTCAAACTTTATTTGTGATGTTAGGAGCATGTTCTTGATAACAGGGTTTGCTTGTTATTGATGTCTGCTCCTTACTCTCCAACAGACTGTTATATGATTTTATTCATGACTCCATGTCAGCAGAGATGATTTGCTTGAAATGAATGCTGGTTTTGATCATGCTAGAGGGGATGTTGGCTTTAGTCCCCCTTCATTCTCACTGTGGAGAGGAGGTGAATAAACCCCTTCATACTCAGGCCTCAGTCTGCAGCAACAATCTGTTTTCAGTGTCTGGACCTGGTGTGTTTCTTAGTGCTGTTAAAGAGACTCAGATCCTGTTTTGCTTCATGCCTTTTATTCTTCTGGCATCATTAAAGTAAAACAATGGTGCTTCGAGTAAATAGTCATGGAGACGCAAAAAAGCTGTAGCTAAACACACAAAGGGAGGTCAGGGTTTTTCAATCTGTTAACCAACTGTTTCCCTCTAAAAATGCTGCAGCCTGAAGAAATCAGTCATCAGACCTCCTGATGATTTTTATGTGAGTCCTTAATGTGTACATTAATGGACTGGCTGTATGATTTTACAGCAACTAATTTGTCAGAGAGGGTGGGAAAACAGTGTTTGTGTTTGTAAAATTATATGAATTTATGTGTGATATTGTAAGCTAAAACTTGAACTTTGTTGTTCTGTTGTTTATTCTTTATTTTGCAGGTTGTCTGGAAGAGCCTGGCTCTGCAAAAAAAAAATCCAGTCTGAGCAGTGGAAAAAAATAAAAGCCACATCTTTCATATTACATTGTCCTTTACTTGTGTAAGGGGCTGATAGTGCAGCAGGTCATGATCATGCCTCACAGCAATAAGGTTGCTGGTTTGAGTCCCTGAGTTGGTCAGGGACTTTTTGTGTGGAGTTTGCATGGTCTCCCTGTTTATGCATGGGTTTCTTTGGGCCCTCTGGGTTCCTACCACAGACTTAAAACACGTATTTTAGATTAATTGGTGATTCTATGTTGCCCTTAGGTGTGTGTGTGTGTGTTTAAATGGTTGTCTCTCTCTCTATGTCAGCCCTGTGATTCGCTGGTGACCAGTCCATGGTGTGCCTTACCTCTTGCCCAATGTCAGCTAAGATAGGCTCCAGCTGCCCAACAGGTCTCAGTAGATCAGTGCTTCTCAAATGGTGTGGCAGGGAAGTTGTACAATCACGACTTACAACTGTAACACACCTAATGAATGAGTCCATCTGTGTACATTCACTTTGTTATACAGATGCAAATTCTGTTTATAAACTGATTTTTAGGGCTCTGCAGCAAATAGAATTAAAACCAGGTAGATGGAATTATTACTTTTGTTTTATCATATTCACAAGTTTAAATGTTAAGTTTATATGTCTCACTGAATCAGTGAGATTGATTATTTTTAAACTAAGTTCTTATTACTCTTGAAATAAATATTTCAAGAGTAATACAGGTGTCAGACAGATATTAGCATTACTAGATAGAAGTAAACATACAGGCTAAAAAGGTAGAGTAACATATATAAAGAGTGTAATAATCATGGTATGAACATGCTATGCCGTGAGATTTTAGTGTGATCCTTGGCGTGCCTTGAGCAAGAAGTTTGAAAACCACTTCTCTAGATACTGGATGAACAGACATACCAACAGAAAGTACACAGAGGCAAAATCAGTTTAATTAAATGCTTGCTTAGTGGGTTGTTTTAGCAGAATATTGCCTGACAGGTGATGCAGGTCTTGCCTTTCCCTGAAGTGGGTTCTTTAGCTATATCAGTGCTATTTTAGCTCATTAATTGTAATTGCTACTTGCACAAAATGGCACTATTCAAGATACAAAGGGCACATTGACCCCAAAAAAAACAGCCTTAAATTATTGGTTTGAACTTTAAAGGTTAATATCCCATGGAGAAGTTTTTGGTGTGACTGCACTTTGAACAACATGTCTCTGAGTAATCGGCCCTGAGGGTCCCTTCCCCACATGTGTCATACCACTGCTGATTGGTTAACCAGTATGCACCCTGGTAATTGGTCTGTTTATGTTTTCAACAGATCTGTATTCTCTGCTCTACAGTGGGTGCACTACCCTGAGATGATGGACCTGAACTATGGACACAAAACACAATAATTGGCATAAAACTCAAAAAAGCAGAATATGGACTTTTTAATAGACTGTTTACACTGTTAAGCATAATTAGTGGGCTTATTTTTCCAGATTGTTAGTAAGTGTGTTCATTCATTGACCCAAATGGTCACATAGAATTAATGAATCATCACATTTTTAATTTAGCTGACCCTACAGGAGGACACTTGTTGCTTCTTGGAAAGTTATTGTACTGCTCTGTTGAACAACGACAGTAAAAATTAGAATAGGAATGACTTTGGTGCTTCTTTTATCACTGCCCCCTGTATGAGTTCCCATAAAGCTAAATAGACTAACCAAACACTAAACCAGCTGCAATGACAAAACAGAAAATATGATTTGTGTCAGCAGGACCTGATGTTGGTCATTAGTGATCAGTCTTTGGCAGCCAACCTGAGGGTGAAGGTTTGTTGGTGGGAGTACTATTTTACTTTGTACAATGGGCTGTTTTTTCCCTGTTGTTTGTTATTATACAAGGCTAAACACATCCTGACTCAAGCTCCAAAAAACATGCTCAGAAATGAAACTGATATCCATCTTTGATCCTAAAATTTAAAAAAAAATGCTGATCTTCATTTAACTTGACATTTGATATAATAAACTGTGTCATAGCGTTCACTCGATGTTCAGGTTTTATCCACAGCCTGTCTCCTTCTCTTTTCTGTCCAGCTTTCTAATCAGCTCCTGGGGATATTCTGAGTGGCTCTCTTGATGATTTAATTCGGTTTACAAATTATAATTTCAAACCAGCATGTCTATGCTGGGCCGTGGCAGCACAATAAACACAATCAGACGTTCCCCCGGCAGAATTGCATTAGAGGTTTGGCACCGTCGCAGTGAGGGGCTGGAAAATGTCGAGTTAGCTGGCATCAAGCGGCTCCTGTTACCGGTAAAGAGGGAAAACTCCCCATGTTCTGCCAATCCAGAGCACACACACACATTAAAAACACACATGCATAGTCATACACTCAAATGAGAACGCCCAATTACAGCCTTACCCCTGCAGGAGTGGTTAAAACTTATCCCAACATGAAGATGAAGCCCAAGGTGGGGTTTGTTATATGTTGTGGCTGCCTCACACTATGCTATCATGGCAACAAAACAACTGTAGACGGTGCATGCTAATGGACAAAAATGTGGAAAAATCCTCACCCTCTGCCAAAGTATATTCTTTTTTGAATCTAATGAGAACCCAAATCCACATCAGCCTCTCCACTGTGAAGGATATGTTCATGTTTACATTCTTAGTTTGTTAAAGTTTAACAAACTATTTTCACTGCATTTTCTTTTTGGCAAGTTTTTTCAATTATTCTTCCATCACACATGTTTAGAGTTTGGTAATTGTTCTCATGTGCACCAAAAGTAATTGGAATCAGTTGACTTCTAGATTAAACTAATTGAAACTACAAAGCCCAATATCAATAGGGTTGGGATGTTGTGTAAAACAGAAATAAAAACAGAAATATTCACTTGTTTTGATGTCTGCAACACATTCCAAAAAGCTGGGACAGGGACATGTTTACCACTGTGTTACATCACTTTTTTTTTAACTGCACTACGTATGAATTTGAGAATCGAGGACACTAATTGTTGAAGCTTTATAGGTGAAGTTCTTCCTTATTCTTGCTTGATGTACACCTTCAGTTACTCCAGTGTCGTAATTTTCACTACATGATATGCCACACATTTCCAGTAGCAGACAGCTCTGGACTGCATGCAGGTCAGTGTAGTACCTGCAGTCTTTTACTACAAAGCCACGTTGTTGTAAAACGTGTAGATATAGCTGGCATTGTCTTGCAGAAATAAGCAGGGACATTGCTTGGATATGTTGCTCAAAAAACTAGTATATACCTTCCAGCATCATCATAGATGTGCAAGCTACCCATGTCATGGGCACAAACACACCCCATACCATCACAGATGCTGACTTTTCAACTTTGCGCTCATAACAATCTGTATGGTCCTTTTTCTCTATAGCGTGGAGGACACGACGTCCATGATTTCCAGTCACAATTTGAACTGTGGACTCGTTAGACCACAGCACATTTTTCTGCCTTGCGTCCTCCAGGGTGAAACAACAGAATGGTTGGCAGGACCAAAGACCACAGGTAGTGTTGCATGGCTACACAGCACAACATTTGACAGGCTTTGGTCCAACTGAAAAAGTGTAGCGTGAAAAAAAGCCCAAACCAATAAAAAAAGCAACTGTGCAACAACTTCACCCCTGAACCAAACAGACTCCACCGAACTGTAAATGTGAGAGTGACCTCAGGAAACTTGGATTTCAAGTATGCATTTTTCTATTGAAAGATACATTTGGAGACTTTAATGCTTTCTGATTCTAACAACTGTTCCTGTGATTGTTCCTTAATAACACCACACAATGAGGCAGAAAGTCAGACCATCCTGAGCCTGGAAAAACGTCCTAATAGTGCTCCTTTTTCCCTGCTCTAACACTGGATTATGATCTGAAGCTGGAAAAGTCGTGCAGAATTAGGATGATTTCATTTCTCGGGCATGTCGCGTTGTAATAAATTCAGCCTTTTCTCTCTCTTTCTGACCTCTGGATGAGACGCTGCGGTCGCCATCTCTTCTCCAACGGCTGTCGACTCCAGCTTTTGTCTCCAGTTTTCAGAGATGGTGATGCACTTGTGACTAACTCCTGCTATTACAATGAAGCCAAAAACCTTTCAGAATGTGTGTGTTAATCCATGTGTGTGTGTCCGATTCAATCCTCGATCAGCGCTTTAACATGTGTCCTGAAATCCAAACGCTCATCTGGTTTGATTTTCAGATAATTGTGGGTCTGTGTGTTCAAGCTCTGTCACATTGAGCTTATTAACTGTTGTCATCATACATTTATTGTTGGTTTAGTCTCCTGATTATCACTTATTGACAAATAGCTCCAGATAATGTGTCCTGCAGTAAGCCAGTTTCTGTTTCTACATTTTTTCTGAGGGCTCTGTGGCCAAAAGTTGTGGACAGCTTTGCAGGTTATCTAATTTATTCCAAATATGCTGGACCATCCCATGGTTATGCAGTTGTCATGTTGATTTCAGATGCATTGTATGTTGTGTGAGATGGACAGGCAAATATGGAAAAGTTTCACCGTGCAAGATCACTGGATAGCTCTGACCATGCATGCAATTCACTTGGACACTTTTGGGTAAAGAAGCTGCACCGTCAAACACAAGAAGAAGAGACGTTTTAAGAAGATTTCTGTATTGAATATGTCTGTCTGGAGTTTGCATGTTCTCCCAATGCAAACTTTCTCCAGAAACTCTTGCTCCTTCATGCTGGATCTCAGCCTACCCAGGTTATCTGTGTCAACAACAGCAAACACATGACTCTCCTGAGTTTTAATGCCATGCTGTGTTGACAAAAGTTTCAGCATGTTGGCGTCACTTATGTCAAATAAGGCCAAGCTTCAGACTGCCTCTGTTAACATTTTTTGACTGAAATCAGTTCTTTATTCCCCTCCCCAGTCTTAACAGGTGAAAAGTTTTATGGCCTCTTCAGAAAGAAAAAACATATAAAAATGCCATCCATGTTATTTAAGATGCAATGTTTTACACCCAACCCAAAATAAAACTGCATTGCCGTCTTGAATGACCTATTAGTGCTTCAGCTGAAATTTTAAAATAAATAAATTGTCACATAAACGAGCAGAGCTGTATTTTTTCACCAAATTGAACATAATTAATATAGAAAAACTGCTACATTTGATTTTCTCTGGTGAATTAGTTATGTTTCTGTAATCGACAAATGTAATTCTTCTAAACAGATCACATTTTTTTCTTAAACAAATAAACAGAATAAGGATAAATCTGTCTTTTTTTATCTTATTCTGAGACTTCATTGCAACATCTGTTCTTTTTTTTTGGGTTATTTTTGTCTTACTTTAAAGGCCTCATAGGGACTTCCATTGTTTGAAGCACTATTTTTCACAATGCCCACTCTTAAAAAATGTCCATATTATGCTTTTCAAGGTTATATGCCTTTAAATGTGCTTACATGTCTCCTTGATGTGATAGAGCACTTCTATGAACAAGAAAATAGGTCAGCAGCATCAGGACTCCCCCTCTCCCTCTGTTTGCATCGCCAGTAGCTGCTTTAAATAGCTCCTTCTCCCAGTTACTGTCTTTTAAAGATAATTATTGTACAGAGTAATATGTTAACTATGATTTAACCTTAAGAAATAGATTCGTCTGGGCATAGTTGCATTTAGGAACTTTATCATGGGCATGAGAGACTGGCAGGCTGTGATGAGTTCATTAAGTTTCCCATTGATGCTGTTTTCTTTTAGTGGTGTGACTATGAAAGCAGTCAGGTTTGCTTTAGAGGAGGAACCTTTTTTGTGCATGATTTAATAAGCAATGCCTGGGAGACAAGGCAGATCACAATTTCTAAGACTGAGCTGTAAAAAGACGCAGCTTTGTTTTGACACAGATGTGCGGATATATTCTCGTGTTCAGTGTAACACAGAGAAGAGTTTTCAGGATTTTTCTGAAGTCTTAACGTCATGACTGTGTGTATATTATTTTAAGCAAACTATCTCACATTCCAGCTATTTACCCTTTCTTCTCTATCTAGGCAGAAAATGCACATATGTTCCTGTGTTGAGCTACGTGCTGGTGTGTGTTTGTATTTGCAGACAGTCGGGCTCATGCTTGTGTGTGTCAGCGTGTTGGACGGGCCTGCGTGTGTGTGAGCAGCGTCTAACAGAGCAGCATTCCTCAGTGACAGCCGCAGATTCTCCACATATCCTCTGAGCCGCTCTCTCCTCTGATCTGCAGAGATGTTGTGATTCTGTGAGCTCAGATGGAGTGTTAGCGCCTCCTCCTGGTCACACACTGACCTGTGTCATGTGATAATTACAAACAAAGATCTACTTATTAATTCACTGCAGTATTTTTCAAATGAACTCTTTTTCTGCTCTCGTGAGGTATAAATCTATGACTGCATCAGACTTTTCACATGGAAAATGTATTTTTCATGTGCTTGATCACTCCAAATGCACCTACAGCTTCCATTTAGACGATTTCAAAATGTTTTGGTATCAGTCGTTGCAGAAGGGGAGCCATGGAGAAAATGTTTGCCTTGATAGCTAAGGGGCCTGTATGCAGGTATCAGCCTCTTTAATTCTGTGGAAATGGTGATTATATCTGGCAACAGTGCCTTTAGAGAATCTCCACATAACTTTAAATATAAGCCTGAGGTATTCTTGACCTCCTTCATGTGTAAATCCCCAAAATTAAAGTTCAAGGATGAATTAATTGTTTTTATTCATTCATGTGACTTTTAGCCAGGTGAAATACTAGGATCAGGCATAGTAAGACAGCATTTAAAATAGATCCATACTGAAAGCCAGTATTAAAGCTTTTTCTCTAAGTAAAATGTTCCAAGCAAATGGTGCAAAAACATTTAAGCTTTCTTTCACATCTCAGCTCAGACTTTGGGAACAACAAATTGGATAAGAAGATGGTTAGACCATCCAACCAACCAGATGAAAAGAGAGGAAAGGTAGTTGAGAATCTTTCCCATTACAGCTTTGTTCATAGATTTATACCAATGTGACAGCCTTCTTATGCTTAAAGAAGTCTCACCTTAGATTATAAAGTAGAATGATGACTTAAAAAGAGAAATAGGGCTTATTTCTGTAATGAAAACCCAGCAGAACTTTCAGCTTTACAGCAACATACTGATGTGCTCCCTGAAAGAATGTGTAAACCGTAAATATTTAAGAGAATATATCAACTCAATTTTCAACTATCTTGTTCAACAATTGTCTCAGTCACAGTGCTTCAAGTTTTTCTTGAAGGTATAGATAAGATATGCATTTAGAACAAGCCTCAGCTCGAAGTCCTGATCATGAATTAAATCAAGCTGAAGATGCTGAAGATTTACAAAAGCTTGTGCAGGCGTAGGTGCGCAGCAATTAATAAATCAGAATAAAAATGAAAAGAGGAATTTAGGACACTTAGTCCAAAGTTATTTATATAAATGGTGAATGAAAGTGGTCCCAGCACTGGACCGTGAGGCACCACCTCGTGAATTTGTTGATCATCTGAGGTGCTTTAACAGGGGAACCTGGGTTCTGGTTTCCAAACCATCCAACTGTATCGACACATTAACAATACACAATGATCAACTGTATCAATGGCCTTAGAAAAACCAATAAACAGAGACAGACAACAATGTTTTCTGTCTAAGGCTTTAAGAAAGTCTTGAACTACTTCCATGGCAGCAGAGATACTGCTGTGGGCCTTTCTGAAGGCCGACTGAAAAGAGGACAACGTACAGGTATTCTTTAACCTGCTCATTAACCACGGTATCATATTTAGCCACGACGGAAAGTTTGGATATCAGTCTGTAGTTGTCTAAATCAGGGATAGGCAACATTGGTCACTTAGAGGGCATCATTAATATCATCCATACCGTTGAGAGACAAACTACAATATACGCATTATTTAAAAATTATGCCTACTCAATTTAATGAAAGAAACACATTTAGCTTTTTTAAGTATTAACGTCACAAACTTTCAAATTTTAAGTAAAAATGCAAATAAGAATTGATGAAATGAACCAAACAGAATCCAAGATAATAAAAACTAAATTTAATTTTTCAGTGTAAAAAAATTGAATATTAACATTTTTTTCTAATAGATTTTAATGACAGTGATTTTATATTTGGACAAACACATTTAGTTACAATGCTAAATACACCATTATTATTTTACAAAGAATTAAATATACTATAATAACCAAAGGTCAGTACAGAAGCAAATTTGTTTTGTATATTTTCATGGCAGATTTTGTGTTTTTCTTCTTGACGTTTACAATTTATTGATATTTTAAATCAACTTGTGGGCCACATTGAGTGAGAGGGAGGGCCACATGTGGCCCCCTGGGCCACATTTTGCCCACCTTTGGTCTAAACAGAGGAATCCCGTCCTTTAAAGAGGAGATGACAAAGGTAGATTTCTGGTCACCTGGGGTTTTATTTTCTCTCAAGGTCAGATAAAAGATATGTGAAGTGGCTCAGCTCTAAAATCTGATGCTAACTTTCAGAGTTGTAATGATTAGTTGATGTGCTCCTTCAGATTTACAACATTTCCTTAAAAAAACAAATTAATAGTTAGAGGCAAGTTTTGAGGATCCGCTCATGTTCTGCTGAGTTTGGAGTCTCCCCTGTTGACTTTTTGTAATCCTCTGAATAATCGGTGGTTCTCCCAGCAGCTGCGTCAGGCCTCTCCTCAGCCGGGTCAGCAGTTGTCATCTATAGGCCTCCACACTATGACATAAATAGATCATAAACAGACTTCTCTGTGAGTCTGTTAAACATGATAGAGCTGTGCCATGGGCTTCTTTTGAGGAGAGTCTCCTAATAGCAGCTTCAACACTTGGTTAATGTAAAAAATGTGGTCATTGTAAAGTCAATCAACTTCTGCTGTTGGAGGAGACGTTATCCAAGCAGCAGAATGCAGCACCCAAACCTTGACACCTTAACATTTTGAACAGAGATATAAACCTGTTTGATATTCTTCTGTTGCATCACTCAAAGAGATTTTTTCGCCTCCTTAGAGGTGAAAACTGCGGCTCAATGTTCTACCCCTTCAGTCTCCTTCTCCTTCAGTCTATTCTTGTAAGCATGATTGTCCCAGGAGAGACTTTTGTTACATGGAGTTTATTTTTATTCTCCTGTGGCTGTAAAGAAAGATGCCATCCAGGATCGATTTACACCACAGAAAAACAAGAGATGCTCCCCAGTTTTGTATTTCTTCTAATGCTGGTGTGACCTGGACTTTTAAAGTCAGACGAGAACTTTTAGCAGGTGGATTTGTCCAATGTGAAGTTACTAGGACACCATTACACTTATTTCAAGCCAGATCTACTCTGTAAAAAGGTTGTTGTTAACTTTACAGTAAATCACTGTAACAAGATGCCAGTAAGTTACTGTAATGTCTTTACAGCAGCATGACTCTATTTTAATTTACAGCATCATTACTGTATTTGATATAATTGTTTTACTACTGTACTTTTATTCAAGGTATCATTACTGTCTTTCAAAGAGCACCATAATTACTGTATTTTCAAAAACAACATCCTTACTGTTTTTTTTTTATTTACAGTAGCTGTATTTTATTTTACAACTATTTAATGCCTTTAAAATTACAGTGAACTTGCTGTGTTTTAGTTTATTTTACTAAATCTTCATCTATTTTACTGATCATTTATTAGTAAGATATCATTTTGTAAAAACAAAAAACGCATACATCAGTGTTTTATCCATTAAAATACATAGGCTCAAACTCAAACTCAAAAATGTGAAACATTTACTCAAAGAATTCCTGCTACTGGTCAGTTTTTCTGGCCAAAATGGAATTTTCTCTTAATCCATTGCCATCCTCAGTAATTAATTGTATAGACATTTTACAGTAGGAAACTGTGGATTTTATGGTAAATTGCTGTTAATTTAACAGAAATCAGTATGCTTTCCAAAAATCTTTTACCATTTACGGTAATTTACAGTGTAGATTTTTGCAGTAGGTAGCTATAGATATTGTGGTAAGATACTGCTGTTTACAAACATCAGTTACAGTGTACACTCACTGGCTACTATATTAGGTACAGTCATCCAGCTGCCAACAACATGGCAGCTACTCAGGGTATGTAGGCATATCGACATGGTCAAGACAACCTGCAGTTCAAACTGAGCATCAGAGTCCAGAAGGAAGATGATTTAAGTGACTTTTAATGTGGCATGATTGTTGGTTACAAAAGATGATTTCAGGGGGAGCAGGAAACATGTCTGAACCCTCGGTTGATAAATGAGGGCCTCCGAGTGGTCACATGATTCAAAAGAAGAATGATACAAGCTTAAATCCATAAATGTCAATTTTTTACCAAATTTGTCTTCACATTTAAGGACTTTTAATAAATGATGTGTCATTTTCCTTTAGACAAATTAAACCTGTGAAGTCTCTCTCATGGGTAAAACCTTTTTGGATGTGAAGTTAACTGTTTTGAATGTCAAGTTGAAGAAAGAACAAACTGATCATGTCTCACACACATTCACAGCTCTGAATGAGGCTACTACAGCTGCCTGTTATCTACTCACTCTCACACACTCCTGTCTCAGATTCTTGGCATGACTTCCTCGTGTTAAAAAAGGAATCATCCCCTCACTCCCCCTCCCACCTCCCATAATCCCCTTCCCCTGTGCCATCCCCGACCCCCTGAATCAAACCTGAGCAGAGTCGAGCTTGGGTTTACTTCATGATTCTTTTCTCGATCCCGTGTTCATGTGTGAGAGCAGGAAAGAGCAGATACTTTTTAGTATCATAGGACAGTTTGATTCTTCTGGCAGACAGTCTCTTCTTCAGCCCTGTCTTTACACGTGTTATGCTGCACTAAATGGGGGGCTGCGATGCCCCCTCCTGTGGTCATGTCTAACGTTGCTTTCCCCGGTTGTCGCACCATCTCGCAGCACCTGAACGACCTGAAGAAGGAGAACTTCAGCCTGAAGCTCCGCATCTACTTCCTGGAGGAGAAGATCCAGCAGAAGTTTGAGGAGAGCAGCGATGACGTGCACAAGAGGGTGAGTCTTACATCTGTTTGTATAGGCAGGGATGTAGCACTTAGTTCCCCATCTATATTAACCTCTTATCAGCATAAATATCCATTTAATATGGTTTTATATCTAATCAGACTTATTATAAGTATGTATGCTTTAAAAAACAGTTAAAATATGAAATTTTAAATCATTCAAAATAAACGCCTCGCTTAACAAATTTATTAGACCACCACCCAATATGTGGTTTATACCACAGCTGCCCTAAATTAACTGCAATGGTAATTACTAAAATATTGTATGTTTCCGTAATAGTTAGTACACCAGTATGTCAAAGCTCTTAAACTGGAATAACATTTTTAATGCTAAAATGTAATTATTATTGTTATCTTTGAATTTTCAAATTTACTGATTTATGAACACACAGAAAAAGAATGAAGCATATTATTTCTTGATTAAGATGAACAGAAATACAAAACAGTTTTAGTTGTTGAATGTTGTGCTTTATTCATTTCTGACTCCTCAGAGGAGCCCAGAGAGTCGGCTCGAATTTGGGTATAAAAAGGTGAATTGAGTCTGAAATATTTCTTTCCTGTTCAAATGTATGTCCAATAACAATAACATTTTCAGTTTTAAACAAAGTTTGGACAGAAATCTCAAATATTTATGTTTCTCCTTTTTAATGACAGCTGGTCTAATAAATTTGTTCATCACTTTATTTTTTCAATGTAGTTTTTTTTTATATTCTTCATATTTCCACACCTGAGGTTGCAGCTTGGTTTAAATGACGAAAAGTCAGGTTTTCCAATCCACGTTGCAAATGTTGCAAACATCTTTCTAATTTTCTGCCAAATTAAATCAATTTAAAAACCGAAATTTTATCACAAAAAAGATTGAATGTAATGAATTCTTCTGACACTGTCTTCATTGCAATATTTTGAAAAATGGTTGGCAATTCTTGCTTCTTGCCAGCTCATCACCTTTTCCAGATATGGTGTCAGGAATTGACCGGCTATGTCTTTACCTAAGGAGTGTGTGCACTGTCAATATTGTGCACTGACAATGTTTGAAAAAGAGAGTGAATCTAGTCTGGAACAGGGAATCCCTGCCACACTAACTTTTAATTTAGTGTGTATTGTGGATCTATCCATTCATCATCTTTGTACCTTTAGGGGTTGTGGGGGGCTCAGCCTGTTCCAGCTGACAATGGGTGGGTTACGCCCATGAAACTTCCAGGGGGTAACTATAGTGCCCTGAGAAAACCCACACATACACTGGGAGAACATGAAAACCCCATACCTGTTCGAGTCTGGAGTTGAACCAGCAACCTTCTTGCTGTGAGACGTCAGCACTACATGCTGCACCAGCATGAATCCTATTCTTGGATAATTATGTGAAGGATGAATGCTGAAACTCATGATCATATTCCATAAACATTTAGGAAATATTTGGAAAAGTGGGATGAATTGGTAAGGTTTCTGTTGACCCTTAACCTTTCCATGCACTTTTAAAGATGTCGCTACTCTAGTATACAGCATGAAAAATGAACAAGAAAGCTCTTTTTCCATGTAAAGCTGCAAGCAAATTACTCACATTGTTACCATTGCATAAATATGTTTGCAGCATTTGGACAAATGGGTTTGTCTGGCATGGAGCAATGAAAACCTACAAGTTGTGCTTTACTAAAAACTTCATACAAGTTAACTGAGCATGGAAACTGATGCTGCTGGCACAGTTTGAGTCTGTTCCTTTCATGAGTCAACATGTGCTGAATAATAATAACACTGACTATAAACACTGTACCTTGAGTTTGCACGAATACAAGGGCAGCGTTTTGACTCTTGGCTTAAACTGAGAGGCAAAGAATGGCTGAGTTTCTTGTCAGTTTCATGATGCCAACATATTTGTGCTACTTAGACAGTGTGTAGTACATTTAGTAAAATAATCTTAATCACTGAAAGGATTTGTAGACCTATATACCACATGTACCTATATCACTTGCGTATAACAACTGTATCTTCAGGCCTTTTGGATTATGAGGCCCCTGGCAGTTCCTATCTTATACCTGATGGTAGAATGGCCTATTTATAAATGCAATCACCTTATCAGAACCTACTAAAATGCTCCTGATTTGTCTCTGCGTATGTCTGCTGTGCAGTTCAGTGGTTTGTGTTGTTTCCCAGGCTGCAGGTTTGTATCTGACACTGATCTGTCCTGACAGCATCTCTCAGGCTGCTCAGATACTGTTCATACAAACTGTCAGTCATATCTTCATTCCTGTCAGAGGCTCAGAGAGGCTGAGAGCCTCAGATTATCTAAGATTTTGAAGAGCAGACTGAGCAGCTGCTTCAGGACACTCTTCAGCTTTGAAGTTTGGTATGATGCCTCCTAGAAGCTCATAAGGCCTCTGAGGTATTTTATTTATTTATTTGTGAGAAAAAGGAAAGAGGAATCAAAATGCTCACATAGCCTGCTAAAAACAAGTGCAACAGACTCTGACAGCACTGAAGGAGCTTTAAACTATATTGGTGCTGCCCTCCTCTGAGCTATCCCTGACCCAGACACACTGCTTTCTGTAAACACGGCCCCACTCTGCTTAAGGTAACAGCTTTGCAGGGCTTTGGATCAGAAAATCATCATCTAAACATCTCTGCAACTCATTTACTGCTTTAAAAACAGCTTCTTTAGTGGTAAATTTAGAAATAAATCATAAAATATGTCCCGATGTGTCCTGGCAGAGCAGTGTCTATCTGCCTCATGTCTGCCCCTGCAGTCACACTCTGACCTGTTTTCAGTCTGCTACCACACATCAGATGACCCACATCATGTCAACATGAGAGCCCCCAGGACTGCTGTTTGCATGCATGCTGCACTCTTCATGTATCCCTCCAGTTGAATTTACTGTGTACATAAAATGACTGTAAACATGTTGCGTGCCCTGTAGGTACAACCTGAGCATCAGCAGATTTTGTGTCAGTGTGTCAGAGATGGACCTGCTGCTCTTCACTGACCCGTAATCTAAAACTGATTTACAGCAAAATAAATCAGGAACCTGCACGTGAACATACTCACAGCCAGTTTAATCCAGTTTGTTTCTGCACTCTGGGCCAAAAGTTAAAAGTGGAGGTGTTGCTGGGTGCAGGGGAGGGGGGAAGAGGGGGGAGTCAGGGATATCACACTGCAGAGGGGGATTGGCAAAGGAGACACATCCAGCAGGTGCTCATATCCACACTGGCTATTTATATTTCACTGCAGAGAAGCTCGCTGAAATACAGGTCAGCACGTGCAGCTCGAGGAAGCCCTTTTTATATTTCTCTCTGTGCTGAAGTCTGAATGAATAAACACAGGAGAGAAGGAACAGTAGCAAGGGCTTTTGGGGTTCACAAACAAATATTGATGTGTTTACGCTCCAAAATTAACACAGAGAACATGCAAACTCTGAACAAAGTCACCAAGTAGGACTGTCCAATTATTCTGGGTTTACTGCAATACGGGCCCTCACAATAAACCTATCCTACCAGTCTGAATTTATCACAGCAAATGATATGAAAAACTTTGTATCGTAGTCAACAGCTCTGCTTTTACACCCTCTGGTGCCATAAGATAAAACTGACATTGGCTGTTAGCTACCTTAACCTTTATTTTTAACAATTTAGTGGATGAAATGTTGCTGGGATTTCTTTTACATTCAGTAAACAACAAGATAAGTAAGTCATTAAGTCAAGCTCTTTAGCATTATGTTTTTTTTCTTGTGGCCTGTTGCAGTGACAGAATTACACCAATCAGGCATCACATTATGACCTCCTGCCATCCCAACTCATATGCAACAAACGAGGCTGCTCTGTGTATTCTCTAGCTTATTTAGCAAAAAGCAACAGCAGCTCTCCCGTTGGATGAAACCACACGGTCCAGCCATCGCTCCTCATGTGCTTCAATAAGCCTTGATTGTCCATGATCTGCTCGCCAGTTCACCTCTGTTTCTTCCTTGGACCACTTTTGATCCAGCCATCACTCTTTGTCTGGATCAAATTCAATCAAATCCGTACACCTGCCCATATTTCCTGCTTCTAAAGTCCACTTTGAGGACAAAATGTTCACTTGCTGCCTAATTTATCTCACCTACTAACAGGCGCCATGATGGATTAGTGTTAATCACCTTACCTGTCTGTGGTCATAATGTTATGCCTGATTGGTGTTTAAATCGATGTATTATGAAATATAAGATGAAGCTAATTACATTTCCAAGCTCTATCATCCATTATTCCCCTTAAATGTCTTTGATAACAATCCTGCACTCTTCATCTTTTTTTTTTAATTCATCACAAATTACAGCAGCACTGCATTCACCCGAGACAACACCCTTTTGACCTCTTGACCCTTGTCAATCCAAAGATATGCAACTAGTAATTGTGCAACCCTGAGCATGGATGCATATAAAATGCACTTATGAGACAGGAAACAGAAGGGAAGACGTTGCTGCAGCATTATCCAAACAAGTGTTGTCCAGACTACAACCTTCAGCCTGACACTGTGATCCATTCTGAACTGGCCCACAGCCCAAATTCTTAAAATGGAAATTGGCCCTCACTGGAACATGGATCTCATGATTGACTGATGAGTAAAGACAAATGGATCACAGCAGCGAATAGTAGCACAAACAAGACTAATTTGCCCTGCGAGCTGATCTGTCCAGGTTAGATTATGGCCCCCTGAAATGTGATTGGGCATCGTGAAATCCATAACCCTCATTGGGTATTGGAGGGTTGTGTCTCAGAGCATGTTTTATTACTTAACCCGTCTTGGCATGATTTGAATGGATTTTACTAACGTTATTCTCCAACCAAAGGCGAGGTTTATTAAGATGGCCTGTCAGCTTATTTCTCTATACAGCTCATAGACACTCCTGGTCTATAACAGGGCGCAATTACAGCCATTAGCTGCTAAAATGTGATTATTTTTCTCTCTGGATGCAGACACTTGAGGGTTATTTGGGAGGTTTTATATCTAAGGAAAATCAAAAGGGTCTGATCATTTGTCAGGCAGAGGAGCAAAACTAGACATGTTTTACTAGAATTTAAAGGTTTTTTTGAGAGTTCATTGTGTACCTTTAAAATGATTTTGAGAGAGAGAGAGCAATAGAGAGAGAGATTGATAGAGCTGATATGGAGAACAAGACTGAACTTGTCATTATGCACAAAACAAGTCATTCAGTATATGTCATCACCTCTGACACATTTTTCCATTTGTTCTTCCACATTTATCATGGATTTGAATGTGTACAGAAATCTGTCTAACATTGTCATTTGATCTGTTGCTTGCTCTTATCCCTCTGTTTGAATCTCTTCTCCAGAACATCGAGTTGAAGGTTGAGGTGGAGAGTCTGAAAAATGAGCTGGAGGAGAAACAGCAGCTCGTGGACAAAGCTCTGTGAGTATCCAACTCCTTCCTGCATCCATTTATTCCTTCACAGTCACTATGATTTTGTTATCTTGAGCTCCCCTGGCCTTAAACCTTCAAATACAATCAACATATTTCTCACCTTCAGTGAGTAACACCCGCAAAACAGTCTTAAAGTTTACCCAGAGGTGTTTTAAATATTCAGCTGCTTGTGCTGCACAGACATGTTGAGATGCCTGCAGGGAAGTGTGATAAAGAACCATGAAGAAACTCCTCTCATCAGAAGTTTGGTTATTTCCCACAAGTCCAGAAGTTAATCAGAGCCGGGCACCCTCAGGGCTCAGCAGGCTCTCCTCACACGTGAGCCTGCCAGCCTGTAGACTCACAGAACCAACACGGTCTAAGCTCTGAGGAATGTTCGGGGTCGGCACTGAAGGATGGAGAGGATGAAGTGATTCTGTGTTTCTGGGGCGAGGGATGAAGGGGGGGTGGGGCATATCAAAGGGGGAGGGAGCGCAGAGTAGTAGAGCAGAGAGAGTAAAGGGCAGGGGGTTGTTGTGGTTTGTTGTGCTGCTGAGTCGTGAACTATTTGAGCTGCAGCACCTGTCTATGAGGCAGCTGTCCATGTCTTAGAGCTCAGTGTTTCTTTAACTCCTCTGCAGACTCATGCAAACTGTACGATCTTATCAAGTCTGAAAACAACAGAATATGCTTAAATGCAATTTTTGTCAAAGTTGTTTTTATGCACAAGTCTTTATGATCTTACAGTAAGTCAAGACAACATCAAAAGTAGTCAGCTGTAAGTATTTCTTGATTACGTGCTAAAAAATGGGTCATCACTCGAGCTTTGTAACAAGGGAAGGCCCAAAGCTCAGGCAAGTCATGAAGGGTGTGCCGTGTTTGTGTAAACATGAAAACGCAATGGACAAAATAACTGTAAGCAAGTTTTGGTGTTGACTTTCGTCTATCATAGCATAAATCAGTGATCATCAACTGGCGGCCCAGGGGCCGCATCAGGTCCCCCAAAGCTTTCCATCTGGCCCTCAAACAAGTATTAGCTTTCATAATGTGAGGGGGAGGAATGTGTAGTGGTTTTAAGACTATCCCCCACGAGTACTGTCATTTGATTTGTAAATGGTAAATGGACTTGAGCTTATATAGCGCTTTTCTAGTCATTGACTACTCAAAGCTGCTTTACACCGCAGGTCACACTTACCCATTCACACCCATTCGCTCTCACATTCACTCACTGATGGTTCAGAGTTTCTATGTTAGTTATCCATCAGTATCAGCTAACACTTTCACGCCCTTTCATGCCCATTTACACACCACTGACGCAGCAGTGGGAGCAACTTGGGGTTAAGTGTCTTGCCCAAGGACACATCGCCATGTGCCGCCCGGAGCTGGGCTTGAACCTGCAACCTCCCAATCACTGACCAAGCGCACTATCCAGCTGCGCCACCGACGTACAAGTGTACATCCAGTTATTATGAGTTAAACCATTACATTCATACCTCCTGCCAAAATTACAGCTAAAATATGGGATATATGTGCAAATATGTATAGCCAAAATATCATCTGTTAATGCAGTCAAAATGTTGATATCTGTCAGTATTGATTATCAACTTTTTAGGCAGTTATTCGCGGATACCAACATTGTTTCAATATTGTGCATCCCGACAACACATTATTATTTCACTTAATTTAAAATCTGACTCCCATGGTGCATGTCAAGACAAAACTGGCCCCTTGTACAAATTTAGCTGATGATGCCTGGCTTAAATTATTGTCTTCTGTCTACTGTTTCACCATGAAACTTTGAAAAATGAGTGAAAACAAAGGCTTTGTTACTTTGCATCTTTTTAAACATTTTTCAATAAATGAAAAAAGTCCATGTTGTGGATGTTTAGAAAAAAAAAGATTTCATTTTGAAAAAAAAAACCTGTCAATGTTTTGTAAAGATCTTTATGTTAAGATCACTCATAATGCTAAGTACACCATAGTACACATTATGGTGTATGTACAAAAATGGTTTATGGTTATATTTACTGGAATACTCATTTGGAACAGATATAGTATACATAGACAAACTGAATGCTGTCATCTTAAGAAAGTATCAAAGTGTTTCAAGCTGCAACACCCAACCTATCCCAGCTGTGATGGCAGAAGCGGGGTACACCCTGGATCGATTGCCAGCCAGTCACATTACCTTTGTTGTACAGAGGAATCATTGATGCATTAAGCTGCATACTGTTGATGCTGTATCAAAGCTGAAGAGAGGCAGTACGTTCACAAATATGTGTACACAAACCTTAGATTTTCTCAAGAAACAAACTGTTAGATGTCCCTAATTAAAAAATCAAGGTGTAGTTAGTATCTAAGAAAGATGATGAAGGCCTTAGTTTCAGCTACAGTACAATTGTTCATAAATATTTTCTGTCTGAAGGGATTCAAACATGTAAATTGTAGTTATAACCTTTCAAATGGTGTGTTCTGTTGTTCTGTCTTTATATCTGGTTAATATGCTTATACTACAGAAGTTCAATTTTCAAGTAAAAAGCCCATCCATTAGTGTTTCAGGGGTTTTATTTCAGACATTTGTCATACATCATAGTCAGTAATTAGATCAATTAGTCCGTTTGAATCTTTGTCAAACTAATGAGAGGGACTGAAGGTTACTGTGTTTGTCAGCGTGTGTTCTGAGGTCAGCTCTGAGGCATTTTTCTCCATCTGTGTGCCCTCCTCTTTCATAAACAAACTCTGTGTCCACAGTTTATCATCAGAACTATTAACAGATTCTGACTGACTGATGAGAGGATAAAAAGCTGAATGTGACCCTCAGGCTGTTGGAGCTGCTGAGGTGTAGCGCTGACAGACTGGCTTTAACATTAAGCCCCTAACCCCCTACCTTGAACCCTCAGAGGATCTAGAGACATTTTAGCCTGAGGTCTAATGTAGTGTTTCCTAAAAATAAAGCTTACTATGGTTACATATTTTGTAAGTACCTCTGCTTTCTGTTGCATTTGTTTGCAGGATATTTATCAAGTCTGCAGACAGACCTTATCTGCAATGTAAGGCAGAGACCCAAAAGTTCAGTTTTTTTCAGTGCTTTATCAACCCCAAAGCTTTGACTTTTATTTTAATTGCAAGAGAAATTGGAAGCAGTACTATGAAAGAAGGCACGGCTGCACATGTGAGTTTATTTATTGATCAAACAGATCTCAAAATGAGGCGCGTCAGGATCTCTTGTTTACAGTTTACAGAGAGACACTTTGAAGAAACATTTTCTCAGCTGGTTTTGTAAACTTCTAATGTGCAAAAGATTTGTGTAGTCCCTTTAAGACAAGCTCAACTCAACTTAATATTTCAACACCCTTTCACAGGTCGACGGCAGAGAGCTTGTCCAACCAGAGCGAAGCAGAGCTGCAGCGTCGCCTGTCGGAGCGACAGGAGGAGATCAGTCACATGCAGGAGATCCTACAAACCAAAGTTCAGCTGCTACAAGAGGTAGAGACACACTTTTATCTTTGGCTGTTAACAAATGATAGGGATGCAAATAAATTCAGTAAAAGTCTACCCTGAGAGATGTGCATTACTTCTTTAAATAAGTGGATATAAACAAAGACTTTGAGACAGGGGCAGATTTAGTGATTTAGAAGCCCAACTTGTCAAAGTATGTAAACAATTTTAATATCTTCAAGCTTCTTGAGGAGTTTTTTTTAATTACAGGCACTTAATGAGCATAAAACAAATTTCAAACTAATACACCATATTTCTTAAAGTGATACGGCAACGAAATTTTTTGTTTTCATGTCTTGCCTCACTCCCGAGTCCATGACAAGCAGATAGACACCATTCTTACGACTCTGCGTGCAGTAACAAGAAAGAGACGGGCAGAGCTTGCCACCGAAAACTACCATAGCTAAAACACTGGGAGTCAATGGGTAGCGTCATCAGATAAACTCTTCAGCAGCTTTGAACAGTCCTGTGTGCTCGTTGTAACTAATTTTTTCTGTGTTATGTTACATTATCTATTTTTAGATTAAGATTAGCACTTAATGTAATTTTCTATAGAAATACAAACAAAACTAAACCACAAGGCGCATGCACAAACCACCTCAGACATGCTTTGTTTTGTTGATCTACTTAGAAGCACGTTTGTGATGGTTTGCACAGTCCCCTGCAGTTAGTTTTGTGTATTTCTTTCGAAAACTACACAGTGCTAAAGTGCTAAACTTGGTCTATAAATAGATAATGTAACATTACGCAGAAAAAAATTAGTCATAACAAGCACACAGGACTGTTAAGGGTTGCTGAAGAGTTTACCAGATGATTGTAGGCAGAGGCAGGCTTACGCTACCCATTGGCTCCCAGTGTTTGAGCTACGCTAATTAGCAGTGGGTGAGCTCTGCCTGTCTCTTCCTTGTTACTGCACGCACAGTCAAAAGAATGGAGTCTATCTGCTTGTTATGGACTCTGGAGTGAGACAAGACACAAAAACAAAGAATACGTCAGCATATCCCTTTTTATGACAGTATCGTGAGCCTCCTTGAACTTGAGCTTCAATGCAGATGTCTACTGTTGCTTGATAGTGAACTTCCTTTGTGACAGATTAAAGTTTAGAAGAATTTTCTGTGACATTAAACTATTTCTTCTTGTCTTCTGCAATCAGGAGGCTGAGTTAGCACGTGCTGAAGCTGAGCAGATGGCATCACTGGCGGACTCAGAGTCTCAGCGGTGCCTCGCTCTGGAGAGAGAGATGGTGGAGAGGATGGAGACGAGCAGAGGTTCAGGCCAACCATTCCACCAGCAGGATCTGGAAGACAAAGAAAGGTGAATATAACTCTGATTTAGAGAACTAATGCAGGTTTGATTAACTATTCTAGACTGTTTTCTGCTAAAGCCACTTCCCTTCACAGCTCAGTCGAGAGTTGCTGGCTTTAATCTTTGAAGGTTTTTCTGGTTGATAATGTTGCTATTTTTGTCCTGTGATATTGCTGCTGTCTCTGATATTGACCGACCATTTTAACTCATGCCTCCCTCTCTCCTTCTTCCTCTCTATCTCAGGATGATCCAGGAGTTGCAACAAGAGAAACATTTGCTGGGTATCCGAGTCAAGGAGCTGGAGAACCAAGTTCCGAATGTTTCTTCCTCCCTCAAAACAAAAGGAAAAGAAGCCGAGGTAATCATGTCCAATAACAGTCTTCTATAACAATCAATACATTTGGGGAAGCGGTGGCCTTGAGGTTATGTCTACATGCCTTATGTACAGAAGCTATTATGTTTTGAATCCTGTTTGTCATTCCCCACTCGCTCTCTCACCCCACTGCCCAACTTTCGCCCACTGCTGGCCATTACAGCAACTACAGATTTAAGGCAGCTTAAATTTTAAGCTAAAAACAGTCCCAAGTGGAAGCCTGAAATTCAGGTCAGGTGAGCCACAAGTAGGCTAAATTCTTCTCCAGGTTACCCCCCTTCTCCTCTCTGCTATCTTTGTGTTTTGGCTCAAACCTCAGCAGACAGCCTGACTCAGATATCAAACTGTTTTTATGTCCACATGTGGGTCAGTGGAGCTAAGTGCACGTGCATATTTCAGCTGATACTAACAGTCTGTGGGGTTATTTTAACATCCTTAACTACGCTGTACATCATTTATATTTAGCTTTAGATACTGTAGGTGTTACCTGATACAGCTGCTGATAGGTTGTGCGGCCATCATACACAGTAACATTAACCAAGATGGGATTAAACCTAAAAAAATTAAGGCTTTTAAGGCCCAAAATATCAAATGCATGTTTCTTTTTATGACTGAGCAGTTGACAGCAGCTGACAGAAGCATTATGTTTTCTGTTTGTCCGCCTGTTGGTCCATACAGCTCTCTGAGTCATTCTTGTAAACTTGATCTGCACTAAAATCTCTTCTAACTTGAGGATAAACTTGTGCAGAGTTAGAAGGTCAAGATCACATTCAGCTTTGCAATAAGATCCCTGCAAATCACACGACCATAAAACCAGCCCAGCTCTTCTTTTTGATCCATCTATACACTTTCACTCTCCAGTATTTGTACACCTTGTTGAGGCATTAAGGAATCAGGCAGAGGCAGTGGTTTTAGTTACTTAAAATTTAGATTCAGCTTCCAATCTGACACGTTTTCCTCTTTTCTCACAGAACTCCAGCAGTGTCCAGGAAAAGATGCAGGTAGGAACAATGCTTCATGTTTTTATATCTGCAACACTCACTCAGCATTCTTGCACCAAACCAGCACATTAACTGAATGATTTAGGGCAGTGGTTTTGAAAGACTGAGGCAGGCCTCCCTCAGGAGGAAAGGGAAGACCTCAGGAGAGGCACAGCTGAAGAAAAGGAATCATACAGCTAGAGATGTGAATGCCAATCTTTGCTATGTGTGGGTCAAAATGGGCTGAGATCAGGAACCTCAAAAAGACGAGACTGACAGAGGAGTTAATGGAGTTGATGACCTGAAACAAATTTCCGTGTCAAATTTAGAGTAAGCATAAAAGTTTGGTGACTAAGCCACAGGCTGCAAAAGAAGGCTCCATCTTCTGAAAATGTTCAAAAAAGGCTTTTTTCTCCTCTAACATATTTATTAAAGGAAAAGACAGATGACAGGAAAAATAAGGGATAGGAATCGATAAGATTTTATTGATACAGTGCCATTAATGATTCTGCTTATCAATACAATTCTTCAATGATTCCTTTATCGATTCTTGTGGATTTTCTGCGTTGACACAAGTCTGGTTTTCAGAGGCAGCAATGTCAATGCCATGACACTCCAGATATTCAATGCTGTACTGCATAGATAAATGCTTCTGCAAGTTGTCAGTGTCTCTTTTTTATAGAAAGTATAATAAAACGAATTTTTCAACTTAAGCCACAATTTTGACCACTTTTCTCTGCTATGATTTTTGACTTTGTTCTGATTTCTGTTAACTATCTGTGATGAGAACATGACATCCTGTATATGCAAGGCATACGAAACAAAGTAGAAGGATTGTTAAGGGAATTGGTAAGCAAAAGGACTAATGGTATTGATTCCTTGAGCAGGTTGATATCGATTCTCAACTGGAATGGGTTTTTGATTCTCATGCCTACAAGAAATGTAAAAAATCTCTGAATAATTACAGATGTTTTAAACACCATTGCTTAAATAACACACATTTATCAGACAACGTGTTTGCCTGGTGGCTAATTATTCTACATGAAGCAAAGGTTGCACCCACAAAAAGACTACCCTTGACTTCTCCTGATATTCTTTGTAGATAATGGAAACTTAGCTCCCTCTAGTGGGCCCTTGCTTACACTGCAGGGAAAAATTAGACCTTTATTGCCCTTTTATTTTTTTAATGCTTCTGTTGGACACGTTGCATCTGCACTTATCAGCTAGACACATTTTAAGTCTTGCTCCTCTCCCTGTCTGTCTTTGATTGCTGGTTATGTTCAAGATCATTTGCAGATTAACAAAACATCAGCCAGTAAATTCTTCATTTGGAGCCAATTTTAAACCCTCTATAACCTGACAATAAAGTACTTTATAAGGTGGGGAAAGAGACTGTCAAAGGTGCTGAAAACATTCGTCAGAGATAATATGTTCCATATTGATATGATAGCCTTACACGGTTGCTGCAGATGTGACAACTGCACATTCATGATGAGAATGTCCTATTCCTTCCACATCCCAAATGTGCTCTATCATGGAGATCTGGTGACTGTGGAGGCCACTGGAGTTCAGTGAATTCATTGTCATGTTCAAGAAACAAGTTTCAGATGGTGTGCTATCCTCCTGAAAATAGCAATCAATAGATGGGTTCACTGTGGTCATAAAGGGATGGACATGATCAGCAGCAATATTTGGTGAGGCTGTGATGTTTAAACCATGCTCAGTTGGTACTAAGGGACCTAAAGTGTGCCAAGAAAACATCCCCCACACCATTACACCACCAGCAGCCTGAACTGTTGGTGCAAGGCTGGATGGATCCATGCTCTCATGATGTTTACGCCAAATTCTGACCCTACTATCTGAATGTGGCCGCAGGGATCAGACTTCCTGGGGAGCCATTGTGAACCGTAGATTCAAAATTCAACATCCAGAAAATGATCCTTTGCATACCTTAGTTATAACAATGGTTATTTGAGTCCCTATTCTATTGACTATTATCCTCTGACCTCTGGCATCAACAAGGAATTTTAGCCCAGAGAGCTGCTGCTTACTGGATATTGTCTCTTTTTCTTAGACCAGTAGATCAGCAGTTTCTGAAATACTCCAACATCCACGCCACACCATAGTCACATCTTCACCTTTCTTCTCGATTCTGATGCTCAGTTTGCACTTCAGAAGGTCTTCTTGAACATGGTTACACACCTAAATACAGAAAGTTGCTATCATGTGATTGACTGAGTAGCTAATTACATTGACAAGCAGTTGAACGGTTGTACTTGATAAAGTGGCCAGTGAGTGAACATTCCTGCAAAAACAATCTGTCTTCCCTCTGAACACCAACATGTGGAGTTCAAAGAGAAATGACGTCCCTTCTGTCAGCGATCATGTTTATCCTTCGCTGTCACACTTTGGTTTTTCTGCCACTCTTAGGAAAAATAAACAGAGTGAGCCGTCTGTCAGTGGTGTTTGGCACATATCTCTGATTAGGATTAATTGATTTTTGATTGCTCAGCTCGTTCCAGTGGATCGGTGTTTGGGTGTTTTGTCTCCAGAGGGCTCATAGGGTGACAAATGTGGACACGGCTCGCCCACACGCACCAAAAAAGGAACACAAATCACACGTGAGAACATTTCTATCAACAAGTCGTCCAACCTGCTGCCATAATTAGAGACAGATGAAAACTCGTCTGTGGGAAAAAAGATCCCGAGTGTGTCCGTTAAAAAATGAGATCAGCTTTAATGAGCACAGATTCCAGGGTCATGGGATTCTCCAACATGAGAATAAAAGCCCCTCCCTCCTCTTTAATTGTGTGACACGGCAGTGCAGGCCGGTCCTGGACTCAGTGCCTCTGGGAAAAGCATGAACTCATTCCATGCTGACGATCGGAGAATTTAATGAACCTGATGGACACAGTTTGGCCTTGTTTCTGCTGTTCAGCCCCTGCTTACAGGGTTAGACTGAAAACAGTTTCACAGAGATGGACGAAGTTGTTTTTGGATTGCACCAGTTGTTGAGGTATTAATAATCAGTGGGTAAAGGAAAATAAAGTCTTTAATGGCACAAAAGGTTGTACAAATGGCCCTTTGAGAGATTAATTGCGGTCTCGCTGGCTTACTTTTTAACTCATATTTTTGTTTCTTTGATCACTGCTGCTTCACTACCTTTACTCAGAGCCAAATGTCACAACAGACATTAAATATTATGTAAAAATGTTTAAAATTAGCAACTTTTCTGGCTTTAACTTACATGTAAATTCTGCTACTCTGAAAACTATGGCCAAAGATGATGTCCAGATGAGTGAAATAGCTTTTCAGTAGTTTAGTTATTTTATTGATCAAGTAGTGTGGTAGCATCTCTACATTTCCCCACAATAAGAGATAAAACAGCGCAGCAGCAGCTCTGTCCTGGTCCTAAAACACACTTCAGGGTTAGTATGAGACATCAGTGGACAAGGGGAGACGATGACTTTAGCAGACAGTGGCTGTGTATGTCTTAATGATAGTGATGCTGCCTGATCCTTACAGCCTTCATCCATGCTGTTGCTGAACAAGTCAAATCTGCAGGCAGGCGAGCACAAACACAGACACACAGGTATTTCCAAAATAAAACAGCAAAAACACATTTAAAGTTTACTATAGCAGACAGCAGCTAGATCCTATCAGCAGCTGACTATGAGGTGTTCAATACAAGACGAAACAATGGACAAGTTGGATATCAGAGTAGGGGAGACAGAGACAGTTTGAACAACCTCCTGGCAACACTGGTTATATTTTGGTGTGTTTGTTGTAGGACTGATTATTGAAATTTTTACTGAAAAAATAAGACTTTGAATATTAAAGAATAAATAGTTCAGCAGATTAGGCATTACAAACATATGACACCAAACTGATAAAAGTCTGTTCAGTCATTTAATTACCTTGATCATGTGGAAATGCGTAAATTTCTGTTGTTGCCCATGATTTTTATTAAGATTTGTGTAACAAAAAGTAACTGAATAAGTAAGCTAAACCTGCTAAGTGGGTTTTTTTAAGACCAGACATCATGTAGTGCTCCACAGCGAACCAAAGTGCTTCACAGAGGAAAAAATCAAGCATCTTTTTTTGGATCTCCATTTTAAGTATTTATCATGACTCTTTATTGTTTTTAACTGCATTAATTTTAATTGTTTTTATCTTACCCTGTAGCACTTTGAGATTGTGAAAATGTAAAGTGCAATACAACTACATTTTTTTTATTATTATTTTATTATTATTAAAAATATCATTGTACATGCAAATACACATGAATAGGCCCACCACAAAAAAGGCGAGGCCCCTAGAAAAACTAGTAGGGGCCCTCCTTAGATTTTATTAGATATTATGTAAACCCATGTGTTGTAGATCAGAAGCTCTAGCGTCTGTCTCTGGCTAACAGTCACTCACATGGCCTGGCCTCAGCCAGCTTTTGGAGTTTGTTAGTAATTGTTCAGATCAAAAGCCCTTTTAGCTTCTCCTTTTCTCCTCCAGTCCTCCAGGGATTTCAAACTGAATTCACCTTTTTATACCCAAATTTGAGCACCTCACTGGGCTCTTCTGAGCAGTTAAAAATTAATCAAGCATAAGATTCGACCAATAAAACTAATTTTTGCATTTAGGAATGCAAGTAAATAACTATAATTGTAATCTTAATCAAGAAATAATAATGTGCTTTACTATTTTTTTTCTGTTTGAATTATTTTTTTTTAAACAGTAAATTTAAAAATGTATACATAACAATAATAATTATATTTTTAAGATTCCACATTCTGGTGTATTAATCATTACAGAAACATAGCAATGATACCAGTAATTACCAATGCTGTTAATTTAGGGCTCCTGTAGCATAAACATTGGGTTGTGGTCTCATAAATTTGTTAAACATTGCATGTCGTACAAAAGTTGAATTTCCAGTATAATTCAAGTTGAATTTAAAATATAGTTTTGGTTCTAAAACCAACCATTTTTCTTGATTTACATCGGCTTCTCCATGAGGCTGGGCCCTGGAAAGCTTTCCCCTTTACTGCCGTTTATGGGCAAATAATCATAAATGTTCATGTCCGCTGGCATGAGCATATTGTATGTGATGCAAAAATGTGTCAGGACAGTAAAGAAACCATTACATCAAATAATGTTATTTGCTATCTGTCAGAAAAATCAGCTTTATTATCCTGAAGTAACAAGATTATTGAGGCAAAATCTTGTTTTCACAGAAAACAAAACAACAATAGTTACCCCAAGTCTTGTGGATATGATGTCAGTTCAGGGCCTCTTTGGCTGATAACCTCTTTAAAACTGAAGAAAAAAAAATCAGAAAAGATCCGTTTTTACTGAGTGCTTTAAATGTGATCCAAGTATTTAACAAAGTGTTTTACTTCCATATTAAAGTGGACTGTCACAAATGTAAAACCAGGCCTTGAGTTCAGCTCAGATGAATTTGTTTTTTCAATTTGATTTTCATTATAAAAGAGGGGTTGATTGTTTCCTTTATGACTGATTAAAAAGGGGGAGTTCAGAGGTTAAGTTAAGCTCAAGCTGTTATCAAAGAGACAGTTGGTGCATCAGGGGGCAGGGCTCAGAGACCTTCCCGTTTCCTGTTTAATGGTTTAGTCCACACCGCTGCAAGACATCTCACTCTGACACAGTCTGATGGACTACAAGTTAAAAAACAGTCTCATTGCACAGATTTTTCAGCTGTTTCTGAGGTTCAGTTGTTTTACAGGTGTAAGTGAATTATGTAAATGGTTGTCTGCTTCAATATCAGCCCTCTGATTGGCCAGCGACCTGTCCAGGGTGTGTCCTGCCCCTCGCCCAGGGTCAGCTTGTACAGGCTCCAACCTTCTTGTTGTGAGGTATAATGACTACTGGCAATCATAATTAAGAGATAAAAGTAAAACTTATGAGATCAAACATTTAAAAAAAAAAAAAAGATATTTATGCCGAAATAAAGTGATCAAAAATATCAATTATGAGATAAAAATATCAAAACTTTGAGAAAAAGTCAAAAACATGAGACACATGCACAAAATTAATAATTTAAAGGGTCATGTGATTGAAAAGTCCAACTTCAGACCAAAAATTCATAACTGGATTAAAAAGTCAAAATAATTGAATAAATAATAATAATAAAAAAGGGACATTTTGAGATAATTTGTAATAACTATAAGACTAACAGTCAATATTGTTGGATTCAAAAGTCAAAATGTTGTCATAATTTTTCCCAATTTTTTTTCTCTTAGTTTTGATTTTTCAATCACATAATTTTTCAATCTCGTTGTTCTGAATTATTATGTCATAATACTGACTTTTAATTCTTAATTATGTCTGTATAATTTTTAAATTTGTCTTTATGTAAGTCCATGTTATCTATAGACGTTGAGATTTAAAATGCAATTGATTTCGATTATTCTCAAATTTACAATTGTATGTCATCTTTTCAAACATAAATATTTGTTTTTAATTTTAGTTTCGTGTTTTGTAAGTGGTGAAAATGGGCCTATTTTTGCAAGGTCAGTAAAGTGCAGTGTTGTCCTTAAACCATGAATTCATAAATACTGCTTTTTAACAGTCATCGAACCTTTATTGATCACATTATGTAGTAAACAAATATTTTTTTATCATTATTTCGTAGTTTTGTGTTAGAGGTTAAATTTGAGGGAGGAGGTTGCAGTCAGAGCTGCTGCTGCAGGAGACCAGTGCACAGCTGCGGAGTGAGACATCCTCTCGCACAGACACGATCTTTGTTCTCTGTCAACGTTGCTGGCTGCGGTTGTGAAAGCGGCTCCGCTCTGACAGCCTCTCCCTCCATCCTCAGCTGATGAAGCCGCTGAAGGTGAAGAGGACACCGGGGACACACTCGGACAGTCTCCCGTTTAATCTTCGGAGCATATAGACCGACGGGGACCAAAGATCGTTTATGACTGTTCCGTGTTCGTGTCGGATTATACCGGGGCGGCTGCTGCAGCGGGGGGATGCTGTCACACTGAGAGGAGCGGCGCTGATTTAAAGGGCGTAAAACAGACGGGACGTGAGCCGACGATCGATTCAGTCAGAGGGGAATAAGATCCGGATCGATCAGGCATCACATGTCTGCTGTTCACCACCGAGGAAGTGAAAATGTGACTCTCAGCAACATCCGCTCTGCCTGGAAATCTTCTTCACTGAATTTAAGCCTCAAATCACGTTTGTCAGGCAGCGTGAGCAGACGAGATTTGGATTTTTGAGACAGAAAAAGCTCACAAATGCTGCTGCAGCTTTATCGTTTCAAGTCTATCATCAAGTCATCCTGATTTACTCTCATTTGAATCATGCAACTGAGAACACAGCACTTTGCAATATTATCCATGGAGTGAAAATGATTTATAAATCAATTTATACTTTGGAGTGAGGTTAAAACTGTATTATTGATCTTGGAAACAATTCATGAAGGAATATCTTGTAGTAAGGAAGTTTTTTTTGTTGCTTTTGAACACTACAAGCTGCCGTAATCTGGGTTTTATTTGGCTCCAATCCAGTAAGAAATAACTACAGACTGATATTTTATTGACAGAATTTTTTTCTCTTGAAAACCAAATATGGTGGCCTCAGAAGGACGATTATATGTTTTGAGACTTTAACAACCTTTTTTTGTCATTTGAGTGCATTCAGACTCTAAAAACAATGACCTTAGCTGACCTAAGTCTGTAAGTAAGTCTGGATGAATGAGACACACCTGGAAATAACTCTGACTTCACCTTTACATAGCTGAAGGTCATTGAAGGATATTGAAGGACATCGAAGGACGATGGCTCATGTGTGACAAAAGTGCATTGAACCTTTTCCTAAATAAGGCTTGTAAAGACAGAACTTTTTAATGCACTTTAAGTTTAAAAACATCTAAACAAATTCTCTAAATGACTGCACTTGGAGATTTAGCATTGGAAAACCAATGACAGCTGCTTCAGAGGGATGAGACTTAATCCTGAAATATTCCAACTTCATCAGTAAACACAAAGAATCCTCCAAAGTCTAAATGATTACAACCAGGACCAAATGAAATCCTTAAGAAATATCACTGGAAGACGACAGACAGAGACCTTGCAAAGAGGAAAATCTTCCATATTTTTATAACTTACTTTTTGAGTCAGTTCCTTCAAATTTGGTACTCTATATTGAAAAAACCAAGGACAGTGTCTCTCATCACTGGAAGACAAAGGTTGAAGGTCTCGGAAGGACAAAAAGTCTCCACAGAATCCGGGTGTAATTCTGGTGAAGAGGGGAAACGTGATTTTAATGTGTCCCAACTTGTTGAATCAGTGCAGTGGAGCCTGAAAACACAATCTGGAGGCAGGGATTGATCATAAAAACTGTTTTCAACTGGAACTTTTGAGCTTGGCACAAATGAAAAACACTGAAATCTGATTTTGATAAGACGGTTTATGTGGAATTGAAGATAATCAAGGGTGTTTGCTTTAAACATTGAACCAGCCCCAAAGGAGATTTTTAAGACAAGGAACTTAAAATCAACCCATTGCTTCACCAAACTTTGGTGAAAACTTTTGGACTACACCAGTGCAAACCTCGCACTTTGGAAGTGATTTCATTCAGGAAGACTTTCATAACTCCCTTTTTTCAACCTGATACAATTGAAATCTGAAAATAAAGCCTGGAAGACCGAGAACAGAAGCCTTAGACGGACTAAAACCAACTGGAGCATCTCCAAATGACATTTACAAAGAATGTTTTTTTATTTTCACACATTCCAACCACCTATGCTGATTGAACAGAGTCTGTGAGGTTTGTGTGCAACAACTTGAAAACTCTTTTTCCGTATCTTTAAAAGTCAAAGGTGAACTTGGTGCTCTAGAGTGACTACGGTCTAAACCATTTCACCTTTTGATCCAACTAATATATTAAATCTGCAGCTGCTGTTTTGTTGGTTCTACACTCGTCACGATGTTGGATCCAGTAAAGATGAAAGAGTCGTGCCGGATCTGCGCCCGCGAGCTCTGCGGCAACCAGCGCCGATGGATCTTCCATCCTTCTGCAAAGTTGAACCTCCAGGTGCTGCTGTCTCACGCCCTGGGCCGAGAGCTGACAAGGGACGGGCGCGGAGAGTTCGCCTGCTCCAAGTGCACCTTCATGTTAGACCGAATGTACCGCTTTGACACTGTCATCGCCCGGGTGGAGGCGCTGTCTCTAGAGCGTCTCCACAAGCTGCTGCTGGAGAAAGACCGGCTCAGGCAGTGCATCGGGGGACTGTACCGGAAGAACAATGCCGATGATGGGAGCACGGCTCCACCTGGTGCTGTCATGGAGGTGATTGTGACGGAGGCGGGTTGTGAGGACTCTCATGTGGTGGATCTGTCTGCACTTCATGATGTTAGATACTTGGACATGATCCAGGATGATTTAGCACTCTCTGTGTATGAATCCTGGGCCGACAAGGAGGATCCCACCATGGACCAGAACCCCCATCAACACCACCACCTCCAGTGCCCGTCTGCAGACCCTTTTTCAGTCCAGAAGCCAAGGAGGTGCAAGGGATGTGCAGCTCTGCGCGTCCCTGATTCAGACTATGAGGCGGTGTGTAAGGTGCCCCGCAGAATCGGGCGTAGAAGCACGTCCTGTGGCCCGTCCACACGGTACTCGCCAACTGCTCCAGGAGCCGAGGAACCTGCTAGAACATCTGGAGCATCTGAAACCACAGCTGTCACCTTTGAGTCCTCTATAGCTGAGACAGACAAGACCACATGTGAGAGGACGAGTCCCAGTCCAGCATCTTCTGTGGAATCTCTCGAAACCACTGTGGATGTGGGCTGCGCTCCTGTGAGCCACAAAGAAAAAGAGGAAGCAGAGCCGGTGAGGAGGGAGCTTCAGTGGGACAAACCCCCGAGTGAGAGCTCCCTCTCTGGGCTGGAGGTGTCCCTGAGCCTCCTAAGGAGCTTTGAATACCGACCAGTGAAGACCAGACGGGGCAGCAAGCTCCCGGTTCTGATTAAACCCAAACTGGAGCATGTCCTGCTGGTCCCAGCGAGGTCGCCCTGCAGAGGGGCAGCAGACTGTGATCTGTACCCTCACCCACAGGTCCCTGAGGTCGTGAGCCCGTCTGCTCAGAAGGATCTGCAGGCAGAGCTGGCAGAGATGGAGGAGCAGTGGATGGACGATTATATTCAGTGTGGGCCGTTTCGCTTTCAGCAGGTAGTTATAAAATATGCCAACATCTACACATCTGGGGGAAGTCAGGCATACTTTTATGATTAAGTGATACTCTTTAATCTACTATCTGCACAAATGTTACTAATGATGGTCAACCCATTAATTCTGTCTTTATCAACCATCGTCCAAACCAATCAAGGTCAAACCTCTCTGGATTTTTTCCAACTCATCTTCTTCTCCACTGATAAATCCGAACATGCTCGCCGCCTTGATCAGCCTCTCGGGAGGAGGCTCAGCCCTTAGCATAAATACTCCTCTTCGTTCGTAACCTAGCAACACCTCTGTTGCCATGGAAACGGTCTCCAAGCTCTGCAGCAGTCTGACAGTCTGCTGCAGCTTCATCGCTCCTTTTTGTTATGTAAATGATGATAGTGTGTGCCAGCAGAAAGTGGAGACAGGGCTGCTCTGTTATGTCTGTTTAATGTTAGAGTGTGAGTCCATTAGACAGCAGTAAAGCGGGCTGAGTAACAGGGCTGTCAGGGATGTTCATGAGGAACTGCACACACGTTTATGAGCCATATAGAGACTAAAAAGGCCTCACATACAGAAAAAAACTATGGATTTTATATGTTTGTTTTTAGCCATGCAGGGCCAGCTCATTATGCCAAATTGGCCTCCATGTAGAAAACCTTGTGCAATAGAAATTATAAATTAAGGTGGTTTTGCACCTGCAGCTTGGTTGCTCTGTTCGGATTCAGTTGAAAAAATGACCCTTTGGACTGTTTCATGTTCACACTGTAGTGTTGTAAAGTAGACTAAGTCACTTATAAAGGCAGAGCTGTCCTCTTGTTGTAATGTCTAGGCCTACTCCTCCCATTACATCAGCACATGATGCCATGACTCCGGGTTGTGCTCTTCAAGGCAGTTAGTAAGCAAAGCAACTACCAAAACAAGTCGTGGATGAAGTGCAAAGGTGAAATGCCTCATGACCGATTATATAGATGAGCATATTTATCATTGCAGTAGCAGCAGTGCTGTACCTTTAAGGAGAACTAGATGAGAGGATCAGTAAGGTACATTGCTGTTCATGGGTACAATTATTTTGTGTTTTAGGTAAAAACAAGCCCTGATACTATGTTGGGTTGAATGTATGATTGGGCAAAAATTGGAACACCCACTTTGCTGACTATTGTCTACCTTATATCACCCAACTTCAAAAATACTGATCTGACCTTTTAAATGGGAGGTACTTAGCCATTAAGACCCTAATTTGGACAATTATGTACAATAAATAGGCTTGCCATTTTGGCAGAGAACTTGGATAAAATCAAGTTACAGTTCATTTTTGGGGCACATTTCTTTTCTATTTTATTTGCCTCTGTACTCACACGTAAGAGCTGTTAAGAATGACTCAGTGACCACATATTGGCTATAGAGACAAGTCGTCTCAAAAAGAGCTGACTCTCAGGGGACAAACTGTGCCCCCCACTGTGACACCTGATAGGTAGGACCATAGAGGACAGTAAACTATCCTCAACACTGTCCCTTTTAAAGTTTTTAAGAACATTTTTATCTAGTCTGTAAGTCCAAGGAGAAGTCGACACATTGATCAGAATTTGTCCGCAGCACATGCAGTTTCCCATCACTGGTTGTTTGAAAGAATTCACACTTAAGGCAATCTGGCTTGATGTAACAGTTGGAAACCCTGAGAAAATACTTTCTGACTTCCTAATAATGAAAAATAAAGTAGGAAAGCCGTCACATTGAGATGTATATTTAAACAAGGACTGATTGATTTCTCTCACTATTTCATTTCAGAAGTTGTAGAACAATTTGACTCTGTTGAAACTGCTTATTTCACATACTGCACACAGAGTTTTAAATAGTCTAATGACATCATGTCAATACACACATCCTGAAAACAAAAACAAGGAAGTCAACAACATGCTGCTGTGGCAACAGTCGCTTCCTCAGGAAGTTATCCAACATCCAGCTGACAACTCTTTCCACTTTCCCTCCATCACTGACAGCACAGCTGCAGAGACACTCAGCAAACACTTCATTCTTCAGTCAGCACTTTATAATCATGATGGGGTTCATTTTAATCTCTTTTATTGTAGGTTGATTTGTGCTTTATGTTTGTGTCTTTTAGAGGCTGATTGACGAGCAGCAGGGTCGCCTCAGTCAGTACGAGAGCGCTGCAGGTCGATGTGTGGGTGAGCTGCAGAAAGCTCAGGAGCAGGTCCGCTCGCTGCAGGCCAAGATCAGAGAGAGCGAGAGCAGGAACCAGGTACCACAACATAAGACCCCTCCCACTTACCTTCAGCTCTTACATGACGTCACACACTCTTGGCAAAAAACGCTTCCCTTTGCTTTACAGCATGAAAACATTAACAATCTTGGTTTCTAACTGTATTTTATTTGAGTTATTTGGGTCTTTTTTAATGAAAGGCAGTTGTTTTTCTGACCAGATTTGACTGCAAGCCTGAATTAATCTTCAGAAAGAATCAAATAGGAGATAAATGCTGCACCATGGTGTCTGTAAGCTACAAAGACAAAGTCATCATCAGTTTTCTCCTAATCCTGACAAAAATATTTTTTTCAATTTGTGTCGCATTGTGCTTCCCCAAAACACCGACTGAGAGCAGCAGCTGATAGTGATCCTGATACTATCAATAAATTGCAAAAAAAGCAATTTCCAGTGTTGAAATGATGAAGAATTTGTGGTTTCTCACTCTCCAAACAGCATGATTATAGATACAAATCCATAAAATACTCTCAAAAACCAACCATTATCCTGTACTATTTTTCCCTTGAAGTGGTGCAAGGGGAAGGATTCTCCAGTTTTAGAGACAATTAAAGTGACGTTCTGGCAAAGATTGTGCTGTTTAAGTATTTTGATTTTTAATTTATTTAAACCTTTTTTAACTAGGAAAGCCTCATAGAGATTAGGAATCTCATTTACAAGAGTGTCCTGTCTGAGACAAACAGCAGAACATTTAAAAGATACAGAAATAAAACAATTACAAATAGATTAACACATGTAATAAATGTAAATAATGTTGCTCATGCTGTGTAATTGTCCTCAGTGCCTAAACGTATAGTTTACATTAATATCTTTATCTTTTCACAGGTTTTTTTTTTTTTGGTATTTAAACATGCATCGTTGTGCAAGGATAAAAGTAAAAAACACCTATGCCGCAGCGCTACATAGTGGTTAATGCTAGCTGACACTCTTTGCCCTCTATCTATCCTCGATGGTCAGAAAGCCATCCATAGACTTGCACTTCATGCAACTCAAACTGCTTTAACCTGAGTCTAAAGTACAGCTCTAATGACTGTATGTGTCTTTTTGTGTTCAGAAGCTGCAGAAGCGTCTCGGTGAGATGGAGCTGGAGCTTCGTTCAGCTCAGGAGGACGCTCAGAGACAGGAGAGAAACATCCAGAACATCACTGATACTGTCAACTCCAAAGATGCTCAGGTAGAGACAGTCAAATAGCCATTTATTCACTGAATAAAGAAGAGCTGTTGAACCCAGCCCTCCATTTAAAGGAGGGTGCACAGATACAGATGTAGGAGTGCATTAATGTGCGTATTTGTGCTCAGGCTGCAGAGCTGTGTCGCGTGATTGAGGAGCAGAATAAGATGCTGTGTTCTCTAAAAGAGCTCGCCAACAGGAACCAGCTGCAGCAGCTGCAGGTTTGTTCTCCCCACTGACACTGAATGACACCAAAGTCAAGTTACTACAAATCACTAAGCAGCTTCATCAATGATTTATGTACAAATAAACCAGAAAATATTTTAATGTTCCTTATAAAGAATTCTTTTTTCCTCTGATTGACTAAAATTTTCTTTAGGCCTTATTTGGACAAGCTTTTTAAGAGGAATTATGTATTTTAGAAAGCTGGCCTTTGGTGTAAACAACTCAAACATTCTAAAGTTTTAGAATTCCTTCAGTAGATTACCTGCAAAGTAAGCTGTTAAACAGTCAAAACACATTTTGGGAACCACTGCACTAACAAACAAGGAGTCAGGATTGGATTTAAAACCAAAAGGGGTTTGAGGATTATTGCTATTAGGTGCTATTCTCTCCTGTTAGAATTTATTTACTGTTTACTCTCCTGCTCCGTGTTTCCTGTAGGTTTCAGGAGCAGAGAGTATCCGTGGTCAAGGCGAGGTTCTGGCCCTGCAGGCATCGCTCTTCCAGGCTCAGTTGGAGCTGCAGGCCGGTCAACGGGCGCAGAGTCAGGCAGCTAGGACACAAGAGGACCTGAACAGAGCCCTGCAGAGGCTGGAAAAGGACCTGCAGGGGGCGCTGCAGCATAGGAGGGAGACAGAGAGACACAACCAGGTGAGGGAAAGAGGATACAGAAGTACTTTTAGGTCTATTGGCATGCTAGTTTTCTGCCTCCAGGGACAGAGTGAAATATATTTTGGGGTGTTTGTTCATCTGTTCATATGAACTTGAGTCATATTTGTGAAAGCGATATTTCAAGGAGGCTTCAGGGGACTCTTCAAACTTTCTTCCAAATACCACTCTGATTCAAGGTTGAACTAATCAGATCTTGGTGTTCAAAGGTCCAAAGACTACATTTTTGCATTGAAAAGACAGCAATGTTGTCATGAAATGGGACTGTCGAATGTCTTATACCCCTGTTGATTAGAACAGGTGGTGATACCTGCTAAACTCTAGCCCTGCTGCACCTCCACCGTTGCCCACTTGGCTGGCTGCGAGGTTATCAGCCGGGTACCACCGTAGGATTGATTCAAATGTGTGTGTCTGTTTTTCAGGACCTGCAGCTGGCTCTGGAGTCGGCTCGGTTGACCCTGCAGGAGAGGGAGGAGCAGCTGAGCGAGCGAGAGCAGGACAGACAGAGGCAGGAGGAGGAGAGAGAGAGGACCATCAGAGAGCTGAGGACGTCCCTGCAGAGCAAAGAGCAGCTCATCGAGGTCAGATACTCTCAAACTCACAAACCAACACAGAAAACAACCAGAAATTAGGTTTTTATATACTCAATAACACTCAGGGTTATACAGGGGCCATGTCAGAGGAATGCTGTCTTTTAATACTTTGCATGCCACACATACCAAACATAATCCTGCACAGAAAGCAACAAGCTGAAGTTCCCTTTCAGTCCACTAGAGGATCTAATTCACTCTTTTGGTGACTTTTTTAGTCTCTGTTGATGGTTTCCCTTATTTTATTACAAACAGACTTTCACAGTCCATTCTTCCTTCAAAATTAAAATAACATCTTTAACGCACATTTTAAATTATTTTTATTCTTTGTTTCATTTAACATGAAAGGTATTGTACACATTAAATTATTATTTTCATTTAGGCTTTATATGGGTGGATGCCAAAAGCCAGACAAAGTTGGTTCCCATTTTTATACCGAAACAATAATTAAAAAGAGAAATCTCAGGCATCCAATGTCCCACAGGCTTTCTCAATTGCACACGCTTTTTTGTTTCATTTTGTTTGTTTGTTTTGATCCCCAAACCTGCAGTGAGGTTCATACAGCAAGGAGCATGTACATAGTAGTGAACTGAAAATAAATTAAGATTGTATACAAATTAATATACTTTACCAGAAGACTTTAATCTGAAACATGCACAGGGTTTGAACATGCTCAAAGCTGAAATGGTTGTTAATTTAAGTCCACATTATTACTTATGGGTGGCATGGTGGTGCAGGGGGTAGTGCGCGTGCCTCACAGCATAAAGGTTGCTGGTTTAATTCCCGTGTCAGTCATGCCTCTTGCCCAATGTCAGCTGGGATAGGCTCCAGCCCCAGCAACCTCCAAAAGAGATAAGCAGTATAGATGATGGATGGATGGATGGATGGATGGATGGATGAATTAATACTTCTCCCCAAAGAAAAACATTTGATATAACACCCATAATTGAGTAAGACTTGAAAGCTGATATGGGATGTGATAAGTAAACTCATCCATAGAAATTCACTCAACTTAATATTTACAGACCAACTGGTGCAAACTTAAGAAAAATGTCTGATCATTTGTTTTATTTCAGGACTGTGAGCTGTTAGAAAATCCAAAGGAGAAGAGAGACTCTCTGCTGGAGAAACTCCGTCAGCGAATCAAAGAGAGGGACCGCGCCCTGGAGGTAAATAACACACATTTAGATTAGTAATAATATTAAGATTAAAATCATAAAGATAATAATGTTAGGAAAGATACTGATAAATAATTAACTTTACTTATGATACTTTTCAAATCAAAGCTTCAAAGAGATTTACAACACAAACATAAACTACAGGAGTAAAACAGAGCTTATAGTGACAGAATCTCAATACAGTTGCCTAAAAAAAATAAAACAGTTAAATTAATTAAAAACTAATTTTCAACCAGTTAAACTCTCTTAAAACCAGTAAGACCTGCACAGAACCAGTTAAATTAGGTTGTAAGCCAGTTAAAACCAGACAAACTTTATAAACACAGTCAAGCTGAGACACTGAGAAGAAACACTTATATAAATTTGTTTTTGTCGTTAACTTGCTGTAGTTAAACTTGTGCTTTTATGGGGTTTTGTCTGCAGAGAGACTAGTATTTTGAATATTTAATTTTATGTATAAAAGCACTGAAAAACCCCTAACAAAGATCTCATAAGTTTATTTTGCCGGATCTCTGCTTTGCAAATAGGAAACTATTTATTTTGGCTTCAAACTTTAAACTGATTCAGACAACTTTATCAGTCTCTCTCGATTCAATTTGTGTATTAGCAGCTTGAATATAAAAAAAGGGAGAAAAGGACCAAAACAGCAAACAACAAATGAAGAAAAAATAAAAAATAAAAACAAGGCCTAAAACTACATGCTAATAAAAATATAACGATTCATAAATAATCAGACTTGATAAAGAATAAATAGGAGACAATATGAATGACCAGTCTGATAAAAAAAATCAATTTAAGCAAGGATAAATGTCAGTAGAAAATAAGAAAACTTTAACTGAATAGTGTTCAGTTTTGCACACAGGTAAAACAAAACTTATTAATAAAGAAGTGTCAGTTTGATTTAATTTAATCCATTTTATATTTAATATTACAAATCCATTTCTCTGTCTTGATCTGAAAGCATAGAAATAAATCTAAATGATAATTTCTTTACCGTTCCTGTTGGTAAAAGAGTAGTTTTGTGCCTGTCATGATAATGTCAGATACTTAGTTACTCAACAGCAGACAAGAAGGAGCTTCAAGCAAGACATAATGGTGTTTCCTGTCCTTCCTGCAGCGAGCCGTGGACGAGAAGTTTCACTGCGTGGAGGGGAAAGAAGAGGAGCTCCGCCGTCTTAAGCTGCTTCTAAGAGAGAAGGAGAGAGACCTGGAGAGGCAGCGCTGTGTTCTCACCAACAACGAGGAGACCATCACTGTAAGACCACACTCATTCCACATTTATCTTCACACTCTTGAACTGCCTGATATGAATTAATAAGTGTTTGTGTGTGTCAGAGCCTGGAGGTGCTGCTGCGAGGTAAATCTCTGGAGCTGGAGCAGGTGAGCGACGCCTGGAGGAACGTGCAGCTTCAGCAGCAGGAGAGCGGAGAGAGACAGAGCTGCGTCCTGAGAGAGAGGGACGCCATCATCAGTCAGCTGCAGGGGGCGCTGCATGCTCGAACGCAGGAGGCCCAGGTGTGTATAAAAGTATGATTGAAGCAACACAAAAACTGTAAACCTAAAAATTACCAAAAGTTTTACATTAGCTCATTGGAATTTAGAGACACAGTGTGTGAAGTTCCACCACCAGGGGGCTCTCAACTCAACAAAATGGCTAACAATAAGTCAAGACTAAATAATGTACTAAGACAGAGACCCACATCACCTCTGCCCAGCTTCACTGCTTCCTGATGTTTGACCTGAGGACTCTGCTTGAGAAAACATCGATCCATGAGGTGTGCACACTAAACCAAAAACCAGCATTTTCGTTTCATGGAAGAGCTTTGAATTATCAGAAGAAAAAAACTTTTTTAAAGAACTTCATTGCTGAAATGTGAGGTTAGCATGAATCGAGAATTCCATTTCAGAGGCGTTTTTTTCCCTGGTTAATGTGAATTATATTCATGAAGCAGATACTTTGGTTTGCTTTTTGGTGAGTAAAACTTATGGAGTGTCATTTGTGTCAGACTGAGTCCTCATTTCTAAAACAGAAGGAACACTGAAGTATGGCTGAACGATATTGACAAAATTTCATATCTCAATATTCATGCCAGATATCTCGATATCGATTCGTTACGATACGACTATGGGTTCGGTGAAAACCAAGCATTTTTCAGAAAAATAAAAACATCATAATACAAAATAATGTGGAAAGTGCAGTTTTAGCGTGGGGGAAATCTATATTGTTTATATCGTTGCTTTTCGATATCAGTATCTTGAATGTTCATATCTCGATATCGATACGATAACAATATATTATTCAGCCCTACACTGAAGGCAGATGAGTGTGAGGTCTGATCTGTAGTCCACTTGAAAACGTCTATTTAAGGATGTTGGGCTGGGATTTAGGGGGACAGAACAGACAGTAGGCAGAGAATAAAGGTGGTCCATACGGAACAGCATATTGTCTTCTCATGGCAGCAATAAACAAACGATAAATAAGTCTGTCATTGCAGCAAGTTGATTTTGCAAAAAGAAAAATAAGAAAAGTTTCAAACTTTTTAAAAATGTTACACTTCATATCTTTGAGGTCATAAAATGTCTTTTAAAGTTGTATTTTGGTCAGGTGAAGACTTTCGTTTGTTTTTGGCTGGGACATGTATGAATACTTACCTAAATCTGTACTCTCAAGCTGTGTTAATGATTTTTATATTTGAACATAAAGTTTACAGATGTACGTGTACACTTGACAGCATTTCGCAGCTTTTGGTGCAGCATCAAAGAAACTTGGCTCCAAGATCAAAAAGGGAATAATAAAATTGTAATGAACTTACATGACACAAAAAAAGCTTGCACATTGTACAGGGGGTTAAAAGACCGATTCCCACATAAAAGTGGGAATGGAAGTGGAACAAAACTAGTAGTTCTTCTTCTTGGGGGTCTCAAAAGTCTATAAATTCTTCAATTGGATTGTAGAACGCGTACATCAACCTTGAAAATAATATTTTTCATCAAAACACGTCTTTTAAACACAAGGATGTATCATGAATAATTTGAAATGTTTCTTCTTGTAGATTTATGTTTCTTCTTCTTCTGTCTCCAGGACCTGCGCTGCTCCCTTCTTTCTCAGATCAAATCAGCTCCCAGCGACGTCCTTGAGGAGCTGAAGGTACGCTTACAGCTTAAGGACCGCCTTTTTCAGGAAGTGCTTGCTGACCGGACACGACAAGCCCAGGAGCACCAGGAGCAGGTCCAGGATCTGCTCCACACCATCAGCTCCAGAGATCAGTATATCCAGGTAGAGTCCAGGAACCCAGGAGATAGATTTAAGTTTAATGTTTAGGTTTAAAGTAAAGAATAAACTGACGATTATCTCTGCAGGAGTCTGCGAGCCGCCTCGACGAGGTGATGACGGAGCAGACGAAGAGGCTGCAAGAGCTCCGCAGACAGCTGAGCTCAGTCGTGGGGTCCAAGTCTGAGTCTGGAGCTGACTCTTTAGTGGAGGTCGAGGCTCTGCAGGAGGAGCTGCGTCTTGCTCTGAGGCGAGAGAAGGAGATCCGGGAGCTGGGCTCGAGCCACACCAACATGATGGAGTCTCTCAGCAGGACGCTGCACATGAAGGACGACATCATCAAGGTCAGTCCAAGGGAAATTCAGACTTATTGCTAATCATTTTATCACTGAGGATGAGCATTTCTGGATGCAACATGTAGGATGGATTTAAATTCAAATTAAATACGATGTAGGTCCAAGCAAGGTGAAGATTCTAGATGTTATGGACCCTGTGAAAGTTGGCACAGATGTGTGAGAATCCTTCACAAAGTGGCTGCTTTTAAAGAGTAAATATTACATATTAGAAGTATATTCAGTTTTTGTGCATATCCTTCAAATGTTTTAAAGTCCCTTAATTGATTTTTAAAAACATGTATCCAAGTCTTGCAGTTATAGCTTTAAAGAACCAAACTTGATATTTAGAGTTCTTTCTTCTTTTTACAAAAAAGTGATTTTCGTCTAAACTTGTGCATGTATCCTGTGTAGGACCTCCAGAGGCAGCTGGTGGACCCCTCGGCTCTCCCCCTGGTCGAACGTCTGACCCAGGAGGTTCAGGAGCTGAGGGAGAGCCTGTTCCAGCAGGAGGGGCCTCCAGCCAGGGGCCCCGTGCTGGGCAGAGACCGAGGTGGAGGCAGGCAGCCTGAGTTTGGAGGTGGGCATCAGAGGAGCATGGGACAGTATCTGTAACTGCTGCTGCAGGAGAAGGAGGCTCGCTGTGGTGTTGGTGGTGGGATCTGTGGAGGGTGTCGGTACTAACGCTGAGCATAATGATGACACTGATGGTCACATGACAGGCTAACAGGAGTGTTATTGTTTTCATAACACAACAGCATGCTTTTAATGCTTTTTGGAGTTGATTAAATACTCAAATACTCAAAGTCTCTTCAGAAATATCTCAGTACTCTTGTATGAAGAAGGTTAAGACAAAAATCTTTCAGGATAGCAGAGGAAAAACAGTCTGTAATTACTCTCAAGGAAAAATATTTACAAATGCAGACATCTTAGTTTACATGTTTTCAAGTGTCTTAAAAAAATTCTGAACCAAAATTTCACCTTTGGATGTATAAAACAATTCCAAAGTTAGTTGCAGCAGTCAAAGAGAATTTTACCTTTGATGATATATTCTGGCCTTAATTTTGTCTTTTATGTCTTATAATAAGATGTTTGTCTGGCCTTGTCAGGCAAATGTCATTTTAAGAAAGAGTAATGAGATATTTTTGACTGGAAATTTTATTAATTCAACTATTAAGATTCAATTTTTTGCAGTGCAGCAAACAGCTTGCTTTCTTTTTCTCTGAAAATACTATCACATTTTAAATCATCTAAATTTGACCAGGTTTACATTTTTCAACTTTAACAGTCCTCTCAGTTATTGTGTATGAGCTTTTTCAGCAATTTTGCACGAATAAGTTGTTGACAGAAATCTGCCTTTTGCATGAAAAAGTACACAGAGTAGTTTTTTTTTATTTTTGTTTATTTCACTCTTCTGTTCCACATCAACAACTAATTATTCTGGAATTCCAGAGCAAAGGCAATCGCAGAGGTTCTGCAGTTTTTTCTTTATCTTCATTGTTTTTTTTAATGATCGAAGGACTAAAATAAGTCTTCGTGGTGTTGGTGGCTCAGTCTGGTTCTCCACTCCACCAATAATCAAAAGGTTGCCGGTTCAAGTCCAGCTCCAGCTGTCACATGTTGATATGTCCTTGGTTGCTCCCACTGCTGTATCAGCAGTATGTAAATGATATAAAAGAGTAATGATTTCTTAGAAAATGCTGATGGACATCTTGCAAAGAAACTTCAGTTGTCAGTGAGTCACTGAGAACAAACTGATGGATGTGGCCTGTGGTGTAAGAGCGCTTGAGTCATCAGGAAAGACCAGAGAAGCTAAACCCATTTACTTTGCCCACATGATCCTCTGTTGTGAGATGCTGCATGTGTCTTGTGGCACATCCTCTTCTCAAGGTAGTTGTTAGGATATCGCTGTAAAGGCTTAAAGTTATTTTAACAAGGAAAGTTTAACAAGAAATAGTAAAGCACAGCGTAATGCAGCTATGGGTTGCATACGTGCTTTGGACATAACTTTTGACTTAAAACCCATTTTACACTCTACCAAAGTGTGAGATAAGGTATGTCCAGTGTAGGCTGATGTTCTGACTTATGGGGCATTTACTGTAGTTTACCTCATAACCCTGATGTTGGGCTGGTAATTGCATCACACTGGAGTAGAGCATGTTCAGGTAAGAGCTGGATAACTAGGTGGACGTTAAGCATTATTGGTTTTGAAAACAGAAATTGTCAGAGCAGAGAGCACTGGAAGTGGACATGAGCCTTTACTGAACTGCTTTTCATGGGCCAAAAAGCAGGAATATGATGGAAAAGTCAAAGAAAAAAACTTAATTCATCCTAGTCTTTGATTTAAAAATAGTAACTTTTAAATCTCAAGCAAGATTTTCTTTTCTTATCAATCCTTTTCATTTTTTGTAAATATGTCACAGTTCTATGATACTCTCACTCATTTATGAAGAACCTGTCACTTCTCCTGGATGAGGGCAAAGTAAAAAAAAGAGCAGAAAAAATATATGATAGTTTTGTTGACATTTCAGTGCAATCATTTCATTCACTAACTTTTGCAGAAAAAAAATTTCTTACTCAATGAAAAAAGTCCTTCACTCTGTTAAATGTCTGTGTGATTTTGTATTTGGTCAAAATTGTTGGTTTCATATGCAGTAATAATATATTTGTATAATTTATATGTAAACAGATGTGTGCCTTTGCATGTTCAGCAGCTTGAATCTGCCTGTTTCTTTGTACAAAAATATAAAAATGTAATCCTGTTTTCTATAACACCTTTATTTGATTTTTGGGAATGTGAAATGTGACTGTGTGCAATTCAGCAACTTTCAGATGAATCTTTTGATATGATCATGAACTGGAGGGTCAAACCACTGCACAGTAAGTACAAATGTGGACATGTGGGGGTCAAATGGTGTTTTTTAAAAGATATGTTTGTTTTATTGCATTTTTAATGCGATAATAATCAATAAATAAACATGCATCATGTATTAATGATTTTAGGAGGCTTTCATGGTTTGAACAACTGAAATAAGTCTTCAATTTTAAATTTACACACCATTTCAGTAACCTCCTCTCTGTGTTAAACCGTCATGACAAGAGGCCTTTATGTCATTTTTATTCTGTAGTTTTTGTCCAAGGCTTCCCAAACTTCTCAGTTTCAAACTTCCCGCAAATAAGAGGGAATAATCACTTAGTGGTGAAGCATGGTGGTGGAAGCATGAAATTAATAATTTATGGATTTTTTACACTAAGTTTTGATTCATCAGAAATCTCTCTAGAAGGGTAGATTTTACATTAAACAGAACCAATTAAATGAATATCTGTTTTACAATAATGGGTAAAATATACCAGTAATTTTAAATCTTTCCTAAATTTTTGGAAGGCATCTTGCAACCCCTCCTGGTGTCCTGCAGACCCCTCTTCTGGGACCACTCAGCTTAAACTTCTGAAAAATCTATGTTCAATATGATTTTAACTATGTGACATGCCAATAAATTTTGCACTTTGACTCATTTTATTCAATGCTGGTCAACTGAAATAAGTCTTCAAATGCAACCCAAAAAAAACAAAAGCAACCCAAAAAACATTTAAAAAAATTCAAACATATTAAGAAATAATGTTATTTTGATAAAAACATAAAAAACATTTTCATATATTAATAAATAAGATTATTAAGAAGATAAAAGCTGAACAGTTTTGTATCTTAAAACATTAAATGCTAAACAATTACTGTATTTATCTATCTAAAAATGATCCTTTTCAACGAAATGGCTTTGGGTATTTATAATTGTTTTAATTCAAGGAAAAAATATTAACATAAGTTCACAGAAACTGTAAAGTCCAGTATATTCAAAGAAACAGCTGGATCATACAAGCTACTTTGGACAATTTATTCAGGTGCAAATATTATTTTAACACTCCATGTGTCTTCCTCAGGTGAACCTGAATACAATGTCTCAAGTGAATCATGTGCTCCAGTTGTTTCTTTAAAATTGTCTTAATTTATGAGTCTGTTGATATATTTTCAGCAATATTTCATTCCTTGCATGCAGACTGTAAAGGATTCTCAAAAACTGTAAATTAACCTATAAAGACGTTCAACTTAGCCAAAATCAAGCTAAAAAAACATATACAATGATAAGTCAGGCATTTTTTTCACTTTGGTCCCTCTCTGCATTTTTTTATGAACATATAAACATGGAGGACTGTGTAACATGGACTGCAAAGGAATACCACACTTAGAGAATATCAACACTTGTGTTAAAGTAAGTCAAATATATCAAAACAACATTTAGAAGAAAATCAGATGTGTTCAGTCAGGTAGAGTTTGTTTTTTGCACTGTATGCATTAAAAACAAAACTTAATCAAACTCATATTATAATGAAACAGATGAAGTTTTAATTTCCGATCTTTGGCACAAACTCTAAACAACTTTCGATGGGTCATTACTTTCACATGATAAAAATGTCACTCGCTGACGTGCCAGCATGACCGTCAACTCCAAATGTTAGATCACTGTTTCACTCCTATGACAGAGAGAAATCCCCCTCTCCCCAAAGTGAAACTGGATTTATTGAATCATCTTTTTTAATAATTAACAGTTAATTTTAATTAATACGTTGTTTTTGTTTTAAGTTCATTATTTTTTAATTGAACTGAAGAGTTCAATTTAAAAGCTAGAAAGAACTTAGTTCACTACTAAACCAGGACTTTCACTCAGCACTCTGTCTCCAGGAGGCACACAAAAGTCACAGAGTGAAGGTTCAGCTGTGGGTCGAGACAAAGGCCTGGATGGTTTTTGGTATAAAAATACTTTATTAGTAAGGGATCAATATAAGGCCCAAAAACTTTGACCTTCAACATCCAAATCATCATTATTCATCAGGGAGTCCTAGCTGACATTTGAGCGAAGTTTAGCAAAAATACCCCAAAGTTTCCCGAAGCAAGAGATGATCACAAAGCCCAGAGACATTTACATTTGACCTGTGACCTCAAAGATGAAATTATCTCAGGGTCATAAAAGGTGTTTGTGCAAAGTTTGGGGCCCATCCCTCCATTTTTTTCTTAAGTTAATGCAGTCATACTGAAGTACATTTGATGGGTAAAAATGTCACCAAGTGACTCTCACTCCTAACCTTTGACTTCAAAAATATAATCAGCTAATCCTTGAATCAGAGTGTTCGTGCAGAGTTAATCAGGTTTATTTTTATATGAATACACCGTGGTGTACATGCAAGGACATCCTCAGGTCTCAATATCTTTTGTCAAACCACAGAAAAAAGCAATAGGTTTTAGGAAACCTTTGTGTCATGTCAAACCGTCTTTTAAAAAGTAAAAAAAAATAAATAAATAAGGACATTTGGAAAATAATCCAAAAAAAAGAGTCAGAGGGGAAAACATCAGACAAATGGAGGCGGGGAAAAACAAAAAAGTCATTAGACAAAAAGGAGTCAAAGGAGAGGCATTTTCATCTGACGCCTTCCTTTTTGACTCCTTTTTCTAACCCTTTTTTAGTTTGATGACATTTTTGCTTCATCAAATGTAAAAATAGAAAACAAATTTAGACAGAAGAAAATGAAAAGTGAAGCAGGGCTGGATGAATGTTATAACTTCTGTGTGTTTTGACATTGGAACAGTTGGTGAATTGCACACGGTCACGAAGCAAAAGCAAACCAAACAGGAATGTTACAGAAGTTTTTGTCATCGTAATCATTTGAACACTTTTTCTGTTTATCACAGATTTGAGCTCAGAGGACGGCGACGAGGCCAACGATGATTTCAACAGCGAGTACACCGAGAGCGTCGATGAGGACGAGTCGAAAGTAAGGCTCCTAAACAGGGGTTGTGTAAAATCAGGATGTGTTGGATGATCTTGATCTAGTCATCAACAAAATAATTGAGATTCTGATTATGTTTTTATTGAACAGCACTTTAATTAGATTTCCTAAAATATGCACAGGAAATTAAAGGGATATTTCTTATTTTTCTTTATTTCTTAATTATTTCTGAATGGAGTTGTATAAAGTCAATAGATCAGCCATAGCTACTCCGGTCAGCTCTGTTCCTGTGAGGAGGGAACTGCTTTGGAAATTGTGCCGTACTTAGTTGCAGGTGGGGCCAAGAGCTCCTCACATTTTAGTCGTTGTATTGTTATCCTCTTTTTGTTTGACTCTCCTTTCTGTCTGTTTGACTCTCCTTTCTGTGTGCGCACAGCTCTCTGGAAAGTCTTCCACCATGGATCTGCAGTTCGAGGGTCAGGGTCTGACTGAGGTCAAACAGTTGGTGGAGCAGAAGCGGGTTGTGGAGAGGGAGCTGGGCGAGCTCAAGGCTCAGCTGGAGAAGGCCGGATTCTCCTCACTCTCACAGATGAGGTAAGATGATTATACACAGGATTAGACCACCTGAGTTTATTTTTACTTACTGCGCATTCATACTGGATGTATTCTTGAAATATATTGTGCACAAGCAAAGAGTCTTCAGGAGACTTCACGATCTTGACTTGTGACCTTTAAAATGTATCAGTTGTTCTCTGCTATGGCAGATTTTCTTTCTCTCTTTCTTTTTTTTATTTTGTTCATGAACAAATAATTAAACACATAACAAAATTTAAAAAAAGGCAAAATAAATTTGTCATTTGCGTGTTCAAAAAGGAGTAGGAGGAAGTCGAAACTTATCTGGTCCCACCCCTTCTCCTTACACAAATAGTCAGTAATTAACCCACTTTCAATTAATAATGATGACGATAATAATAATAATAATCACATACAAACAAAATAAACCAAGTAGTAATAATAGAATCACACAAATAGAAATCAGAGAAAAGTAAATAAATAAACAAATAAACAAATAAACAATAGGAACAGGAGAAACTACTTCCTCCTTCAGTGGCCTTTATACAGTCTCATCCCTGTACCTTTTAAAAATCATGTTTTTATACTTTCTTAAACTGCTCAATGGATTAGTGCAAAGTAAGAGGCAAAAATAAATAAATAAATAAAAAGCCAGAATGGCATCTGGGCCAAGTTTGCTGGAAATCCCTCCCTACATTCTTGAGATAATGCATTCAGAAAAAAAGACACCATGGCCTAGACCTTTGACCTGTGACCTCCAGATGGTAATTATCCTTGAATCTGGGTAAACTTATGGTTGAAGTTTAAAGAAGACCCCTTGTAGTCTTTTTGAGATAGCATGTTTTTAAGGCTGTTATTATTCTAACCACGTGTCCCTTTGATTATTTTACAGGAAAGCTCTATTCAGCCTCCAAGAACAAAATGAAGATCTGAAGCTCCGCCTGCAGCCTGGTGGTGAACACACCCATGAAGAGAAGGTGTTTGATGGAGAAGAAGGAGAGGAAGAAGAGCTGGACGTGACCATAGAGGGGGTGGAAGAGGATGAAGAGGAAGAGGAGAGTTCTGGGATGTGGGACACTTGGGACACTGAGCTTTCCCTGTCACATGATCAGAGAGCGAACGACAGGCCGATAAGTTTGCAGCTGCTCAACAACTCCTCACAGGTAGAGAGGACAGAGGATGGCCCCACAAAGACAAAACTGTCAATATAAAAGAAATAACTCATTGTTCATGTTTTTATCATAGGAGGGAGCAGACGGCGAGCTCTCTGCAGCTTCGTCCTCGACAAAGTGTGAGAAGAAGGTTCGGCTCCAGCAGAGGAGCATAGAGCTGCGAGAGCGTCTGATGGTGTCTGAGGCCACGGTGCAAGCTCAGGCCGAGCAGCTCAAAGACTACAGGGAGCTGCTCAGTGAGTTTATTCACTAACATGATCGTCAGTTCAATGCCTGACTGCACTGATCGCAGTAGAAACCCAAAACCCAAAGACGCTGGCACTGCTTTTAGTGTATTGGAGACATAAGCATAGAAAGAAATATGAGAAAGTTTGTGATGTTTAAAAGTTTAAAGCGGGCATAGAGAAAATGTTTCATTTGACTTGATTTTTCTCTGATAACAAGAATACTAACATTGTTGTCATTAGATCTTAACTTATTTTGTTGCGAATTAGATGTTTTTATATTATTATCAGGGGAACATGATATTGGAATATGCAAGCTTGCCGGCCACTTAATTAGGTGTCAGGTTGGACCCCCTTTTGCCTTTAAATCTGTAATTCTTTGTGGCATAGATTCAAAAGTGCTGGAAACATTCCTCAGAGATTTTGGTCCATATTGACATGATAGCATCACACAGTTGCTGCAGCTTTGTCAGCTACACATCCATGATGAGAATCTTGTTTCACTACATCCCAAATGTGCTCTACTAGATTGAGATTTGGTTACAGTGGACGCCACAGGATTACAGTAAAGTCATTGTCATAGTCAAGAAACCAGATCAAGTTGATTTGAGGTCAAAGAAATGGAGTTTTGCTCTGCTGGAAGTTGCCATCAGAAGATGGATACACCACAACCACAAGCCTGAATTGTTGTTTTAAGGCAGGTTGGATCCATGCATGCATAATTACCTTCACCACAGAGGTTATGTTTTTGCTGGCATTTGTTTGTTTGTTAGTTTGTGAACAGGATAACTTAAAATGTTATGAATGGATTTTCATGACATTTTCAGGGGATGTTGGTCATTGAACTTTTAAAGGATTTCTTAACCGTGTGAGATGGAGCAATTTCCACATTTTTTACAGTAACTCGACAGTGTTGGAAAAGCCTTGGTGGAGGTTTGTGCTTATGAAGCACTTCCAATTTTATGATACTTTTACCTCTCCTGGGAGTTTCTGATTATTTTTTAAAATGTTTTAAACATCTTTATTTTGTCCTGTGATTAAGTTTAATCCGAGGTTTTGTTCTATCCAATGTCCATATTATAACACACTTTCCTTAGACTGATTTTAAAGATCAAAATTTTAGTCAGAATTTGAGTCAAAACTTCTTTTAAAGAATGTGTTGTTTTTTTTGTGCTTGGCACATTAAGAAGCATTACTCCATTGTTTGTTAAATGGTAAAGTCATGTTAACTTTCACAGTAGAGAGACGAAAATGTTAACTGTCATCTATCATTGTAAAGTTGAATCAGCTTCTTTTGCATCTCTGCAGCTGAGACGGCGGTGCAGCAGGACAGTAAACAGATCCAGGTGGACCTTCAGGATCTGGGTTATGAGACCTGCGGCCGCAGTGAGAATGAAGCCGAAAGAGAAGACACCAGCAGCCCAGGTATGTCTAAATGAAATGCAAAGACATCTGACTGCTTTTAATCTGGCGATGTTAAGAAAAGTTAAAGAAAGCAACATTTATACTCTTTGATTAATAAATTTAAACACACGATGTTAAAATTTCCCAAGAACAGAGCAGCAGATCTGTTTTTTGGTTGTAAGAGCATCATGTAAACACTAGAGGGCAGCAGAGGGCAGCACTGATAGTTTGTAGCATCATCAGCAAAGTCAGACAGGCACATGTTTTCATGGCTATTTTCCCTTTAATAGCTGAAAAAAGCAACTAGACATGCTCTTTCAGTCTCTATTTCTTGAATTCATGATATAAAATGAAGAACTGTAAAACATGTCTTCTTTTTGCTCATTTCCCATTTATCAGGCATTATTACCCTCCGGTGAAAACCAGCTTGAAAAACACTGAAATTATATAAAGTACCTATATTTATGTCTTCAGTGATGAGCTAAGAGGGCCTTTAGTTTAGCAGTTTTGTCTGTGCACCCTGTGTTAAAGGCTGAAGTATTCAACATGGGTGTGGTTTTAGTTTAACCTGTGGCCCCTTTTCTGCATGTCACTCCCCACTCTTTCTCCGTCCACTGTCCTGTCCATTGAAATAACAGCGTAAAAGCTCAGGAATCAAATCTGAAAAAAATGTTTGATCATTAAAATGTGATAAATGTGTGTGTTTTGATCCCTGTCAGAGTTTGACGATCTAGAGATGTGCACGTCTCTGGACTGCGGCTCTCAGTGGTGGCCCACCAACACCAGCAGCGGCTCCACCTTCACCAAAACCCCCACCAACAGCTCCGGGTTCGGAGAGGACACGTCATCTCTGCAACGCCTGGTGGAGGACCTCCGCTCTCAGCTGTCCCGTTCTCAGACGGTGATCCGCAGCCTGCAGAGCCGCCTCCGCTCCCTCTCCACCTCCAGCGACTGTGGACCCTCCACTCCCAGGAAAGTGAACTGGTCCTTCCAGGCGTCGGGCTCTCAGAGCGGGGCAGAGGAAGACGAGGGCTGGCAGTCATCCGACGGAGGTCCTCTGGCTTCTCCACGTCATCCACACCCTGATAAAGACCTGCAGGAGCTGGTGTCCCGTGTGGATGCTCTGGAGGATCAGCTGAGGAAAGGAGGCAAGAAGACTGTCGGCGAGGACGCAAAGTCTGCAGCATGGCCCGGGTGAGTGACTGGAGAGCATATACCATAAAAAATACAAAATAAAACAGCAAAAGAGACATCAAGAGAAGTCTTTATTGTGCTAAAATGGTACCAGAATGCCCATTATTCATAAGTAACAACTGTCTCTGCTTAGAAATGAAGGATTGAAAAGGTGAACTATGGCTAAAGCAGAGGGGGCAGTGCCTGTGCTGCCTTTGGCCCCAAAGTTACAAACTCTGCCACTGATTTCATGTAGAGGCCTGTTTCTTTCTTTGTTTTTTACCTCCGCCAAGGAGGTTATGTTTTTGCCGGCGTTTATCTGTCTGTTTGTCTGTTTGTTTGTTTGTGTTCAAAATAACTTGAAAAGTTCTGAACGGATTTGGGTGAAATTTTCAGGAATTGTTGGAAATGGGATATGGAACAACTGATTAAATTTTGGGACTGATCCGGATCACCTTGGCGGAGGTCTGCGCTCTCTGAGTGCTTTTCTAGTTTCTTTTTTTATTTATCACAAACCTAAAAAAATAAATAAAAATAAAAAAATAACAACCATAATAAACACCAAGTCAAAATAATTCATATACACACCAGAAACACTAAAAGAGCTTATCTAGTCCTGCCCTTTCCTTACAAATCAAATCCAATAATAAACTGACATCATAAGTTACTATTAGCTGCCAGTATTCATGTAATAATATAAATACAAGAGTTATAGCCTCATTTTACTGACTAAATCTTCATTAAAAAAAAGGCAAAAATCTCTTCAGGCAAAACCCTATTCTTCATATAAACCTGCAAGAGAACAAGATACACTTACAACAAGTGAGCACTTCAGAGAATGTAATTGTATATATTTTATACACTTATGTAACTCTACATATTATACATTCAATATGTACATAGACGCACTGATTTAAATGTTCACGTCTTATTCCATAAACATCCTAACTATGTATACCCATGTTGTAAATTTTTTATTTTTGCATTTTGGAAAAAATGAACTTCACATGCCTTTTCATTTTACTTATTTCAAATTTGTCCTGGATTGGCCATACCAAATTCACGTTACTTAGCATGTGATCTAAAATAGCAACATTGAGTTTCCATTATCTCTTGCTATTACATCTCTACTGTACAGTGCTGCATTAATCAGCGCAGGCTTCAAACAGCCTATCACTCGCCTGACAGTATCAGTTCATGTTAATCAGCTGATCCACAGATGTTTTTTCTGTAAACTGCCTTAAATTCAGATGGATTATCAGACACAGGGATGAGAACAAATCATCCTGTTTTGACATGTGACACCAAGCTTTCATAGAAATGCCTCTGACATTTACAGGCTTATTATGGTCCAGAACAAGATTTGTCATGTCGTGCATTCGGAAAGTTTATTTGAGTTACTGTTGTCTTTCTATCATCTACAAACACTATCACCGTTCTCCTCTGACATCTGGCATCAACAAGGTATTCCCACCGAGAGAACTGGTGCTCACTGGATATTTTCTCTTTTTTGAGATCATTCTCTGTCAATCTTAGAGATGGTTGTGTGAAAATCCCAGTAGATCAACAGACTTTCCCGTCTTGTTCAGAGTTCAAAGTCACTTGTAACACCTTTTTTCTCCATTATTTCTGAAGTTTAGGTGACAGGAAACCCCTCTTCTGATCTCCGTCACCATTGATTTAATTTTTTGCTTATTTGTTTATGTCCTCTTTTTTTCCCCCTTTGCAGTAAATTCGACACTCTGATCCAAGCTCAGGCCCGTGAGCTTTCCCACCTCCGCCAGCGTCTGAGGGAGGGCCGGGGCGTGTGTAACATCCTCACGCAGCACCTTGGAGACACCACCAAAGCCTTCGAGGAGCTGCTGAGGGCCAACGACATCGACTACTACATGGGCCAGAGCTTCAGGGAGCAGCTGGCACAGAGCGGGGCGCTCGCTCAGAGAGTCAGCGCCAAGATCAGCGGACGTGAGTGACCTCTCCATAAAACATCAAACAGGGGAGATACGGAGGCTCTGAGGGGACAAATGTCATCATTAGTGTGTGTGATTCATTTAAAGGGTGATTATTCTATTTCCTGCAGGAGATCATGCTGAAGATCCAGATGATAAGACAGAGCTGCTCGCCATCAGGTCAGAGCTCAGTAATGACCCTTTGTGTATGGTGTGTGTGTGTGTGTGTTGGTTTCGATGTGTGTTGCGTCACTGTCACTGTGCTGTGTAATGGCTAACCGGATGTCGGTCAGTGGAAAGTATTGGTGTGTGACGCTCGGCAGATGTTTTGTCCTCTGGGTTGAATGATCAGAGGTTCATTAGATAATCAGAGATGACCTCAGCGGATGAATTTAATTAACAATCTAGATAATTGTTTCATAATGAAGAGGGAAAAGATAGAAGAGGAAGGTTAAAGATAGAGCAGATTTATCTCTGAATGCTCCTCTAATGGAGTCTTTGGCATCACTGGTCATAGAGCAGCTTCATCCTGGTGATCCCTGGCGTCCTTAAGTGGCAGCTGGAAATTGTTGTTTGCTTAATTTATTTTTGAAAATCATTTTAAATCTGTGATGAAATGCAGCAGATTTATTAAATAGTATATTTAAATGCATTGTTAAGCAACTGTTCTAGGGTATACTTATTTTGGTGGGTTGGGTATCACTTTAACTTCACTAGTGAGGATTTCGATTGTGGCTGTAGATGTTCACTTTTTTCGTCTTTCAATGCATCATCAGCATATATTTGAATTATGCGGGTAAGACAATTGTAAGGGCCCATGATCAATAGGGGCCCCAACAATATAAAAACATAAGTATTTTTTTTCTTAAATGAAAAACTTACCCTCATAATAATAGACTTTTCCTCACACAATAATGGTGAAAGCACCTGATTTATTGTCCTTTGCTAGTTTTTCAGATGCTTCAAAATATCCCCTAAGCCAGAAAAGTGCTTGAATTATAGCTTAATCTGTTAATAGTTGCTTTAAATTGCATTTGATGAAATATGTTAATCATGTTAGAGCTAATCTGTTACTTTATATTAGATATAAAAATAGATGTGGTGTATTGCTTACATGTCAACAGTGACTCCCTCTGTACAAGGAACTGATAGAAATAATTGCTGACCATTGGTTCCCCCATTAAGTGTTTTTTTTCTACTAAAATATAAGGGGGCCCACAATTTCTTGTTGCACCCCTGTGTATATTAAAGGGAAGTTCAGCTTTGATTACATTTTTTACATTCTTAGGAGAATTATTCACAAAAATGAAAAAAAAATGCCCTATCTCGCAATGTTGACAAATACTTAAAACATTTCTCGATCTACATCCGGATTTGGATCACCCCCAAAATCCAATCACTTCTCTCTTTGCCTTGATCAGCATTCCCTGAAATTTTGCTCACGAGTAGAAAAACAACCTCCGTGGTAGAGATAATTCCCCTTTTGTGAATAGCTAAGACTAAAGGCTGCTCTATTTTGAAAGGATGGCCAGATTTTCTCATATCCGTGCATGTAGCCTGACTCTGCAGACTTCAGACCCAGGCTTTTTGTCTCTGTTACAGCTTTGAACAAAAAATAACAACCTGAGATAAACTCACTGCTACAGTAAACCTACAGTAAGATGTAGTGGTTAAATAACTGGTGACTTTCAGCCGACTGTGTTCTTAAATGTAATTGTGAGGCAGCTGATAAAAACAGAGTGAGTCTTCCTGAATGTCTTTTTTTGGGGCTTCAAAACAAGCCCATGGCCCCTGATCCAGGGCTGCGATTATGCTTTGCACAATCTGTGAGTTGTGTGTCATTGTATTTGTCACAACCTCCCACCCACTAGCCCACCAGGGCCAGTCCACCACTGTATTGTGTCACATAAAACTGGGCGATTGTACAAAAAGGTTGGGGACCACTGATTCAAACCAACATCCTGTAACTTTTTTGTCTTAAAATTGAATTTCTATTTTAATTTCTGAAGGATTTGTCAACATGGTAGTATAGAGAAGTTCTTTTGTCAGTTAATGTCAGTAATGCTTTGGTAAAATCCTGCAGATGTACAGATTTGTAATGCTGACCTCAGTCTGGATCAGGTGTAGATGCATACTCACCATGGCGACCCCTGCCCATAAATGCATTGGCAAAGGTTAGTGCTCTCTGTGCACATCTAGGTTTTGGACTGAATATAGCCCTGGTTTTTGCTTTGGTACCTCCTTATGGCAACTTACTTCTACTTTTTTTCTCATAGATGATGCCCTATTTAAAAGCATGCCTGATTTGGGTGACTGTGTGGCAGAGTGGGTTGCAAACATGTGCTTATCATATATTGAGGCTCGCATCGTGCGGATGGTCTGGGTTTGATTCCCACCTGAGGCCCATTTTCCACATGTCTTCATCAACTCTCTAACCCTCTTTCCGAGTCTATCTGCTGCTCTTCACTATCTATAAAGGCAGGGAGCCCAAAGCATATCTTCATGCCGACTATTTCTATTTTAGTCTATTTTAGTTCCTGTGATTTTAATGTCACAATCCCCTGCTTACATTCTTAAAACCAAAAATTTAAACTATTAAAAGGTACAACAAATATTAAATGTGTTTTATTTTAATCATAATTAAGGGTGCGTGTTTGTTCAACAAGGAATGGTCAATCATACCAATTCTTTCTGTCTTAGAAAATATGCCAAAAGCCCTCAACTCTTTTCCTTTCTGGTCATGCCACATGACTTATTTGTTTATTTCTTTCACGTCGGCTCTCATTTACTGCTGCCACTCGCACTCAGCTGGGTCCTCGTCTCTTTGAGCCCTTCAGCGTCTCGTTAAGTCAGAAACACCGCTCTGACATCACTGCTTATGAAACCGCACAGCTCTCTGATGTCACAACCATCTCATAGGGGGGTAGAGCACTGATTGGTTAACCAACCACCCAACCTCCACCCTTCACCCTTCACCAACCATTCAGCCTGAACAGATCACTCATTAATGTCTGCTGCACTGACCAGTGGGGCTAAGCGGACACTGAAGAGTGAGGACTGTAACTGTCTGCTCTGTCAGTCATAATAATGAGTCATAGAAGAGGACAGGAAAAGAAGAGGGAGGAAGTGAAGGTAATATGAGGACAAACACTCTTATTAATATACAAGGGTCGCATCAAAAGTCCTTCTTATACTTAAAACGAGCAGTATATACTGATTTTACCTAAATGTAGTAATGAATGTGTTGTATGCAAACATTTACACGACCCTTTGTATGCCAAAAATACCCAGACATCAAACTAGCTAGTCAAAACTCAGCAGCATGCATCAGACCAGTCTTTTTCATGTACTTTATCCCACAATGCAAAGCACCAGAGGTCGAAATGGCAGACAGCATGAGCATAAGCTTCTAAGCATTAACATAAAAGTGCAGTTATGTGAATTATATACATTTTCAGGTTGTTACATAGCCATCTAACTCACCAGCCACTTCATTAGTTATACTGTTCAACTACTTATTAAGCAAATAGACAATCACATGGAGCAACTAAATGCGTTTAGGTTTGTAGACATGGTCAAGACGACCTGCTGAACTACAAACAGATCATCAGAATGCAGAGGATAGGTGATGTAAGTGACTTTGAAAGTGAAATGGTTGTTAGTACGGGAATATTTCATAAAGTGCTGATCTGCTGGGATTTTCCTGCACACAACCATCTCTAGTGTTGACGGAGAATGGACTGAAAAAGAGAAAATTTCAAGCAGGTGGCAGTTCCTCTGGATGGAGATGCCTTTTTGATGCCAGAAGTCAGAGGAGACTGGTCAGGCTGGTTGGAGATGATAGAACTCAAATAACCACTTGTTCAAGGTATGCAGAAGACCATTTCTGAACACACAACACATCAAATCCTGAAGCAGATGGGCTTATGGCAGCAGGAGACCACAGCAGGTGCCACCTCCTGTCAGACAAGGGTCAGGATTTTGCTTTAACATCACAAAAGCATGGATCCATTCTGCTTTGTTTCAGCAGTTCAGGCTGGTGGTCATGGTCTGAACCCCACAGTCTACCTGCATATTTTGACCATGTCCATCTCTTTATGACCACAGTGTACCCATCCTCTGAAGACTACTTCCAGCAGGGTAACACTCTATTTCACAAACTCAAATCATCTCAAGCTTGTTTCTTGAACATGACAATGAGTTCACTGTACTCCAGTGGCCTCCACAGTCACCAGATCTCAATTCAATAGAGTACCTAGGGATGTGGTGGAACAAGATTCTCTTCATGAATGTGCAGCAGATAAATCTGCAGCAACTGTTTGATGCTATCAGGTCATTGTTTAATCAGTGCCATGAAAGATTAAGCCAGTGTCATGGCTGAACTCTCGTGGCTCAAAAGAACTCAATTGCAGACAACCAGTCCGTGATCCAAAAAACAGAGTTTATTGATAGTCCAGGTTCAGTACACAGGTCGGCAAACACTCCAGGCAAAGGCAACAGGCAGACAGAAAGCAAAAGACTTGGTTCGGGCATAAAAGGTCAAACACAAAACTAGGTTATGAGAAAGTGCTGGAAAGTCACGCTAAAGGTACAAACAATCTGGCAACAAGACAAGGGAAGACATGAGGGTTAAATACATGAGGCGATTGGGGGTGATGAGACACAGCTGGGGAAGCACCTTCAAAATAAAACAGGAAACACAAAGACAAGACATGAAACGAGAACAGAACGGGTAACTTAACTAGTGAAAAGCCTGATCATGACAGCCAGTTCTAAAGGCAAAAGGGGGTCCAACCTGATGTAGCTAATAAAGTAGTCAGTAAGTGTATTTATCACTAGATACAGTAGTTATGCAAGTAACCAATCATCAAACTGATGGTACAGAATATGAATATTTAAATAAAATCTTGTTGTGCAGAAAGAGTCTCACACCAAAATTAACCATGATACGCAAAATATTTTCCATTTTCTGTCTCCAACATTTCTGAGAGGAAATGGACTTAACCTGCTCCATAACTGCTTATTAAGCCTCCCCAGGTGCTTTATAATTCATCTACCTTCTGCCATGAATATTTCAAACAGCGCTGTCCCTTTCAGGCCGTATGTGAAAGCTCAGCTTGTGGCCGTCTCTTCTGGATGAGCGCTGAATGTCCTGGATGTTCAGTCACGTGTAACACAGCTCCTAATTCTGTTTCATAACTGAGCAGCTCGCTGACTTTCAAACCTGAGTGAATCCCAGAGAGTCACACAGCTGCGGGACGAGAGGAAAAGTCCAAACTTTTAAACCTTATTAGGAAGAGAAGAGTGGATTCATTATTTGGAAGAACTCAAATGAGCATGTATGAGTTTGAATTCCTGAAGTGCATGCGCTCTTGCCTGTTGTTGGGCAGAAATTGTTGAATTTTGGGTCACACTCTCATAAACAAACATTGCTCAGTGATTAATTAGAGTGCTTCCTCAGAGATAGGGAGTGAGAGCGGGAGATGGGTGGCCTGCAGTAATCTAGCATCACGTCGTAGCGGCACAGATGGCCGACCAGATGTGAGGTAGAATTATCGACTGTGTTTTCTGAGACGGCTATCGCATTTAAAACGTCCCTCTGAATCTGAGGGAACATGCATACTGTACACTGTGTGTGTGTGTGTGTGTGTGTGTGAAGCGGGTTAAGCCTGGGCATTAACCTATACATCAACTTAATTCACTCTGAGACAGAGGGACATATTGAGGGACATGGTGTGAGGAGCAGATGTACAGACAATCATCAGAGAGTAATGTAGAACAAACCATTTCTGCCAAAAGTAATGACCCAAATGTTCTTGTTTTCATATTTAGCAGCAGCAGATTAACTTTAAAAGGACCACCGCGCCATCTGGATTATTTTTTGAACCTCAGTCTCAGAGAGACAAAAAAAACTGTTTAGTCATATTTATGCCCCCAATTTTATTTGCTTTTCCTCATGCCCTTTCAGTGACAGCCAAAGCAAGATGACTGTGGCTATGCTTGAACCCAAGCAGTCAAAGCAACAACTGTTGGTTTGTCAGTGTGTTTTTAAATACCTTTTAGCACATGCTATTTAGTCCTTTTAGTTGCATTGTAGTTGGAACATCATAGCATCTTCCTGCTTTAATCTGGGAGTTAGCATTGCAGCCAATTCTCTCTTGTATTACGCCTGTGGTAAATAGACATTCATGAAACATGCATTTTTTTTTGCTCCCTGAATGTCTGAATTCATCCAAACTAACAAACAGCACAGAGGACAAGACAGTGTTTGGTATGGGTTTTTTTTCTGTATCTTGTTCTTCTGCTCGTTTGGCCAGGACACTCTGGTAAATGAGATTCTGAATCTCAGGGAATCATCAGGGTTCACATCTGTGTTGACAGATGCACTGGAACCAAGAGGGTAAAAGCTAATCAACTAGCTACACAAGCCTTATTACAACTGAATGTTGTGTTGTGTTGTATTTAAGGTCCAGTTGTAAACATTATGAAGCGTTTATGATGGTTTGGTTAAATGAAAAATGTCAGTACATGATGTTCTTTAATATAAATTTGAGCAAGGAAATTAATTGATAATAATTTTAAAAAGCGAGGTTTTGGTTTAGGATGTGAATTAAAGAGGAAATAACAACAGTTACATATTGTACCTGAGTTTAGAATGAGAACTGTCTCATAAGTACTTCACAATTTACTCTGTTTAGTCTGTTGGACATCACCTGGGAACAGCCCACAGAGAGCGTCAGGGGAGAACAGAACCTTAAGAAAACCTTTCCCACAGGGTTATTGGACAATCATTCCATCAATAACATCCATCACGAGACAGTTTTGGAAATAGTCGTAGGAGGACGCTTTAGCTTTAGTTCATAACTTGAGCCAGTTTGTTAATTAAACTCTCAACAAATCTTGTCAGGAGAGGAGACAAAGTGTCCTTTTGCTTTCAAAATGTTTTGTCTTGTTCTTTATTTAATAAAGAAATGTTGTCCAGTTAATAAAACTGCTTCTACAGTGGGCAGTATTCATGTGTATCTCTTCATGAGCAGCCATTGTTTACAGGCTTGCAGTCACCTCCTCGGCTGTGAACTCGTTCTCCTCAAAGCATGCTGAATGGTCAATGCCTCTGCAGACCAAGCTCAATCATTCTGGCTTGAAGCTCAGCAGATGGATCTGCATGATTACAGGCTACTGAATCAGGCAGATCCAGCTGCACTGCATGGTTACCTGTTGGATCAACTTAAAGAAATATCAGTCTGTGATTTTGTTAACTGACATAAATGAACACATTATGAATTAATAATCACATTGTGTAATTTAGTTGTCCTTACTTGTTGCATTGCTCCTAAAGAGCTGCTTCTCTGATCAAATACTCAACCACTTATTCTTACAAAACATGATTGTTATTGTTACCAGTACTTTTATAGGTATGGACAGATCTCATTGATAGGTAAATAGTGATCAACATCAACAGCAAAAAGCCTGATCAGGGCATCTCTACTCTTTATTTATTTTCCTATCCATAGGTAGTGGTTGCTCTTCTTCAGATGCATCTTTTTCTTCAAGAAGTCATATTTAGCTTTATTGGGTTTATACACTCAACTGTTTTTAACATGTCTCCTCTACATGACCTCCCTTTCCCCGTGTTAACAGCACTAGAAGCTGCCTGAAATGGCTGATTCCCCTGCCCCTTCTCAAATAGACCTACCATAGCGACATCATTAGCTCAAGCTCATTAGCGCTGGTGGCAAGTCCAGTGCAGAGCATAGACTGGAGAAGGTAATCAGAGCTGTAGAAAATGGTCCTGAAAGAGCCACAGAGTAGACCAGATCGGTCAACCAGTCAGAGCAGACTGAGTCTACTGGGGAAAGGGAGCCTTAAAGGGCCTTAAAATGGTCCAGCAGAGCGTCACAGGCAGACTCTGTATGTGAAAACTGGATGGTTTTGTGAACATTAGCAGTTGTGAATATACTCTAGGAGTCACTGATGTTGAATACATGAACCTGAGAATAGGCAAAATATTACCGCCTCAAAATAAAGTTCACTTCTTGCTCAAGAAAAGCAAGAGGACAGCTTTTAAAACACCAAACCTACATCTTTCAGAGTAATGGTAGAACATGCAAAATAATACTAACTTATAGCCCCATGAGGGTCTCTCATTAGACATGCATAATAAGATTTTTTTTACTCTTTTGCACTTAGTACCAAGCTAAATTTGAGATTTCATTTTTTTTTTTCCTCTGGCGTTCTTTAAATAAAAATGCATTTAATCATTTACATGTTCTCTTAAGGGAGATTGCACCGATGCCATCACACTGCTGCTGAGGCTTCTGCTTGCTGTGTTGGGCCCTGCGCATGTTGACATGGCTTCTAATCAGGTTAAGTTATTAAAACCTCCAATGGGGAGGGAAATAGGTCAGGAGCAGCTAAACGCAGAGAGAGAGAGAGGGAGAGAATCAGAGCGAGGGAAACGTGAGTGGAAGCCGCAGAGGGACGGAGCAGGACAGAGAGAGCATCACTTTGCTTTAGTGCGTCAGGAGCAGCACATGATGCTTTATATCCTGCTACGCTCTGATTGAATTAAAGCTTCATAAACCTGGATCATTTTACACTCTTGACTTTTGGATAACGCTGATTTAGCTTGAATTTCATCAAGCGTTCTTGGATTACTTTTAAGCTCAAGCTGGATGTTGGAGTCTGTTTCTTGCAAAGTGGAGCACATATTAAACCTAAAAGAAGACACTTTTTAAAGCCTCAGAGAGAGAGATTGCATGGAAGGATTTGCTTTTGGAAAAGCAAATAAAGAAGAAAAGAAGAGCAGCTTTGCAGATGATCATTCATTCAGCTTCTTCTCCACTCTCTCTGTTGGGCAGTGCAGCGTGAACATACGAGCCCTCAGGATCCGGACATCCGTTTAAACGCACCCCCCTCCCTCCTCTTTCCACTCTCCTTCCTCTTCATGTTGCTCTGTCGTCACTACATCTCTCCCTCGGGGTTGCGTTCCTGCTCTTGCCTGCTGCTGATGCTGATGCTGGTGCTGGGATAGGATGCATCAATAAGAGGGGTTCCCTTTACAGCTCTATTCAAAGCTTCAGAGCAAAGGAAGTCTCTTTTTGGGACTGAAAAACATGCACTAAAAGGGAGAGTAAAAAAGAAAATATTGTTGTAGAGAAAATGGAGGGGGATGAAGTGCAACTTCAGCTTCCATTGAGCATCTGAAAAGCTAATAATAAGAGCTTTTTTTCATTTGAATTTTATGGCTCACAGCATTACAAGCTGTAGATTGTGCTCGCTGCTTTCGATAAAGTTTGCTTGCACCCTCTATCCTCAAATCATCCCACTGATCAATCTTCCAGCTCTCTTGTTAATGCAATATTTGCAGAAGTCTTTTGATTCTGCATAGCAGTTCACACTTTTTAAAGGCCCAATCAAATTTTGGGCTTCTTAAGTACTTCACTTCTTTGCAACTTTGTCCTTGACCTGAAAGGCTTTCCCTTAGAAGCTCTATTCAAGATTTCAATGCTAAACAGATCTACCTTTGCAATGGAAAACTTGTTAAAATAAAAAGAGCAAAAAGAAAGCATAGAGCATTTCTTGAATGGCTTCAGCATTCATTTTAAAAGATTGTATTCAGAATTTTTGCAGCATTAGTGTCTGATTTCTTTGTTTTTTTCTCCTGTTATTTAAAGAACTTTTCTTTTAAAGCCAAAACGTGGAAAAGAAAATATTGTTGCAGAAAAAAAGGAGGCTTCATCAATTTTTCAGACTTTTTGTATTTAATCTTCTAAGTTTTATGTTTTACCTTCTCACAAGCCGGGGTATAAGGGTTAGAACCTTTAAATTGTTGGGATATTCAAGCTAAACTTAGGAAAGAGTCATTTCTTTAACAGCTTATCATTAAATAATTGACAAACTTACCAGCCATCTTACTGATGCAGGAAAACTTCTGAATCTGCATTGAAAAATCAACAATTCTTGATTTTCTTTTGTGGGGGTGTGCTTTATCATTCACATGAAAGAAGCTCGTGTTGAAGTTTTGGCATCCTTCACATCTTATTTCTTTCTGTTAATGCTGCTCAGCTGTTCTGTCATCAGACAATCAACTAATTTTTGGTTGGATCAAAAATTGGATGCCATCTTGTTGATACTTCAAATGCTCAGTCCTTTGGAAGATTTTCTGTTTTGTGAACACTTTTGGTTTCCTAGCTTCAAATTTCCTAGGGTTTTCTTGCGTTTTTAACTGGCCTAGTATTTGTTTGTTACTATTTTCACCTGTGATCCATGAGGCTTTGTCCATAGAGCTGTAGTTAAGTCTTTGAGACTGAAAGATGTATATATAAAATAAATAGGTGCATATAAATAGGAGGGACCTCAGATGCTGCTGCACTTCTCCTCAGGTATTTGAGTCACTGCAAATTTTGGTTCATCTTAGCCATAAATTGTTTTTAATTGTTTTAAATTTTTGGCTTTCTTTGGATTGCATTTCTGTGGCGTTTAGCCGATGATCCAGAAAGTTGTCCCTCCAGATTGTTATTTAATACTAAATAAAGCAAAAGTTCTCTATGGGGACTAAAAACTGCAACTAAAGAAGCTGCAAAAAATAAGTATTGCTGCAGAGAGGAAAGAGCGATTTAATGTGAAGCGGCAGCTTTCTGGGACAAATGATTCACCTCAAATGTTATGGTTCAGTGAATCACAAGCCATAAATTGTGCATAAATTTTGAGCTACACTTGATATTGATTGTTGGCAGCCTTTCTGTCATCAGACCATCTGACAGGCCTGCTTTTGTTGGATCTTAAAATATTTGGATGCCTTCTGTTGATGCAACAAATGCAGAATTTTTAAAACTTCCATCACTCATTAAAAATGTTTAATTTTCAGGCTCTATTTGCATATTTTACAAGCTTTTGAAAATTCTGCTACCTCATGATCTGATTTCTTTTTGGGATTTGCCCTAAATTCAAACCACACACCCCCATTGCTGCATGTGTTTGTAAAGAGTCCTTTTCCCCGGGAAGCTCCAGTCTAATCTGAGGATTTGCTCCTCTTTTTCACCTGCTCTGGTACACGTTCAGTCATCCTTCCATCCCTCCATCCCTTTATCCCCGTGCTCACGCTGTACCTGCTGTCACACACAGCCCTGGGGTCACAAACTCTGCAGTGAAGCCAATGAGCCACGTTCAGTCACCTCCAGTGACTCGGCTGGGAGCAAAAACAGCTTCAGAGAAAGTCTTAATCTACACAGGAGTCTGAGAGAGAACGAAGAGAAGAATCAGGGGTGGGGATGGAGGGATATTAGCCCGGGCAGAGGGTCGACGGCTGTGGAAGCAGAGGGGGGCTGAAGGGGGCAGATGGCTCCTCTGTGGAAGGCCATGCTGTCAAAAAGCAGCCCGCTGTACAGAGACTCGCTGTTCTCCTTCTCTCTGTGGGAGTGGAAGGCTCAGGAGAGGGAGCTGCTGCTGCTCAAGAAGATCACCGACAGGGAGAGGAGAGCTCTGCTCACTCAACTCGACAAGTAAGAAAGATACAAAACCAACAAAAAATCAACGTGAAAGAACGGTACTACTTACTTTGTACCATATGTAGCTTTAGAAATAAGATTGAGATCTACATTTTTATAGCAAAGCAAATCAAGAAGGTCGAATGTCCGGGTACACAAACTACCATTTAACTGAGAAAAAGTAGAGCTGGAATGACTTCCTCCTGCTGATCCATACAGAACACTTGTTCAACCTCCTCTGTGTACAGTCACCAAACAAGTTCTTAGGTATACCTTTTCAACTGCTTTTTCGTGCAAATGTCTAAGCACAAATACAGCAGCAACTAAATACATTTAGGCAGAACACAAGTTGTTTCTATGTGAAACAAACATATGTTAGAAAGTGAATTTAGACCGAAATAAACAATACAATTAGTCATAATAGGCTAAATATTTAACATTGTGTTGGTCATCATTATTAGTTTAGGCTCAATCTGATTGTTTTTGTAAATAGAGCAGCATGCACCGTGATCCCTCAGTAGACAGCAGGTCCAAGTTTAGGACACGTGGCTTGCACATTTCCAGGCTAACTGATCAGAGGGATGACAGTCACAACCTAAGAATGGCTTAAAAGTTGTGATCTTTTTGTGAATATGGGTCTTTAAGTGTGGGTCTTTTTGTGTTTGTGTGTATCAAGCTGTCATTGATTGGGATGAATGACCTTCACAGCAGAGTGTGTGTACCAACATGTCAGTGTTAATTAAATCAGCTGTAGGCCACACACTGCAAACATCACTCAGTATTTATCTGTGTGAATGTTTGGCTTGCTGTTCCCCAACATACTTTTCCCCCTCTATTTGAGTGACACCTATGTAAGTGCATCGTTTTCATTAAAACGTGAGTCCGTATTGTACAGTTTGATGGCGGTCATGCGTCATGTGTCACTAAGAGGCTTCCCTAATGCGTCTCTGTTCGGTCTGTAAAGCCTCTGTGTGTCATTCAGATCCGCAGGTGACTTACACACACACACATACACACACACACACACACACACCCACACACACACACACCTGGTCCATCAATAATGCTGCTGCTGATCCTTAAAGTCACAGGGCAGGAGAGGATGGGCACACACCAGACCATTTTAAAACCAGTACTGAAATAAAGATGTTGGAGGCCACAACCATGAGGACAGCTTAAGTTAATAAAAACATTAAAATCATCCAAATACACTCTCCTGGTAAATTAGCAAGACCATGTGACCACACATTTGCCAGGGGTTGGAGGGTGGGGTTGCTTTTTAAGGTTTAAATCTTGTTTAAAGTAAAAAAAAAAAAAAAAAAAAACTAAAGAAAGGTCTGGGAAAGGTAACGCATATCTCAGCAACAAGTGATTGAAGTATTTGACACAGAACATCCAAAGCATCATAACACCAGAACATAAAGGTACACAGTGAGAAACTAGAATCAGACACTTAAACTGTATCATAATAATTTGAATAACAAGGTCAGATGAACCATTAGGGCTATTAAGCATTACCCAGAGCCCCAAAGCCTAAAGAGGGTCTTGAAAAAAATGAAAAATCAGGTTTGATATTTCTATTCTTAAGCCAGCCTAGCTGGTATCACCCTAGCCTATTGATGTGTTCTCATAATAAAACACGTCTCTGGGTTACTTTTGTTAGGCACAGTAGCCTGTAATTGTGTAAGTGTGAATTAAAAAGGCCAGACTGAACATTTAGGATGCATAAGAACGGTGCATTAAATTGTGTTTTAATCTCAATTACAATTACTGCATTTAACAATTATGAGAACTGAATATTCAAGATTCAGACAATACTGTGCCACTAGACATGCTGCACATGTTTCATCTTTTTCCTGTATATCATTATTTGTGTTTGTAATTTTTACATATACATTTTTATTTGTTGCTTGTTCTTTGATGTTCACATGTAATCGTGTTTTATCATTGTGATCTCAATATATATTTATTTAATTGTACTTGTAATTTTTGCCATAATCAAGCAGTCCTAGGCTGTTTTCTTAACTCAAAGAACAAGGCTGGCTCTAGCTATTTTTGGCACCTTGGGTGAAATCACCGTTTGGTGCCCCCCACCAGCTCTTCTAACCTGACCCTCAAGATGGACAGGTCATTCAACTTAAAGATTTTAATTCTGTTTTGTTTATTTTTACAATCACTTCTCAATTTTCTTAAGAAAGAAAATGTCAGGATAATTATAATAAATCACTGATAGCATAGTGAAATATAAGTGTTGATTCATTTTGTCTGGCCCTGAGCTCAGATCAGTTTCCTTCATTTCAGTTTGTGTTTGCTGTCATGAAACTCAGAGTTAGCGCTACTTTCCTGAGCTAAATATTCTTGCTTCAGTTTTACCCTTTTAACTAACCTGGTCCCTATAACTGGACAAACTGACTGACTTTTCTAAGAGCTACAACACAATGAATCAAATATGTACATTTGTGTTTTGTCTCTTCAGGCTGAGTAAGGAGCTGCAGCAGAAGGACAAAGTCATTGAGACTCTGCGTGCTAAACTAAACCAGCATCACAACAACAACCACCATCCTCATCGCTCGGACACACCCTGCAGCAGCCACGCCCTATCTGACACCACCGACCAATCAGATCGCATCTCATACGTGTCTGATGAGCATGGATCGACCAATGATGACCTGGGGCTCTGCTCTGATGTGGACGCTGTTAGCGAGCTTGGTCAGAAGGAAACGCAGATGTCTGGCAGACTGAGCACAGGTGAGACTGAAAACACGCATCAGACCTGGATCATGAGCACAAAACTCCTGAAAAATATCTGATTTCGCCCTCATCATCGGAAAAGATGCACTTTCAGCTTCATCTCTGTTTCATTTTGAAAAATTTTCAGTTTTTTGGCCTCCATTTCCTCCGTCTCACCTTTTAGTTAAATCTGTTGGTTTCCAGATCCCCTCTCTCACAGCAACTCCTCGTCCCGTCATCCGTCTGTCCCTCCATCCATCACCTCATCCCACAGAGCCCCGTCCTGCCACAGCTGTCCCAGCATGCATTGCCCCAACTCACCATTTAATCCTACGGACATGCCGAGTCAGACAGGTATGAGATGGTCTCTGAGGTTTGACCCGGACCGCCGGAATTCTTCTTTGAGCTGCTCCTCTCTTTTTCTCTTCTCTCGCCTGATTCTCTTTCATTCTTTGCTTTGACCCTCTGCCCTCAGCTCCAGCCTTCACCTTTCAGCCTCCTTCCTCCTCCTACTTCACTCAGAGGGTTCCTCTCTCCCACCATCCTCACCCTACACCCATCCGAACCCGTTACCAAGGTGACGGGGGAGCAGGTTTCTCCCTGGCTGCGGTGCATCAGGAGCTGCAGATGTTGCAGAGGCAGCTGGGAGACTCTGAGAGTGCGTTTATCTGACCGTGCATGCATGACTTTATGTGCCTGAGTTTGTGACACTGAGCTAACAGTGCAACCTCTCAACAAACCAACACCTCATCAAAACATTTATGAACTTCTGCTTCAAACTTCTAGACACATAGCATGCTTTTTAAACCAAGTGCATAGACCTTTTTCCCATCTAAGATCTGTAAAAACTGCATCCACACTGGACCTTCTCTCTCATTAAGCATCTGTTTTATTATTGGAAGCTGAGTGAACCCAGAGCTTATGCAGCTTACAAAGGATTTGCAGAGATCTTTAAACACTAATGAGAGACCAAGCTTTGACGCCAGACTGATTGTGTTCATCTGATTCAGCCCCTCTTCTTGACTCACTAACTATCTATATTTCCCATGAATAGAAAGTTTCCCCTCCTGCCTACCAGCCTAACCTGGAGTGTTTTGTTTCTTTTATTGGCCTTCTTCATTAATGTCATTCTATTCTTCTTCTTTAGGGTTTTCGACGCCTCAGTCCAAACCTCTTCATGGTTTCCCATTCACCCACCAACAGCCCGACTCCTCCACCTTCCTCCCTCTCTCCTTCCATGGCTACCAGCCATCTCCTTTCGGCAGTGCCACCAGCAGCAGTCTGGACGCCAGCATGACCATGAAGGCTGGGGCCAGTCTGCTGGAGAGCAGTGCATTGTGGGATGTGGCCTATGGACCCAGACCAGTCAGACTGGGAGCTGACTTGTCCTCTGGATCATCGGGTTACCAGTCAGGAACCAGTAACACAGGTACAGAAAAAGTGCATTTTCTAGTTTTAGTTCTTTGTGATTAATTAGTAGTTGTTTCCCCAACAAACAAAACAAAGATACTGAAGACTTGATCATTTCAAATTTACATCAACAGCTAGACGCACTCAATCATAAAAAAACCTTAAAAAACTTCCTGCATCTACATCTGGATTTAGATCGCCAACAAAATGTAATCACTTCTTTCTTGTGCCATGACCAACATTCCCCAAAATTTTCCTCAAAATTCATTGAGTATAAAGGAATGAGGCCCAAGAACAGGACACAAATGCTCGACACTTCACCAGTTGACAAAAAGCAAATCAGTTTATTGGTTAGACAAGCAGGGTTTGGTACACAAAAGAGCAATCAGACCAGGCGACAGTATCCAAGACTTGAAGCAAAAGACTAGATCAAGAAAAAAAGAATGTAATACCGGCAAGACATGACAGTGAAGAGAGCTGGGACAAAGGCTTGGAAGTGCGAAGAACTGGCACAAGACAAGGGAAGACGAGGTTAAATACAAGAGGTAATGAGGGGTGATCAGAGACAGTTGGGGAAAAACACTCAACATGCAGGTGTGACGAGACGAGGGCAGGGCAGACAGGAACACACCTACGACAGAGACGAGAGTCAGTGATTTCAAAATAAAACAGGAAGAACAAGACAAGGAAAAAAATTATGATGAAAATGAAAGAAAACCTGACCGACATAACATTGAGGACTTACTAAATTATTAGCAAAAATGTAGAAAATTGCCCGATCTCACAATGTTTACATATCCTGTAAGAAATCCCTGGATCCACATCAGATTCAAATCACCACCAGAATGTAATCACTTCTTTCTTGTGCCATGATTAACATCCCCTGAAAATGTCATTCAATTCCATTCTTAACTTTTTAAGTAATCCTGTTGACAAACTAGCAAATGCCGGCAAAAACGTAACATCCTTGCGAAAGTAAACCCAGTTCCAAAACATACATTACAATTGCCAAAAAAGGCAAAATAGAATATTAACATGGACTTATTGTTTTTTTTAAGGTTCAGACCTGATGAAGGAACATTTGAGGGAGATCCGGAGTCTGAGACAGAGACTGGAGGACTCCATCCAGACCAACGACAGGCTACGACAGCAGCTTGAAGAGAAACTGGCCCGCACCACCACTGAGAAAGGTAACAAATATTTTAACACATACACAACTATGTCATACAATGTATAACATATTACTTTAGACAGGCATGCACCTAGGATTACGAGCTGATGATGTATCAGTCATGGTGGAATGTCTGCTCACAAAGAGCAACTAAAACGTTTATGAGACACAAAAAACATGCAGGATTTATGTCCAAACTCCATACAATGGAGCTCACACTGTACAAGCATCATCAGGTAGTTTGAAAGGTATATTTTATAATAAAGATGATGGATTTTTATGTGTTCTTGTCCTCCTCAGGCGCTCCAACAAACATCTACATTCAGGGTTTGGACTCTGTTGGTCAGCTCTCCAGTGAGATCAGGATCCTGAAGGAGGAGAACATCAGTCTGCAGAATCAGCTAAAACAAGCCACCAAGGGTACAAATAAACTTTCAATACCAAAAACATAGTAACTGTCTGAATTTGAATGTTTTTTGACCATATTTTATTACTTTCTGCAGTAAGTTGAAGTAAAGTTCAGGCTGAAGTTTTGATTTTGGGGTTTGATCCTTTGCTCATGTCGTCCTGCAGAGGGCAGTAAAGAGGCTGAGCAGTTGAGGGAGGCAGCGCTACTGGATCGGGCCAAGGTAAAAGAGGCGGAGCTAGAGGCTGTGCGGTGGGCGGAGCAAATCAGGAAGCAGCAGAGTGAGGCTGAAGCCCGAACACAGGAGATCTCACAGCTGAAACAGGAGCGACAGAGAAACCAAGAGGCCATCAACAGGTGAGTGAGAGAGGAAGCTTATAAAACTTTAAGATATTTGTCAGTGGCTGAGAAATGATGTTTGGACTTTTTATCTTAAAAAAGCTGTTCAGAGGTCAACTCATTATTGCTGATATCTGCACTGAAATTTTTTGTCAAGGGCACAAAGCCTTCACTTTACTAGAATCGACCTCTCTTTACATGATGACATGGGATAGATGTTAGTAACAGACTTGAAGCAAGAAAAAGAAACATTATATTCTTTGATTTAATCAAATTATTCATTAATGGGTGCACATGCAGTGAAAATAAGGTAAATTTGTTCCTTCGGTCAATATTACAGTCAATAAACTGATATTAATGAGCAGTTTGTGCCACTTAATTGGCTGTAAATTCTGCAAAAGTGTTCGGATCTGCTATACCAATATTGTTCCAAAAACATTGTGCATCCCTATTTTCAGATCAAGGTTTTGGAGCTAAAGAGCAACTAAACACCCTCTGCAGAGTTAAATGTCCTGTTAGGGAAAAGTTTTTTGGGCTTAAACATTCTGGTGACACACTAGATAGATCAAGCTATTTCTTTGTGTCTGTTTTTTAGACTCCAGCATGAGGTGAGCGTCCTGCAGCAGCAGCTCTCCGAGAGCCGCAGTATGGTCAACAGTCTTCAGTGTGAGCTGCAGGTTTACCACAGAGTGTGTGGAGTCCCTCCAAACACACACGCTGGTAAGAAAGCATTATATTTTATTTATCTGAGGATCCTTGAGATCATAGTAGCAACTTTAGAGGGTCACAGAGAGAAGTATTTAGAGACTGGAAATGTCTTTGTCAAGCACTTTGTGTGTTGGGGAATTTTATGTCTGACAGGTCTGTGTAATCAATGCATGTTATTGTATCTAGATTATGTGTTTGTGTATGTGCTGCAAACAAAATTGCCCCCCGGGGACATCAAAGGTTTTCCAAGTCTAAGTTCATCGCCACGAGAGCAATGAACATTCTCCTTCAAGTTTTTCAGGACAGGCTTTAGAAAAAGTATCAAGAGTGAATGATTTCTTCTTGTGTTTTAGGAATTAATAAAAAGCTCTCTATGAAAAGAGCAAAACTTAAGACATGATAACCAAATTGTTTGGTTTATTCTTTGACTTTTGCTGGTTTTTCAAGTTAGATAATAAATAATCTTCCTAATCTGATTTACATTAAGGTCCAAAATGCTCACCCTAAACCACTGTAGGATTGTTTCTAAGTTTGCTTCCATTTTAGGGTTAAGTGTTAAATTTTAAGCATATGTAAATTAGTAATACAGAAGAGTGACAGGAGCATCCGTTCAAGCAGCAAAAAGATAATCAAGTGTCAACTGAAAGAAAAAGCACATTCAAATTATGTAAAACCAGAAGAGCTCTGAAAGTACAAGCTTCAGCCAAGACATTTCTAACAGTGTCAGGTGAGTTATTCTTAAAATATGGGGAAATATCCAATCCCTGCGTTTGCATTTCTCTGAGAAAATTCCTGGATTCATATCTGGATTTGCATTACCACCAAAATCTAATTCTTTCTCACTTGTGCCTTGCCCAACATTCCCTGAAATGTAATGACAATCTGTTGAGAACTTTTTTAGTCATTGGCAAAAATGTGGAAAACTGCCCTACCTGGCAGTGTTAACAAATCTTTAAAGAAAAATCCTAGATCATTATCCAAATTCAGATCACCACCAAAATGTAATCACTTGTTCCTTGTGCTACGACCAACATTTCCGTAAAATCATTAAAATCCATTCATGACTTTTTTCAAGATGTCTTGCTAACAGACAAACAAACAAAAAAACAGGCAAAAACAACCTCCTTTGCAGAGGTAAATATAAGTTGTGTTGCCAAGTAATACCTGAAGTGTTTTAAAGAGCTTGTATTTTGGAGTTATTAAGCTAACAGTCTTATTGCCGTGTGTCTGACTCCATCCCTTGTTCTTGAATTTACTGGCTGTAATACAAAAGGTTGACTTCATCTTCTACATTTGACTCTTTATTCAAACTCTGATATTCTCCTCCTCTTGTTTGCCTTGAGAGACACCTGTTAAATTTGCATTTGATTTGTATTCTTATGTTTATTAGCAGGTAAGGCCAGTGACAGTGCTCACCTAGGACACAGCAGTCTGACATTTGACCCCAAAGAGCTGCACCTTCAGCTTGAGAAGCAGCTGAGCAGGCAGAGCGACGCACAGCCTCAATCCAGGAGGAAACTTTTCAACGGTCAGTGTGAACAAAAGGACTGAAGTCAATAACTAACAGAGTTTTTGTGTAAAGAAGAATTTTGTGATGCTGAATGCTGATTGATGGTAGGTTTGTTCATCCCACAGATAATGTTCCCTCACCCCCTGTGAGAGACACTGGACTCATCAGTCCATCCTCTCCTCTGCATCCTGCTCAGAGACAGAAAGAGGGAACTGAAGAGGACGATCAAGGTGAGAAAATCAAAGTCAGGCTGCACATATTTTTGATGACTCTCTTCTTATAACTCATGAAAGCCCTGCTACTCTCTTTTCAAACAAAGATTTGTGTTTTCCTCACTCCTGTATCCCTGATTTCCTTGTTTATTCTTCATCTTCCTCTTGTTTTGCAGCTGACAAAACTCTGCAGGATCAGGCCCCAGATGGCTCCTTTGCCAGCCGTCATGGCTGCCATGCAGTCATCCACATAGACGACTTCAAGGCTCTGCAGCAGCAGATCCTGGAGGGAAACTCTCTCCTCAGAAAGATGGAGGTCAACCTGAATTCTCTGAGCACAACGCAAGAGTTCAGGCTTCTGCAGGTAAGAGACAGAGGACCAGGAAATGAAAGTAAAATGGTGGCAGAAGAACACAGAGTGGGAATTTAGGTCATGTTTGTCATATTCACGTTAGTTTGATGACATGAAAAAGCCATTGTGGATGGATCTGATTTGGGAGAGTTAAGAATTTAAAGAACAGTTTTGATTTTCTTTACAAAAATGGATATAAAGATAGTTCTGCTCAAGTTTAAATCTAAATTTTGTAGAATTTCTGGTATTGGTCTTTGGATTTTTTCTTTTTGCTTGACATCTTGAAAATATACATTTATGACTTTCATAACAGCTGATATTTCAGCCTTCTGTGCTATTCATTTGAAAATATTAACTTTTTCATCAAACATATCATTTGATGGTGCATCGTTACTTGAGGCCACAAAATATACAGCTTATTAAACTGATGTCTGAATTTCTATATTCTATGTTAATAAATAAATTTCGGTAGTAAGACCCAAATTAGGCATATTTTGGAGATCCATTTTGTTGTTCAACTTTTGATTGACTCAGTTGTATTTTTATGTTATTGTACTCATCAATTAAGACTAAATATTTCATTTATTTATCAGTTTCCCTGTGTATCTCCATTCTTTCAATGTCAGTGCCACTTGTCCCATATGGGGTCACAAGATGCTTGAACCTGTCCCAGCTAACATTTGTCAAAAGGCGAGGTATACCTTGGACTGGTCATCACCCAATCACAGAGCTTACATATAGAGACTAATAACCATTTACACACACCCACACCTACAGGAAGAGTCATCAATTAACCTAAGAAGCATGTTTTTGCAAACTGGATTTCCAGCAGAAAATCCATGCATGCCCGGGGGCACCATGCAAACTCCACACAGTTAGGCCCGACAGACCAGGGAGCTGAACCAGCAACCTTCTTGCGTCTACATGCACTTGTGGCTTTTATTTATTTCCTTTGTCTCATTTTTACAAAATGATCATCACTAATTTTGATTTCATGCTGTTTGTATGTGAAAAGTCATGAGAGACATGCTCACCCCTTACTGGGTGCAGGATCAAAAAGGCACAAATATGGAGAAAAAAGAGATCTGCACACCAAAAAGCTTCCTTAGAAGGGATTTACGAGCAAAGAGTGACATTTAAAGCCCCCCACTCTTTCTCAGGCTTACCAAATCTGAGTCTGAACCTTGTTGCTTCATAAAATCTTCTAAGGGAGCCGTTTGGTGTGGGAAACTCTCTCTTTTTATTCATTGTCTTTGTTAATGATGGCTGGATTAGGTGGGAAATGGCTCATGATTATGAATAAAACAGAAATTTAATGAATGTATTTTATTCTTCTTCCAGATCTCAGTTTCAGGTTCTGTCAGGAAGATTCTCTCTGACACTAAAACCCTTCGACAGGTCCTGGAGGAGTCCAGCTCTCTGCTGAGAATGTTCTGGAGAGCAGCTTTGCCAGACAAAACAGAAACCAAGCATGTAAGAAAACAAACACAGAGATCTTAATAATCACTTTTAAGGAGAAAAACAAGACAGTGTTTGTGCCTGTCAGTGACACCAGCAGTCTTTTATTTCATCATATCATCATATTAATTGTAATAAAACACACCTGATGTGATCTGGCAGTCCTAGAATGTCACAGGGAAATAACGTCCGCAGCACTTTATGACAGAGGTTTTGAAAATGCAAGGAAATATTCAGATATAAATACTTACTGTATCCTCAAATATATTAATAAAATACGGTCAGTGTTTGGTCTAATTTGTTAATACAAGAAGATTTGATGACTGTGGTGGAAACAAAGTTTGATGTGAGATTTGTTCATTTTATCCAGCATCTACAGATTAACTGGCTTTGGACTCTAGTGCTACTCACATTTTCTGCCTCTACAGGAGAATCAATTTTAAAAACTACAGATATGGACACAGTTCACGTGCTTTCAAAAACAACAACTCATTTTGCACATTATCTCACATTCCAAACAAAATACATCAGAAAATTTACCAAAAATGAAAATACAAGAGCACTTTTTCACCTAAAGAAAGCTGATTTCAGCATGTTTTAAAAATGTCTCATGCTTTTGCAGGATGTGTCTCTGAGTGAGGAGGTCGCCTCTCTCCGTCTGGCGCTCTCTGAAAAAGAGGAGGCTCTAAAAGACGCCATGGAGAGAGTGAAGAGCTCCAACCGCACCAAAGATAGCATGGAGCACTTTATCGTCAGCCAACGTTAGTCACTCCTTCTTTTTGTGTTCCTCTTAGATGTTGTACAACCATATGTTGGTGAATTTACGAGTATTTTCTTCATTGCATTAAAAATTATCATGTTTGGCGTTTGTTTCCAGTTTCGAGGACCCGGGATGTGTTGAAGAAAGCAAAGACGAACTTACAGGTGAGTTCAAGAGTTCATGACTCCACTTTCAGCTCAATCGTTAAGTGAGCAAGATGGATTAACTCGATACGCTCCTTATTTTCTTAACTAGCAGAGAAAGATTGATTATAAAGTCACACACCTTCTCACCTTTCTCCCGCTGTTTCTCTTTCCTTCGACTCCCGCTGAGTCTCTTTAGGAGAATGAACTCAGGATTACCTCCCTGCACTGTGACTCCTTCTCCAATCCCCCTGCCCCTTCCTATTCCAACTCCTCCCTTTTTCCATCTTCTCCCCCCTCTGCTTCCACCTCTTCCTATCATCACCGGTCCAGCAAAGGTACATCTGCTGGCTTTGCTGTGCACTTTTTAACAAGCTAACAACACTGTGAAGCTGCTTGTGTTGTTTGATCCCCTCATGTTAACGTATAGTTTAATGTTTTTTATGATTGATTAAAATCGGTTCAGTTTACATTTAAGGAACTAAACTAAACTGCTGCTGCAACACTGATCAGTTTTCAGAGCATGTTTGCTGTGAAATTGTGCTTTTTAGCAGAAGTTTCATACCTAAAGGAAAGTGTGAATTAATGTTTAATATCTAATATTTGAAGTGTGAATCAAGAAAATCATTGTCCAGTCGTTTTGATTCTAACTTCCAAAGCTATTTAAGATGTGAAAGGATGTTCATTTTTATGTTTTGAGTTCAATGACAGTTTCTTGAATTACTCATGGTTGCACATCAGTGATTTTTTCATGATGTTTTGACATATTTTCCATACATTTTCACTGCTGTGTATTAATAACAGCAGTTATTCAAAGTTATTTCCAGCTGTTATTCTGTCTTTAGATACTGTCTGTCCGTTTTCTTCAGGATTCGGAGGCAGCACTTGAAAATTGTAAAAATCCAAATAGCTTGATGAAATTTAAACATCATATCTGCAACCGTATTTAGCTTAGTTGGAAAGTCTGATCGATTACTTGAATCTGATTAAAATAAAAAAAATTGTCACTCAAGGAAAAGAATCAATAATTATATCACATTGTGATCGTATTGTTTTGATGGCGTAAAAATTCCATTAAAGTGTCCATCCTCCCAGTTAAAGAAAATAAGAAAAACAAATTCTACACTCTACAACAAGCTGCATCATTTTTCACGCCAACCTTTCATTTCTGGATGACAGCTTATAACATGCGTATAACATATGACACTTTCAGTTATCAACACTGTCAACAACAGGACAATCAAGCTCAAGGTGACCACTCATTATCATTCATGAGTCATAATCATTTTGGAGAATACATTCATGCTTTTAAAGTCTCTAATTACTGATTTATGAGCCCTTTTACACGTTAAAAGTGTGGCCCTGATGCTGAAGAAGCGTATTTGAAATGACACTGCAGCTCTGTGTTTGTGTTTCAGGTGAAAGCACCAGAAGCTTCTGTGAACTCGCCCGCTCTCCTGGTTGGGGTGTCGTGAGGCCACTGACCTCCTCCACCACCTCTTTCTCCTCTTCTTCACCTTCTGCCCGAGGAGCAGCTCTCCGTTATCAGCGCCCCCTGCAGTCAGCCTTCCTGTAGTGCACCAGCCCTAAGATCCTTCATCGCAAACATCAACTGTTCAAATAGAAACTGCTGAAAGGTCCTGACTCTCTTTTCAGCTGGAGAAACATTTCAGTTGAGCGACGTCTGTATGAGTGTAGAAGAATGTTTGTGTGGACAGATTTTGTAAGTGGATGAGAGTTACTGAATATTTAAGATTGTAGTTCTTTTATTTTTGGTGTGATGAGTGTGAGAGGTGACATGAGGGATTCCTTTTTTTAGACTGTTAACTGAAAGTTTTTCTCCATTATATGAGAGACCAGTCTGAGTTTGGCTGAAGTTGACTCATGATTTAGAGCTTTTGATTAGAGTTTTGTCAAAAATTAAAGTCAAATTTTACCCAAAATACCCCAAACTGCAGTACCACCAATGGCCACTAGATGATGCTTCCAAAACCAGTCACCCTTCATAGAGCCTCCTGTTAAAATGTCCAACTTTACAGCTAAGACGAATATGTTAACAGCATGGTACTGAAACAGTTCCAGTCTTTATATTAACTTGAATTCATTGACCATAATTTCTTTGACAACTTACTTACTTAACTTACTTAAATTATTACAAAGGCTTGAAGTACTGTCAGGGGGTGTGGGAGGGGTGTTGCCTTTTTGAATGACAGTGGGGAACAGTTTTCAATGACATAGAAGCCCAGACCATTTTCCTACCCTGCACTCCTCTGCAGCTCTAATTTTCCTTACAAATACTGTGAATAATTCTAGCTCCAAATACTCAGAGGTGGTGTTGGCAAAAAATGATGAAATGAGAAAGGAAAATTTATCAACTTTCTTTGTTTTGTGGGTCCTGATACCCTAGTGGGTTCTCCAAGTATGCAAACTCTCTGCCCAAAGCAGGCAGCTGGGGTTAGATTCCAACCTGTGGCCTTTTTCCTGCATATGTCCCCCTACTCTCTCACCCCTCTTTCCAAGTCTTTCCACAGTCTCTTCTCTGTCAAATACTTACCATGTTCTTTTATGAAGGGGGTTGAAGTTTCTGATTGACAACAAAACAGGAAATATTCCTCCACTTCTTTAATCATTAGTTCTCAATCAGGAGCCAACTTTAGCCTTGCACTTCAGCAGGGATTTTAGCGTCAAAAACCCACGTGATGCCAGCAGGAGAGGGGCTTTAAAAAGCCAAAACCAAACAGCAAAGTGCTTCCTGACGGCCTCCATTGAGGCCTGTGTTTGTAGTTAGTGTGTAGGATAGATGCATGTGGTTTGAACAGCTCGTGGAAACAAAGCCATACTCTCTGACGAGGATACTCTACAGTAGTTTTTTTGTCTTTATTGTACTACAAGTGTCATCAAAATGGCCGACTACTGACAACACACTAGAACAACCAATATGCAGTTTAGTCAAATAGCTGGTAGATGGTGTTTTATTGCATTAAATGAACTTTTGTTCAACCTTTGGAGTATCGCTGTTAATATGAAGTCAGATGTTTTTGAAAATGTGGGTCCAACCCAGTTTGTCCTGCTTAAAATTAAACCTGCAGAACTAAATAACCTTCCAATGGAGCTGCAAACAAACCAGTGTTAATGAAAACAAGCATGTTATGGAAAAGATTTATATGGTGCAAGATTTAGCTTAGCTTTGACGGTCCAAAAGAGATGACATTTCAGTTTTAGAACAAGAAAATGGACCATATGTGTGTTTATCTTTTGGATTTATCTTTATTTTCATTTCCTTGTGAATATTTGAAAGCTTTTGTTTCCCTAAAAAATGACAATCGAACTCAGAAAAAAATTGAAATTCTCAAGGATCTTTTTCCAAAAATTCTGCAGGATCTCTGTCACTCACTGTGCAAATCAAGCTCTCTGGAATTAGGTACTTTACACTGGCTTTAGTTTATTTTTTGGGATTTTTCTGTATAGTTTGTTAGCTGTCTCTTTCGTGCATGAACTGTGGCTTCACTGCCATTTTTACATTTACCAAAATATGCAATTTTTGGGTTACTGTGCAATAAACGCCTTCATGGTTTGTGGATGTTTGGGTTTTTAAAGTGCCATGTTTTCTGTTAAAGGTTATTTAAGATAAATATTTGACAATCAATTTCAAGATTTTAATGTCCCAAAGCAGAAATTTAACACTATTAAAGAGCACTACAGTTACATATTGACAAAGCAATAAGATAACCAAAGTGAAATCTGGTAAATCAGGTGTAAACATCATTAATTTGCAGTATTTTTTGTGTAATCTCTCACAGGTCAAACTCAGTGTCTTTCTCAGTGTCTGTGTGGTTAATGAACCACGGCTCATGTATGTACAGATAAAAAAGAAGAGTTGTACGTTGATGCAAAAGTTTTTTGATGCTGTTGGAAAAAGATCAGCTGTATTTCTATGCATGTTCTCTTTATAAAAATGTTTTGGGGTAAAAGAAAAGAGCCTTTTTAATAAAAAGGACAAAATTACATCTGTCTTGTGAGTTTTCTTTCTTGGATTTGACACCTTTATTTACCAATCTCTTTATTTTAGACATTTTAATCACTAATTATGCATCACACCTTAATCACATCATGCTCAGTTTTTTTATTTACACACCAACCACTTTTAACAAAAACTTTCAACCTTTAAAACCCTCCCCCTGCAGATGATCCCTTAAAACTTGTAGGGTTGGCATAGTCCAGTCTTAGATTAGATATGAATATAAAACCACAAATGGATTTGCAGAAGAGGTTTTGGGCCCCCAGAATTTAAATTCTGAGATTAAAGTCAGAATTCAGACTTTTTTTTCTGCAAATTCTGACTTTAATCTTAAAACACTGAGTTTTTTTCTTCTAAATTTGGACTTTAACCTCTGAATTCTGATTTTAACCTCTGATTTCTAACTATGTTTTTAATATATATATATATATATATATATATATATATATATATATATATATATATATATATATATATATATATATATATATATATATATATACATATAGCTAATATAATATAATATAATATAATATAATCACTTTTTTGGTGGGCTTTGTCTAATTTTTAAAAATATAAATAAATCAATAGAGACAGTTACACAGCTCCAAAGACACTCTGCCGTCCATACACAGTCTGGGCTTGTTCCGTCGTCTGCCAGCAGATGGCAGCAAACGTCAACCAAACGTGACTATGAGGTTTTCATTGATATTTTCTTGCACGTACACATTCATCAGATATTACACACTGAGGTGCTTGAAATGACAGAGAATCTACCTCATTTTCTTTTATTATTACTGTCACGTGTTTTTGTGTTGACGCATACCTTGCATTGTTTGTGGCTTGCAAGGAATTTTACATGAAGCGGAAATCTTCACTCAGACTGTGTCGGCAGGTAAAGTTTACACTCAAAACCGGAAACGGAAAAGTTCGCCTCAACAAGTAAAGTGACGTTTTTTTGAAAAGTGTGCAGAGATATTTTATGTGAAATCTTGAATCCACCTAAGCTGAAGACCACATTCATTCGTGGCACTTGATATTAGTTAAAATAATTAGATGCGTTTTTATTTTTATGGTGGAGACAAAAAATACAGAAAATAAATGTCCAGTACATGAAGGTCTTGAAGATTCAAACAAGGCAACTGGACTGTGTAGAGTTTGTTGGGAAGACAGTTGAAGAACTGAAGAAGCTTCTTGGATGAGAAGTGAAACGTCTTCCCAACAAACACTACACAGTCCAGTTGTCTTGTTTGAATCGTCAAGATAACCATGACCTGGATGAATGAGAATCTACACAGACGTACAGTACATGAAGGGTTGCTCTTTTTTATTATTATTATTTTGGGTATAATCCTTTCTCTGCTGTTCTTTCCTTTTCCATGTCTTCTTACAGCCTACAATAATGAAAACAAAATTTTTAAAGGTTGTATTTGGTTTGCCTTGCAGAGCAGACGGACCTGCCTGATTCTGAAATATTTCTGTGGCGGATATATGGAACTGTCCATCTGGCGTGTCAGCTTAGTATTTGGTATCACTCAGGACAATAAGATTATAGTTAGTTACTTTAATTTTATTTTTACTGTCCTGAAAAAAGTCACTCATAGATTAATATGTATTCAAATTGTGTGCAACTGTTCTTTAATCCTTCAGCAAACTGATTTGGAAAACCATGAAAGGCCATTTCTTCAGTGAAAAGGGTGGTTAGGCATCAATGAAAATCACCAAAGTCTTTATCCTGATATCAAACTCAAAGTTGGGAGAAATCAGTCAAGATAACACAAAAAAAATCATTAACATAGTTTTTAAGTCAAATATTTGAGGAAACAAAAACAAACAATTAAATCACCCAAAGAAGCATAATTTAAAAAAAAGACACTCATGATTAACTCATTCAAACTTGAGCTATGTTATGACCAAATTTCCCCTTTGGGATTGTTAAAAAAACAAACCTTTTTAGCCTCTAATTTTGACTTTTTAATCATACATATATATATATATATATATATATATATATATATATATATAGGGAGAGAGAGAGAGAGAGAGAGAGAGAAAGAGATAGCACTATGATATACTTGACCATAAGTGTGACATTAAAATTTTTATATTTTTATATTTTATATTGTTTAATGCAGTCAAAATTAAGGAAAGTCTAGTGAAAATCAAATGTATGGGTCCTTTTTAAGACCTTTTGTCCTGCTTTTTTGATACAGTTCCACAGAATTTTGAGTTTTCATCTCATAATTTTAACATTTTATGACATTATTTTGGCCTGGTATCACAATCACAATTCCATATCAGGCCTGTCTTTTTATCAGATAATATTGAGTTTTATCTTATCATTTAGAAAAACCTATGTATTTAGATTTTTTTCTTTCAATTTCTCTTAAAAAACATTAAAAAAAACATGCTTTTCTGTTTTTTAAATTATTAAGTTTTTAAACAAATTTAGAAGTTATTGTTTACTGATTAGATTTATGTTCCTATTTAGTGATCTTAATGTCTGTGAATGTTAGTAATTTATAATTAAAAAAATAGAACTTACTTTGATAGTCCAAACCGGATGTAGTATTCCCATTCCGTCGCTCTTGATGCCGCAGCGCTTGCTGTAGAGTCAGGAAACAGGCTGAACCGTGCCGTGCCGCGCCGCTCCGCGGTCTGAACTTCAGTACAAAGCTTAACCCGGCGTCCCTACACAGAGCTTAGCTTTTTTATCAGAGGATGGAAGAACCATTGCAGAGGACATTCACCGAGGAATGAAACACGCAGACGGAGATAACCGGGGGAATTAGACGGGAATCACCTGGAAGCGACCGTTAGGAGTGCGGTCAGAGCTGCCATGGGTGTCACGGTGCATTTGGGCAGGTAAACGTTAGCAGGCTGTTTAGCTCGGGAGCTAGCACAGGTGGCTAACAGCGGCTAACTTAATAACAAGTTGGAGGAAGTGGGAACCCGAGCAGAATGGATTTTTATTTACTGTAACACTGACAACCCGTACCGTTGGGCCAATTTAAACCCTTTTTATTGTCTTCAAGGAGAAACTGGTGGCGGGTTTGATTGACAGCTTGTCAGATCGAGTTATCCAGATGTGAAGTCAGCAGGAAGTGTGGTGCCAGGCTTTGAGCTAGCTGTCCACATCTGCAGGACTGGCTTCAGACCAGGAATGGCAGTCTGGAGGAAACTCTTCACCGGACTCAACAAGCAGCAGCAAGAGATGGATTTCACTCTGGCAGCGAGGTGTCACTGAGCCCGCTTAGCCCAGCGAACTGAAGCCCCAGCCAGAGCAGGGGGCTGTCAACTGGGTCAAGACCGACCTCACCGACACACAGAAGGACAGTGTTCAAGAGGAGATGAAGAGGACGGAGAATAAAAACAAGAGGAAGCTGTGCAATATGGATCAGCGGCAGAGCAGCGGGGAAGACAAAGATGGGGTAAGTCAGGAAGGCACTGGGTCACTGGGTTTTTAAAATAACAGCAAAGTGTGTTTCCTTGTTCTCCTGTCAGTCCACGCTCAGGGCCAAAACACCGCCATAGTACAGTTCCAGACCTCTATGGATGCACAGCGTTTCTGGCTGGTGTTGGTATCTGCAGATGTGAAAAATTCAGGCAGTACTAGCCACTACACATCTTTTGTAACCATTTTTGTAGAAAATCAATTGTTGATTTTCTTTTTTCACACATTTTTCAAAGAAAATGTCACAGAATGAGGAAAACATTTCAAAAAGGTGGAGACTGCATTTTTTCACCCCAAAAAAATCAGTATTGAGCTCAGAAAAATCCTCATATATGAACATATATTGGACAGCAGCAAAAGTCCAATGTTATGCATACCTACAGACCTCATGAAGAAATATCCATATCACAGTCAAGCTTTTATTTGAAAGGAAGGACTGAAATGGTGTCATTACAAGTTTTGACTACCGTGTCATTCTCATTTACAACTAGGGATGCACAGTGTTATCAGAGCATTATTTCTTTTTGCAGATAAGTGTTTAAAAAGTGCATTATTGGCATCAGCAGATATGAGCATTTTGTAGATATTATAGCAAATATTTGGCCATATAGATCGGCCATATATGTTCCATTAATGTTGACAGAATGCATAAATGTATCATGGTTGACTTCATCATTGCTGAAAGTCTACATATTCAAGGGTTTTATTTTTTTAAAGAACTATAAGTTTTCAGAGCGCACAAACCTCCTCCAAGGCACTGTTAACAAATTTCTGCAAAAGTTATTGGATCCACATCCAGCTTAGGATCACCACCAAAATCGAATCACTTCTTCTTTATTCCATGACCAACAGTCCATTTATATAGGTTTTTGAATTATCATGTTAACAAACAAACTAACTAGCATATGGCAGCAAAAACATAACCTCCCTGGTGGAGGTAGTATCATGCTTTTTTTGTTGCTTCACATCTGATTCTAGCAGAGTAAGACTCATCATAACAGAAACAGGTCAGTTTTTTAACAGTTGTATAAAGAAACTTAACACTCATATCAGAATCTGTGATGTTGAGGATGGAAATATCATCATATCAGTGTACAGCATATTGGATGTTGACAAAACTCCAATACTTTGCATCCCTATTTCCAAATTAGTTTTATGTTGTCTTGATACCACGTTTAGGCTCCAACTTTTAAGGTTCTATGTTAGATTCCCTTTAAACAAATTTTCCCTGGCTCCTGATGTCTCCACAACGTATCTTGGAAGTTTCTTGCCTGTAATTCCTCTCAGACGTTGAATTTTGGCATCCCCATTAACCCCTCTGTTTCAGGCCTGCTCAGAAAAGTCTGTTCTACTGAAAATCCTCAAGTTGTTCCTCACCACACGCCATACTTATACATTATAATTTCATAGTTATTGGACACATTGTGACAGCCCCAGTCTATGGCAGTAAATTAACAACAGATTTTATATTTGTGGTCAAACAAAGTTTTGTGGTATTATTGCCCTGCGTTCACATCTTTTTGTTCAGACAGGTCAAGCTAAAGATGACTATAAGCTGTGGTTATGTTTGTCAATGCTAGTTAAGTGGGGACAAAGTTTCTTTGATTTATTTTAGATTCAGGAAAAATGTGTTGCTGCTGAAAGTGTTTTATGAAGCTGGGAGGAGAGCTTAGATGAGGTCACTAAAATAACGTACAAGTTTGCTTTACCATTTGTTAATTTATTACTAACTATATCACTGCTGTTATTTCAGCAATACTATTGCACATTCCGAAATTTCTCCAATTGTGCATGTCTACTGTTTTTCTCTGCTCTAATGTTTACTATGGCTTGTTCAAATCAAATGTTCTGTATTTCTATACTACAACAACAAACTCAAAGGCCACTGACACTCATTATTATATGTTTTATTTGATTGAAAACTTGGTACAATCCCTTGTATGCTTCCTCATTTACTTTTACAGTGTTTGATATTTTTTTTGATGGATTGATTTCTCCTGTCTTAGACAATAAGTGATATATTTTAAAATAAAGGCACTTTTTGATACGTTCAGCCAATGACACTACAAGGAACTGTTCAAACAAATGGTATTGAAAAGGTGTTAAAGGTCATATATCTCCTTTTTAATAGTTTTAGTAAAAAAAAATATATGTATAAGTCTGTCTACAAACCTCTCAGTATGAGGAAAAATCAGCCTTTGCCTCTGGTGCTTGCGAGAGAATTTACAATGAAAATGCCTGTTTTGTTTAAGGGCTGAATCAGGGGTTTACACACATGGCCAAAACAAATCTCAGAGGGGATTTTAAGGCAAGAAACTTCCAAAATATGTTGTGTTGACACCTGAGATAAGTGAAAATTTACTAAAAAGGATTAAAGTATGGGACCTCTGCTGTATTTAAGATCTTGATAATGTAATTAAAGATCATATCTAGTTTAATTCATAATTTCAAACCTATGTCCATACAAATAAATACAGGTTTTTGTCTTTAATTTTAGAAATACATACATAAAAAAGGAAATTATTGACAAATTCTGTTATATCATAATCCAGTGCACCAAGGAGGGATGAAGAGTCTCACAGCTTCTGGGAACAATCTGTTCTGTACTCTGTAGGTGAAAAAAAAATCAAATAACTCTATTGTTTTTCATCAGAACAGGCTGTTGCTGGGTTGGTATTGTGGTCTTGTGTGCTCTGGATACTAATGATGTTCAGGGCAGCTTCTGTCACCTGCTGCAGAGCCCTGTTGTCCTTGACAGGACATGTTGTGCAAAACTGTTGTGCCATCAGAAGCTAGAAATGCTGCCAAGAGTTTTATTGTTTTCCTGAAATCACCCAGTCAGCTCTGAGGTGTCTGTGGTATCAATATGCATGCTTTTCTATGTGCATCAGTCTACAAGATGGTTGATTTTCTCATTCCTGAATTATCCTCCGTCATACTCTCCAGTTTGTTGTTAAATCTGGTTTATAGAACAGACATTAGACATCTAATTAGAAGTCTAATCATACAGCTGTAAGAGCTGCAAACAACCATCACATCATCTGCTTCAGTACGTCCTGATAACACCCGTTTTTCAGTGTTTAAAGCAGTATGTTAATCACACCAGAGGCAGCTTCATTAGGAGAACTAATCAGTGTTAAATTCTGCATGTGCATGGTGTAATGCAACAATTAGAGATGAAATAGCGTGCTAATGAAGACTGCAGCTGATGTGCAGTTGCAGTGGTTTTCTTCCCTCAGACAGCCCATGATGGTTCGATTCTGTTTGCCTCCATGGAATATGTTTGTCCTTGAAATAGATTTTGGTGTTCCTGTGGATTCTCACTCAACATTTCTTTGTGTCTGCAGCTCTGCATCATTGGTGGTGTCTGCTCTGCAATGAAATAACGAGAAAGATCACAGATTGCATCAAAAGTGTCTGAGGACATGACGTTCTGATTGCTGTGTGTGCCCTGGTGTATGACTTTAAATACGTGTGTGCCTGTGTGTGTGTGTGTGTTAGTGAGTCTGCTGGGTTGCTAGGGGAGGCAAGTCCAAAGGGGGTTAGTGGGGGAAGTCTGAAGTGCACTGTGACAGCGAATCTCTGCTCTGACGGGGAGTGAGGATGCTTTCTGTGTAGTGACTCAGCAGAGAGATAGTAAAAGAAGAGCCTTCATGACAATATTTATATCATTCAGGCACTGCACTATGGCTGCATGAATCCAGCCAAAATGGGCAAACATGAACCAATGTCAGCCCCTTGAGGCTTCAGTTGATCTTCTGTCAACCAGAGAGTGTAAGGTTTGATCCCAGTTCCTGCGACGATGTGGCAATAGCCCAATTCACACTGCCTTTACGCAAAACTGCCACAATGAGGCTCCATTATATACACGGCGATGTTGTCACCAGAAACGAAAAGGTTTTTCCTTTGTGTTTTCAAAAGCACTCATATGGATCTGTGACTGAAAATGCGGTAGAAGGCATGCCAGGCCAGTAGTTGGCGATGTAAGTTTGTAGTGTCCTTGGTGTATATAACAAATGCATCTCCGCTGGTCAGAGTATTGACGCAGCAAATCCACATTGTGTTGGAGGAGCGGTAACAACCCGAGCACAGTTAGCAGCACACATGTTGCTTAGTAATCTGTTGTTGTTGTTCCTAGGTGCGCGTGCTACCTTTATCTATAAAAACAAGTACTGTGCATGTCCCGCGTCCCCGTTTTTCCTGACAATGGAGGTTCCAGTTTACACGGAGAGGGCACCAAAATTGTTTTTAAAACTTTTCACTCTGGACCCTGGTTTCAAAAATTTGTGGATTCAAGTGCTCGGGGCACCATACTTGTGTAAACAGAAGGCGCAGACACAATGGAAATTTTCTGTTTTCAGACGTTTTCGTTGTCGTGTAAATGGGCCCTTACACCTCCAGACATTCAGGAGACTGTAAAATTGGTTGTGAGGGCCGAGTATGACCAAGAAAGTCAGAAATTCCTAAAAAAAAGTCCTGAAATTTTCTTGAAAACACCAGGGAATTTTTTTTTGGTAGGCAACCCTGGTGTTTTTCTAGAAAATTTCAGGTTTATGTGAGAAGGGCTAAGAGTCCTGACCTACTGCAAATAGGAACTAGAGGCCAGGGAATAGTGTCCTCAAGAGGAGTCAGATTGTTTTCTCCTCTGCCGTCAGTATTTCCATAGCAAACATCAGAGGCCCTGCTGGTTATTGATTTTCATTTTTCAGTCAGGGAGAGGTGACATTAATGATCACGGCGCTGTTCCAATAGTTGAACGATTTTTCTTCAACTTAGAGCACCAGGAGTGCTGACAAAAGCAGCTGACACTGAGGGTGTCTTTCCACGTATGATGCTGAGCACTGAAAATGCTGGACTACGTTGGTTTGAATTGAAAATGAGAGCTGCCATACATAGAGGTTTGAGAATCATAGCTGTTTGTATCAAACTTTTATTAGCACTCTCACTTAATTCAAATACATAACCATCTTTAAATATCCAGGTCTTTTATGTGTTTGATTCAATTTATTTTTATGTCTCAGTTTGAAATTGAAGTTTGTTTCTTTCATTTGCAAGACTTGCTTCCAAAGATTGCATCATTTCTCAATGTCACATTTCTGAATGAAGTAATGTTCTTTTTATCTCCAGACGTCTGATTCGACTGACTGTGTCATGCAATATAACTGCCCTACCCTGTCTCTTGGGACCAATGTGAATTATGAGGTATAAATTATGGGGTTTGACCTAAACTGACATATTTAAATATCTTAATATCAGCACTTTGTCCTAAAATCAACTCAACAGTGGAAAGTTTTGAGTCTTAGGCCCGGTCTGACTCAATGGAGGGAGGTGTTGAGTTTGAGGGAATGTGCTTTATATTGTCATGGGAAGTTTAACAGATGTTTTTTGAACTGCTGCTGCTTTTTTATGTGTTTTTGTGTGAAAGAGGATGAGGAAACAGGACCAGGCAGGGTGTTTTTATCTCTAACAATTTTTTGACTTGGCATATGGTGTTGTTATATTTTAAGAGACTGTCTGCTTGGATTTGGCTGTAAATTTGAACAGATTTTCTGTTAAGTGTTACAGTTGAGGGAGGCTTAAAGCCTGATTTTTATTTCTGCCTCAAATCTTTAGTGTAGGTTTGTGTTACCCTGAAATGATGTAGTGGCCTTCCCAGGTAGACTGACGTGGTCCTCCTTAAAAATGTAACTACTTGTTAAAACAACACAGACTTCAGGTGGTTGGTGGTTGGGGACCTCTACTGTTGTGAAGTCACTTTGAATTAAGTCTTGTCTTGGGCTATTACGCAATTGGTTGATGGATTTGGTGAACTTTAGCGTCATTTGAATGTGCAGCTGTCTTCATAATTCCTGTAGAGAGCTCTTCCTCTACACCTGAAGGTTTGCTTGTTAAGAAAATATCATCTTCCCATCTGTGGGGCCTTTCACAGCATTCAAGCAGCTGATTGGCTAATAGTTGTGTTCCTCTTGTCCTCATGGGATGTTTTCAGTCTGGGATTTCTCCCTGGTCTGGACCCATCCCTGTTTTACAGCTTACATGTGCTCCCTGACACGGTTAAATAGAAGTAGTAAAAGCAATGCAGTCCCTGCACACAATAAACCTGGTCAGACAATGATCCTGCAGTGCTCTGAGTGACATTTATTACAGCTGTGTGAACAAAACGCCCGCTTCCTTTGCCTTATTGTTTACTTTAGCTCTGAAAGGTTGCTCTGTTGTGCTTGCATCGAATCAACTCTTACAGAATATCAAAATACTTGGTCAAAAATGCTGCTTTCTTTGTTTTAACATATTTGGGTACTTGCCTGTACGTCCTGCGTTGGCTTCTCACTTGACCTTTTCTTTAAGCTGCCCTGCTTCCTTTCATGTAAGAGACAGTTTCCTGAGTTCAGGATTTAATGTTTGACCTCACTACCTTTTTTAAGTGTAGCAAGCAGTGAAATATGGTCATTATGAAGACTTAGACATGATTATATCCTCAAAAATGTGTATCCCTTGTCTAGTGGATAAGCAGTCCTCTGATCATGGGTTTCCTTGAAAGGCTTATTTTTCCACATAGAAACATATTTAACCGAATAAAAATACTTTTTGAACCCATTGACAGCAGGGTTATTGAATTTTGGAACCTCAATAGAAAAGCCATACACTAACAACAACAACAAAAAAGCTTTGTGGTTGGACAATAAATACGTTTACAAGGAATTATCAAAACATTTTGCCTGTTTATTGAAGGACTCTGTTGAGTGCAAAGGTTTCTGAATTATTTAGCCCGCAGCCCTAGAAATGGCAATACCAGGGACCCAACTATGTTAGTCTTATGGAGAAGAAATTAAAATAAAGAATAGGAAGATGCTGCCACTTTGATGTCCCTCTATCTATTTAGCTGCTCTATTTATTAGTTATGTATCATCCAACATATTTATTGACTACATTTGAACATTTGAACATGTTTATTTTTTTATTTTTATCACACAGTTTTATCACGGTATTGTTGCAGTTGTTATCTTTTATGTTTATCGTTTATCATGACCTGTGAGCTACGAGATACCTGAATTTCCCCATGGGGATTAATAAAGTATCTATCTATCTATCTATCTATCTATCTATCTATCTAGTAGCTGTAGCTGAGGTTGCACAGCGCTGGAATTGCAGGTTGCACTGATGGATCTTTCTTGCAGTTTACAAACTGCAGTTTATCGTATAGTGATGGTGTTGCAAGCTTCGATGCTGCTCAAATGCAAATAAAGATATCAAGACCTCCCAGTGATTTCTGTCTTGAGATTCCAGGATAATGTTCAACACTATAAGCAGAAGTGGTGTTGGTCTCATGTAAAGCCGAGTGGCAGGATGAAGCTAATTAGTTTAGACTGTCTAACCTACAGGAGATTAACAGTGCACCCTACAGCGGGGTGTTAAAGAGGGAGGAAGGGGAGGCTATTGTGCTGGACATCCAGAGAATTTACGCTGTAAGCTACAATCAGCATGGTCCAGGTTTCTTGGTAGAAATTCAAGGAAAGGCTTGGAGGTATTTTCATTTTTAAATCAGGGTCAGAGTATCATTATGATACATTTAGGAGCCAAAATTTTCTTCAGCATCCAGTGGGACAGTCACTATTCAAAAACCAAACTTGAACTGATTTTGAGGATACACTCTAATAACAGAAGGTATTCGGTTTTTAGCATGAGCTGCATCTATTAAATATTTCCCTCTATATCCAGTATCTTCTCAAGTTCCTCTGCTGAACTGTACATTAAGTGATTTTACTTGGAGAAACAGATGTGAAGTGCTTTGTGGTTGGCTCAAGGGCTTGTCAATACACAGCTCCATTAAAGTCGCTCCCTTATGAACTGGTAGTGAAAGTAGAGCGCTAAGCCCTGATCTTGCTTGAGTTTCCATTGTCAGCTGAACCCTCACCGGGGGGTGGAGTTTTAATGCAAAGAGGGTCGCACCAGCTTATTCTAACTCCCTCTGCACCACCTCCTCTCCAACAATGGCAAGTAGGGTGTGCACCCCTGAAGTACTCCATGCAGCATTGTTACATGATGACGTTCTTTACATCAAAAGCAATGAAGCAAGTCGTTCACTGGGATCCATGTTTGATTACCTCCGCCAAGAAGGTTATGTTTTTGCCGGCGTATGTTTTTCTGTCTTTGTTAGCAACATTAAGCAAAAAGTACTGGACGGATTTTGCAGGGATTTTCAGGAGATGTTAGTAATGGCCAAACTTAAAAATGGTTAGACTTTGGTGGTGATTCAGATAACCACCATTAGCAAACGGTCGTTTTTGCAGTAGTTTAAATATGGCTCGGGCTTTATTTTTGTTTTATCTGCTGTCACATGGAAACTGATCATTCTTGCGACCAATCAACTTACTGCAGCGTTTTTAGCTCCACCCCCTGGGATTGGCTCAGCATGTGCCATAAAAGCGGGACAGCAGGGATAGATAATTTGGGTACCTTTCCCCATATTTGACAGTGGAAATGCCTATCATTGCATACTGTATGTGCCAAAATGAACCAGACTACTAGGTGGAATTGCAGCTGTTGGACCCTCACATATGATTCAGTGTAATGAGCCTGACTTTGCTGCTGTTACCTGCTCACATAGCATTTAGTTGGAACAAAAACCCATAAGACTTCACTGATAAAACAGTTGTTTTACTCTGCAGAAAATATATATATTTTTTTGGCCATACTACTGTCCTCATTGTAACCTTTTTGTGTCATTGTGTGTGTCACACACAAATTAACTTGGTGCTGGATCCTAACCTGCCATTTAAAATGCCAAAGTTGCTCAGAAAGAAAGAGAAAAACAACCAATCAGGGCAGCAGCTCTTTTGTTGTACAAGGGAAAATGACTGTTTTTGTTCTGGAGTCTGAGGGGAGTATTGTGACAACAGTTCTAGGTTAAAAACACATCTTACCTCAAACAAAAAGGACTTAAAATATGTTTAAAGTTTAGTCATATTGTTGACTTCTTTGCTGTGATACAAACAAAAGGAGCTGAGTGGATGAAAACAGAGCAGAGGAAATTATGATTGTCATCTGTGCAGTTCTTGTTCCTGTCAGAGAAACATAAGAAGCTTGTGTTTGACTGAATCAGAGGCTTCAGCGCTCGCTTGATGAATGTAGAGTTTCCTGGCGTTGCAGGACCATGACGCTCACACTGACGGAGCAGATGGCTCTAACGGCTTGGCGACTGGTCTGAACGGTGTTATCCAAACATCTCATATTTCCTACATCAGCTCTCACATTTATTTGGATTGCAGTTTATGTGATCAGTGTTCCCTCCTGCGTTCACCGGATTCCAGCTGCAGCTCAGAGGGTTTTAGGTAACATGGATGGAGGCCGTGTAATAACAGAATGTAGGTCTGGTTCTGCAGGTCACACTCCCCTGTTTGATCATACAAAGTCATGCAAGCATTATTAAATAATTCATTGGCTGGATAGAAAGATTTATATTTATGTCTTCTTAGAACTGGTTTAATGTTTGTAGGATAAGACAGATTATTTTGGTTTCTGCCAAAAGTATGTAAATTCTTGTCTTTCGAGATTGTTTTTAGGCACTCCAGGTTTTTGTTAAGAGAAGAAAACGTCTCAGGTTTCTGATGTAAACTCAGGGGTTTTCTTGGCTCAAAATAAGAAGGTGAAGGCACCCAGGAAACTGTGTACATGAATAAATTTAACTTCCTCTTCTCACTTGCTTTGTCTTCCTTGTTGATCTCTCTGGTGCACGAGACCAGTTACATAAAACATGCCAACCCAGCATTTTGGCATGATGACTGCAGTCAGAAATGATGAAGTTATCAAACTGCCCTTGTGTTTCTTATGAAAATTCACAAACTACTTTGAAGAGTGCTTGTGTAGGTATGAAATCTTGCTTGGAAGCCTCCATCAAGTCTTAAATTAAGATATTACTGATATGACGCAATTTATATTTTAATTTAAAATGTGCTTAAAGTAAAGGACCTTTCTCTGCCCTATGTTCTGAGGCAGAATGATTTGTGATAATGTCAAAAGAACTACAGAACGCTCACTGAGGGCATCGATAATCCGCCACACCTTTCTCTTTCCCTGTTTCCTGTTATGTCTGCTTTGGTTAATAAGTACAAAAACCAGCAGTGTGACTCCACATCTTCTGCGGCAAAGTTAAACATTTTTAACTTATTTTAGGATACTTATTGCATTTCTCCGTAGGAGTTTTTGTTCTTTTCTGTTGAGAATACACACAATGAGTTGTTATAACTAAACACTCAACGTGATCAGTATCAGTATCAGGTATCAAGTGATTTGCAATTGTCATTAACCTCAAAAAGCCTGATCTCTGTACAGAAATCACTTCCTGCTCCCCATCTGCAACTTTCTGTTGTGGTATGTAGTCATCTGTTAACAGCGTATACTAAAGCCAAGTTGTCCTGAACACGATTAAACATGCTTCCTATGTTCAAACAATTTCAGTGTATAAGTGGATTAGATCTTTGAATAAGTAACCCTTTACAAAAAATAGAGGCTGTTTTATCAGTTGGGATTTTTTAAAATTTATTCTAAATTTATTTGTGACTCAAACTGATAATGAATTTGATTTGCAGGTATAAAAAGGTACATCCATCATAACTACCAAAAGTTACGTAAAGTTTTTTAAATTGATATAAAGTTAGCAAAATACCCAAATGTGATTTGATGAAAATTTGATGGAAAACCAAATTAGACTTAAATAAAAAGCAAGACTTGGCCTAAAACTATAAAATTTTTTCACAGTCTTCAGCATTTTCACTGATACATTTACATTTTATACTATTTTTATTGTTGGAAACAATTGTCATTTGCCTGAAGGGAGGGCTAAGGGAAGAAATTCAAGCTTAAAAATTCTATATTCTGATGGTCTAGAAGCTTATCGACACATCTCCCTCCCCAAAGTCTTTCTTTTGAGTCTTCGGACTTTGCTGCTGAAGTCTCTCCATCCAACATTTGATCTAAATGTAGTGCCACAGTTTCTTTTCAATATGTGCTGCGTCTTTGACTGCAGAGCAGGGAGAAAATCTATATATGTAGGTGGAAACAGCTGTTGGCGTTTTAGTCATCTCTACTGTATATGTTTTTAAGAGGGTGGGGGGGTTACTTAGTTAATGTTACTAAAACGCCTATTTTATTCAGATTTTGAACTTGCTTATGCTTTTTTTAAATTGAATTTTAAAATATTCAGCACTCATGATATTAACAGTAAGTACCCTAACACATAATATTTAAGCAGGACTGTAATAGATAATCTGACATGAGCATACATGTCAGAAAATAAAAAGCCTCTGCAGAATCTGTGTCACGGCCTTTTCCAACAGTAGCCTTGGCTCTCGGTCGTTCCTGTTCATTAAGTTTATGTTTGGTTAACCATTAAACCTCCCTCCCTCCCTTGCAATGATTCAGTTGAGTGATTTTCCTCCTTGCTCTTTTAACCAGCTTTGGGGATCAGCTGAGGAGCCGTTGAGCCAGAACGACCTCTGAGGCTCCTGGTTGATCGTCACCCGGTGCTCCACGGGCTGAAGAGCTGATTGATGGGGCCCAAATGGCTAATGTGTGCAATTTTAGGGCGTCTGGATGGGCATTAATGGGGAGGCACAGATGCAGGAGGCTGTGACATTAATTATATAGCTCTCATTAAGCTGAATTATAACCCTGGACTGGGTTGGGAAATATGTCAGTTATTCCAGATGTGTCAATCTACTTTTTGAGATCAAGGCTACAACAATAAAATTCATATTAGTATAGTTTATTTTGGGTTACACAACATAAAAATATGACTGACTGTCCATTGTTAAGTGCCATGTTTAATTTGATTGTAAAAAATGTGTAAGGCTAAAGGATTTCCCTCTCTTCCTGACACACTTTGCCAAAACCTTTTGTATTTCTTTAATCAAAATGGCCCTCTCGAGTCTCTCTGTACACCCATCCAGCCAGGGATTTGTCCACCCAACCAAACATCAGTTCATTGATTCATAAATTCATCCATCTATCCTATTTGCCCAGTGATCAATCCTTCAATCTATCAGTTCATATATATATAGGATTATCTGTTCAATGATATATTCATCCATATGTCTATTCATCCATCAATCCATCCAAACAGCAAATCCTTCCATCCATCAGTCCATTCTTTTATCCATATATTTAAAAACCGATTTGTCCATTGATTGATCCATCCAAAAATCAGTCCATTGATACATCCATCCATTTTTGCAACTTGAATTCATCAGATCAGTTCATTTATTTCAACGTCAGTCAATCCTTTAAAGCAGTGGTTCTCAGCTGGTCTGGCTTCAGGACCCACCATCACCCCTTAATGGCAACCTGTGACCAAAATCAAGGAAAAATTTCAACTTCTCAAATTTATTTAATAAAAAGATGCTTCAGTTTGAAGCTGAGATAGTACAGAATATCACTGTGTGCCAACAAAAAAAACTTAATAAGGAAAAAAGTATCTCAGGGACAAAAGGATTTAAGACTAAAAATGTTGCTGTAGTTGTGATAACCATACATGAGTGGATATATACTGAACAGCTCTGTATTTATAATATTCAATCAGTCGCACTAAATAAGCCATTGATCTTGAGGCTGTTACATGAAACACTTGAGTAACTTCAGCCTTTTTTAACAGACTCAACAGAGCTTTTATGCACAAACATGAATTTAAAAAGTCCAGCTGCTGAGAAACTGTTTAAAAAAAATCTCAAAAACATGTAGCTTAAGCCGTGTACCTACTTATTGACTAAACAACAAACACCTTTCTATTGATACACATCTCAATTAGCATAGCAGGGTATCATCGCCACTTAGACCGCACTACACTGCATAAAAAATTTCCTTCAAAATAAAAGCACTGGATGTTTTTTCTCACATTTTTTTTGACCAGGCAAAGTCTCGCGACCCACTGAAAAAGGGTCCACGACCCACTTTTGGGTCACGACCCACCAGTTGAGAATCACTGCTTTAAAGCGTCCAACCAACCATTCACCCATGCATCCATCCATCAGTTTGTCCATCCATCCATCTGTCTATCTGTCTATTTATTTATTCCTTGATTTATTTAACTAAACTTTGGATCCATCCATTCCTAAGTGTCCATCCATTCCATTGTCCATTAATCAATCCATCTTTCTGTCCATCTGTCCATTAATGTATATATCCATCCCATCAGTGGATCACTCCATTTAACCACCAATCTATTGATTTGTCTGTTAATCCATCCCTGCACACTCTCATCCAAAAATCTGTTCATCTATTCACACACACATTTATTAATACATCAGTCCAATTAGAATTGTTTTTATCAACTATTTGGCAACTTATAAACCATACCTAAGGTTATTTTATTAAAGTCGTGTACATTTTAACATATTTTCAATCCTCCAGTCATCAAGTGATGGAGGTTTTATCAATTTGAAACCAAAATTCTGAAACTGAAAATGAGAATTTGTCCAGTATTTGGAGTCGAAGACTTTGGTCTTTGTCATCTTGTTCATAAACAGGTTCTTATATATTTTGAGTCTTTTACTATGAACAAACCAAAGTTTATGATTCTGATACTATAAAAAAATGGTTGACATACTAAGCCTTACTGATGGATCCTTTACATCAATGCATATGAAAGCTTTTACCACAGCACAGCTTTTTGTTGTGGCACTGCTTTGAGGTATGGAGGCACAAGGACTTCAAACACAGCACTAGGTGACTCAAAATCTTCAGTCTTCTGCATGTTTGATAGTTTCCCTGCACTTTCAAAAGTTATCACTGTGAGGGCAGGACTTGCCCTTGTCTCATCATTAAACCTCGCTGCAGGGTCTGAACAGCAGCTTTTCACAGGCTGCTTTAAATGAAGCTGTGGGTCTGTTAAACCCTGAAAAAAGTGAGTGTCTGTCTGCTTTGTAGCCTCCTTAATGAATAAAATCCATCACTCTGTCCCTGCTTAGTGCTGCATTATGTCTCCATGTCTTAGCTCTCCCTCCCCCCTCCATCAGAGCTGCAGTGATGTGCTGATATCACACTGAGACAGGGCCACACGTCTCTGCTGTTCAATGACTAAACCTTCACTGCCTGCTCCTGTTCTGTCCTTTCTGTTGTCTACCTTTGGTTTCTGAAACCTTTATACCAAACTCCATCTTTTCTTTCATTGTTTTTAGTTTATCACTGAAAAATACATGATGGCTTGACGAGAACTGATGCTTGAAGTCCCTGACCTGATCATTAGCAGTTTAAACTCAGTTGTTTGTGGCAAACTGATTAGCATGCAGTACCTATAACTGTAAGCTTCAATACTGCTCATCCACCTGGAGCGACAGCCCTAAGCCCCTGAAAACTTTGATCACAGTCCCATCCTTTAAGAAACTAAATCCAATGTTGAAATTTGTATTAAAGTCAACAGATAAAAGGGAGTTAGCAGGGTAAACAGCCCAAAATATCATGCAAAATCATGGATACCTTGGTATAATGACTTTCATGTGGTGCATTTATTGTCTTGTTGGTAAGTGACTCTTAGGTGATGCATTCAAGGTCTTCTTGGTTAAATGATTTTGAGGTAATGCATTGGTCTTGTTGATAGAAGGACTGTTTGGCGTTACCCTTATGGTCCTGTTAGTAAAACAACTATAAGGTGATGCATTTATGGTCCAGTTGATATAATAAATATTTGTTAATGCATTTACAGTCCCAAATAGGTACAGTGACTATTTGGCAGTTTGTTTGCAGTCTTGCTGGCTAAATGACAGTTAGGTGATGCATTTATGGTACCATTTGTTCAGTTAATGTTTGGCATTACAGTTACAGTCCCCTATATAAAATGATTTCTAGGGAAATAAATGTCCAGTTGTTAAAATTACTGTAACTCAATCATAGTCCTGTCTGTAAAATTCCTTCCGTGATGCATTCATGGTCCTCTCTGTCAGATTAGGTGATGCATTTAATTACCTATTGCTAGGGAAGTTTTAGGCAATTCAGTTGGGGTCCTCTAGATAAAATGTCTTTAGGTGATGCATTTAAAGTCCAGTTGATAATATGAATGTTTGACAATGCATTTACAGTCCTGTGACTGTAAATGACCTTAAGGTAATGAATTTGTGGTCCTCCTGGTAAAATGGCTGTTAAATGATGTATTTACCATTGAGTTATTGAACAACAGTGAATATTACAGTGCTGCCAGTGCTGTCACTTCTCCCAAAAGTCGACCTTGAATGGTTTTCAAGCATACATGCTAATAACCAAAGATATTCAAACAAGCTCCCACTGACCTGGCTGCAACACAGACACAAGGACCTACATCAGGTCATTTTACTGTTACCTCTCCTGAGGTGTTGTTGACCACCACTGGCAGAACTCACCTGAAGGGTATTGCTAATCGGTCATGTCAGCAAAAAAGTGATTAGGGCATCCCCAGAAAAAAAACAGCTAATTTCGTTTAGATGCCGATCTTTATCCACTCTGTCAGCATGCTTTAATTTACTGATCATTTGTAGGTGTTTCGTCTGACCTGTAGCTGCTATCTTGTAGATTCATTCTTGTTATTTTATTGGTATGTAAACTACAATTTGCCAGTGAGGTATGAAATTGTCTCATGTTAAGTAAGTTGTATGACCTAGAGGCTCAGTTTTGATGTCGTAATCATTTCTGTGAGATGTGTGGTTGTCTGTGTTTGGCAGTTATTTATTTTCAAACCATATAAAAAGAAGCATTCAGAACTTCTTGTCCTCCCTGAGGTCTGTGTATGTGTGTTTTAGTGATTGAACAAAGTTACTGCTTTATCATTGTTTCTGCCAGTACACTTACAGAGGAACTTTGCTTATAGGAACTTGCTGTGTTATAGATCATAATTTGTTTCTCTGACTTTAAGGGCAGAGCAGGTGAAGAGAAGCAGGAATGTTACAAGCAGAGACCTGCGGCTTTAAACTGACGGCTGCAGATATTTTGTTGAAAAGACGCTTGCAGCTGAAAATGAAATGTGTGGCTGCTGTACGTGGAGTCTGTACTGAACACAGAACCTTTTTTTTTTAACAGTAATAGTTTGGTCAGATACAGCCCTTAAACACTCAGCTATTGTTGAGAAGAATGGCCTGTTGGGTGCATGTTGTATCCCTCTCTTGCTCCTGTGCTTGTTGTGCTCATGCATGAGCTTCTGTGCTGTGCCAAAGCCCCCCCACTTGTAAATGCTCCAGAGCTTTTTTCTCATAAATATCTTCCTGCACATTTAACATTCCCTAAAGATGATTCTGTTGATTTTTTAATGTAGACATTTAGTGAAAATTAGGTGAAGCAATACGCTTCATTCATACATTCTGCCAAATTTCAGGTGATATATGGGAAATATATTGCTGATATGTATGACCAATATATTTTCTGTAAATTATGGTAGAAATGTTGATGTCTGCAGATACAAATAATCAACTTTTTCAGCTATTATCTGCAGATTCCAGTATTGCACCTACGATATTGCTCATCCCTAGTATCCCCAGGTAAATGCTTCAAAAGTTAATCAGCAAAAAAATAGCAAGTATGGGAATTCCTGCAGATTTACTGTCAATATCAGAGCCTTGTACTGTATCTATATTAGGTTTGTTGTTTTTTTTAAGTAATTTTAATTTTAAGTACAAGCTTAATAAAACGATAGCAGTGAAAAGGGTCGTTGAAGCAAAGTTTTCCAGCTACAAATTTTGAATATCATAAAGGTCTGGTCCAAAAATATACCCTTTCAGTTATTTTCTGCATACATTTGCTTAAAATTAGTCCGGAAATATCAGTATATCAGATGATGGCAAAAAGCCAAACAGAATCTTAATTTTTTATAAGTCACTGCATTCACTCTCTTTTCAGCAAGTTTGTGACTAATACATTTAAATATTCAAGACCGAAATTGAATTACCAGCTCTATAAACATGTTTGATGTGTCCAGATGGAGGTCAACAAGTTTGGTTTATGAAACCTAATGAATATTCCAGGCTTGGAGATAAAATCCAGACCGCCTGATCAGAAAAAACAAGGTCACAACATGAGAGAGCTCGAGGTGTTGTGACTACAGCACAGCTGGTGCCTCCATCATGATGTTAAATATAGACACGATAAACTATATTCAAGTAGAGAGCAACAAGCTTTGAGAAAAAAAGATCACATCAGGATAAAGCATATTTTATTTTAACACAAAAATCTGAATTAATGAGATAATTAATTCTCTGGCTGTGGCCACTCCTAAGACACTTTACCATGTAAATGTGACGGATAACCATACAGACTGATGTTACTCAAAGGTATATTGTTTTAATGATCACTGAAGGGAAGCATTTTGCTCACTAAACAGCAAGAATCCTGTGAACAATGCATGTGCTTTTAATTGTTACTGTCCTCAAAATCGTCACATTTCCACTATAACATTGTTGAATTCTTTTCCATATTTGTTGTTTGTTATTTATTGCCTTAATGTTTTTTTGAAATTGTATTTATTATGACGTGTGCTGCTGACCTCTTGGCCAAGTCGCCCTTGTAAATGAGATCCTGACCTCAGTGGGAATTATCTGGTTAAAAAAAGGTTAAAAACAAAAGATTTGCAATGATGGCTCCAAAACAATATTTTGATATTCTCGAGTCACTGAAGTGCTTATTTGTTTAATTCAGTTCAAATTCAAAAGTGTTTTTTTGGCAAAATAGAATGGACACAGCATTTACTGAACAAAGGCAATAATTATATAAATTGGTTATATAGTGTAAAAAAAGGTAATAGTAAATTAATAAAGGTTAATAGAGGTTGGATCAAACTATATCAGAAAAAAGTTCAATCTTTAATATCTTTGAGTATGCTCAGAAACTGATGGAGTTTGATTTTGTGGAATAGCTGAAGCTCTAGTGTGTGGTATTTAGGTAGGTACTTTGTTAATCCTTTGTGGGGATTTTGAGTGTCACAGCAGCTAAATCACAGGACCGCACCTGGACACAGTAAAAACAAGTAAGGCAGGAAAACAAGGTAAAACAGGGTAAAAACACAGTGTAAGGAGCATCAGTACATGGGGATGGTATTCCTCTCAAACAGATTGATATTTATTGCTGCATATGAGGAAGTGGAACTCTGTCTCTACCTGTTGGCTGTGACAGTAGGGACAGACACTGTCCCTCTACAGGGCAACTAGTATCTAATCAGTCTGTAGCTTACCAAGACAGTTAAGGGGTACGCTATTTCTCTTGAACCGGGACCAGCTTGCCCACTGAAAGACCTGAAGATCACTCTTGTAAGCCACCCTTAGCTCACAGTGATGATGAATAGAGCCTTAGATAGTCTTCTTTTTGTCAAAGATAACTGCTCTTGGAACTTAAAGTGGCATGTTTCATTCCCCAGAATTGTAAGGCTTCCTGCAGTTAAGATTAAGGTTGGCTAAAGTATCTGCTAGAAATGAAGTGCACCAAAGCCTGGAGAAAGACCCACCTTTTTTAAGCAGTACTGGTGGTATGGTTGTGAAGCTGCTTTGTGGAGCAGTGGTTAGAGCTGTTGGTGGGTTTTCTCCAGGAAATCTGTCTTCATCTTGCAGACCAAAATCATGCTCTTTAGATTAATTGATAACTCTGTTTTGTTCATAGGTGTGAGTGAGACTAATTGGCAGCTAGTCCATGGTTTAGCCTGCCTCTTGCTCCTGGTGAACGCTGGGGTAGACTTCAGCCCTCCCAGAATATGTGGCATAGATAAAGATGAATGGTTGGGATTGTTGTTTGGTCTGCACTAGGGGCCTGCACCAAGTGAAAGCTCCTAAAATACTCAAGTTTGATTAAACCAAACCAAATAGGTTCGGGTATGAAAACATTATCAGTATGATTTTTCTATGATAATCTCTCCTGTAAACTCTTGTAAGGATGAAGTGACCTCCAAGTCAGGTCATAACGGCAAAACAGGGAACCCCTCTGGCTCAAAATCATGAGCTGATTTACATATTTTTACTAAACCCTGAGGAGGCTTTGTCGGCCTTTGACCCTGCACATGATAAGCAGCTTACAGTAGATACAGTAATGGTGCATAAGAATACTTGGAGAGTATTTTTATGATAATACGCCCTCAGATTTTTCAAATATGGCTCCACTTCAACTAAAAATGTGACTGATTCAATCCACGGGCAGAAGAGAGACTCTCCCAGCTCACTCTGGTGTTAAAAAACAGCCTTTAAAAAACGCTAAGGTGGGAGGAAGCAAATTTAGGAAACCCACCAGCACCCACTTTCACTGCTTCTCTCAGCACTGAAATTAGGTCGACCAATCAGCCGCTTGTGTCCAAAAGTGCACCGTGTTTGGCAGGTGCGTGGTGCTCACCTGACTTCCTTCACTGAGAGCTTTTAAGCACGATTTGAGGACAGATTTTATGGCTTTATGAAAGAGGCAGAGGAGTGTATGTGCGTGTGTGTGTGTTGTGTGTAAGACTGCCTCTGCCTCTGTTTCATGTCACAGTGATCTCACTGTTTACACACACACAAACTGTGTCAACAGGTTTCAGAGCTGCCTGTGTGTTTGAGTGGGTGTGACAGCTTTTACAGCGTGTTCATGTGCCGTTCTGTAAATCAGACGATGCAGGCGAGTCGTCCTGTGCGTGTTAGGAGGAATATGTTTTATTATGTGTGCATGTGTGTGTGTGTTTGCAGAGGTCAGTGCGGCCGTCCCCTCCCTGTCCTGATTGGAGGGTTATTAACCTTTGGGCAGTGGCCAGCAAAGGAGCTTCCAACAAAACATCCTGCTTCCTCCTACTCAGCAGCTAACTATAGGAGAACAAAACACCAAAACAGCACGCAGAGTCTGAGACAATCACAAGAAACATGGACGCTCATACAGTATGGAAGATGATCCCTTACACACACTTCCCTCATTTCATGGAGAGGTGAAACAACTGCCTTCATGTATGCGTCTCCTCACTGGTTTCACTTATTACCTCTGAGGAGATTATGATTTTGCTGCCGTTTGTCTGTTAGCAACTTTACGCAAAAACTACTGGATGGATTTACATGAAAATTTTTCCAGAGGTGTGGTTTGGTCCAAGAAAAAAGCTGTTATATTTTGGTGGGGATCCAGATATATGTTTGGGTCCACAGTTATTTTTTATGCTTTGATACTTTTTGATACTCAGAATCATCAAAGTAGGGCACCAAAAGCCAAGTGGTAATGTCGACATGTTTACAGGTGCCCGACACAGGCAGTGATTTATAACTCAAAATTAAAAAAGTAACGCAGTGTCTAAAATTTTGACACCCTTACCATCGCAGCAGTAGCTCAGTCTGGAAGGGCTTGGGCTGGGGACTTGACGGGTGGCTGGTTCAAGTCCTGACTGAACCATGTTTGGTCTGGTAGCTGGAGAGGTGCCAGCTGACTTCCTGGGCACTGCTGAAGTGCCCTTGAGCAAGGCACTGAACCCAAAGCTGCTCGGAAGTGCTTCTTCAGGAGCAGTAAGCCATCACTCTGATATATCTCCATTAAAGCATGATCGTAGGACCTGTTTGTGTATTTCAGCCTATGTGTGTGTAGCATGTTTCAACAACAGAGTGTAAATAATTGAATCTCCTGTGAGGGATTAATAAGGTATATCTTATACATACAGTGTTGACCACATTAATACAGGGAATTTTACAGCTGTAAAGGTCAAAGATAATAATTAAATCAGTTCAGTTTATGATTGAAGTGATTCAGATAAAAAAAACACAAACTGGATTTCTTTTTAACTTGACCTCATTTTTCACACGCTTTCCTCTGTGCTGTCAACATGAACCTCCTCAGCCAACACTCTCTGGCCTTGTGATCAGTGTGTTTTTTCACCAGAAGCAATCTGGGCCTGCAGATGTGACTGAAACTTGTGATTATACCACACACACACACACACACACTCGTATACACACAGAGCAGGGACACGCCTGGGATTAAGGCATTGAAGTTCAGATATCGGTTTAATCCTGAGGGAATTAAACACGCGAGCAGTGACAAGTATGACACATAGTAACATTACAACATTCAGAGTGATTTTTTATTCATGCCACACGCTTGAACTGACGCAGCCAGTTTTTGACGTTTGGTGGTGTTTGATCGATGGCAGGTGAAGCTGCAGAAGTGACTCATGTAAACCAAAAATCAACACAAAATACGGGATACTTCTGATTCTAAGCATGTTTTAAGTCCTTATAACAATGTGCTTTTATTCGTTTTTTTCCTGGAAGCACAATGTATGAAGTCCTCCACTAAAGTTACAGATTTGCAAACAGTCATTTTCTCCTCAGTTTTCATGTCAGCTGTGTGGAAATACTTTGATTTACACTGCAAGAACATCCAAAGGCTACTCTGAGTATGATTTACTTTATACTGTTATGAGACTAGATTTTATAAAATAATTTTTACAATAATACTTGTCTGAATTAATCAAAAGTAAGCAAATTAGGGCATCTTATTACTTTTGATTACTGAGTTTGATTAATAAACAAAAAACTAACTAACTAGCTTTATTGTCCAGATAAATGTAAATATCTGATTGGGACTCAGAATTGGCAGATACTTATTATTCTAAAAATCTGATTGGGATCAGGGGCCGATAGGCTGATCAGGACATAACTATTTGATATATAATTTCTATGATAATATTGACAACTAAGGGTCACAATTTCTACACATTGATGTAGGGATGCAAGATATTGGAATTTTTTTCGATATCCGATATACCGATATTTTTTAATTCATTATCTCAGAAACCGATTCTGATATTTCAGGTCAAGAGCACAAGCTCTATACTTAACAAAAATGGACTTGTGTCTTTCAGTGTTATGGTATATTATTGTGAGGAACAGATGTACAACAAGAAAAACAGCATTTAACTCTTGCATTAATGAAACTCTTGATTTTTAAATGTACCCATGCAGTGATGGGAAGGTACATCAATATTGTACATTTGTGTAATTTGCCGATATTCCAGCTGATATATAGTCTGATACATGGTATGTGCGGCCATGAAGCGCTGTAAATATCTGCAAAAATTTCAATAGCGGCCGATACAATACTTAACTTTTTAGGCTGACAATATGGTGCATCCCTACATTTACCCTTTAAAGTCTCAAATCACTTACAAACTCTTGTCTTCATCTTTTGTCCCCTAATGCATTGCACAGTCTCTCTTCATTAACTTACTCCAGTCCCTCCCTGCCCTCACTCATCTATAAATATAAAACACAGTGACTGTGATTTGTGATCTAGTTTTAGCTCATAAAATCCTCATGTCATCCAGGTTTCCTGAAGCATCAATCAAACCTCTGCGGTTCAACAAAATAAACATAATAATACCCGAGGCTGTCATCTATATTGACATTGAAAATGAGTGATCACGTGGAGGTTTGGAGAACATCGTTTCTGTCTTGTTTGTTGACCTACAATCTTTGAACTTGTCTAAGCAAACTTGTAGTAGGTCATTTAATGTGAAGCCCTCAATGGTAGTCAATCAATCAATCAATCAATCAGTCTTTAATTGTATAACGCCAATTCATAACAATTGTTATCTCAAGACACTTCACAATAGAGCAGGCTGAAGACAAACTCTTCATTTTATGGATACACATGTATGCATATATACATATAAACATAAAAATACACGTATACATATATATATATACAAATGCATACATCCAACACCCAACATGAATCCATCCATGAATCCCTCCATCATGGCAGCAAGAAAAAACCTCTGTTTAGCAGTAGGAAATCTTGAATGTGGATCCCAGTCTCATGAGGAACAGCCATCCCACACTATGGCAGTAGATTTCTTCATACACAACTGATGTGCCGGTCATTTAGAGGATCATGTTTGGTTATGTAACATTGAGATTAAGGAAGATGGATTTCCCTTTAACACTCTGTCTCTATCTGTTGAAATGTAGCTTTTCTTTGTTGCTTTTGCCAAGTGCTTGCATATACAAAAACATGGACCTGACATAAATATCTTCAGCTCAGAGGTGTCTCTGAGGTGCTCTACTGGATTTAGATCAGGTGACTGTGGAGGCCACTAAAATACAGTGAACTCATTGTCATGTTCAAGACACCAGATTGAGGCGACCTGAGGTTTGTGACATGGAGCGTTATCCTGCTGGCAGTAGCCCTCAGAGGATGGGCACACTGTGGTCATAAAGGGGTGGACATGGTCGGCAACACTTCTCAGGTTGGCTTTGGGCCTAAAAGATGCTCAATTTGTATGCAGTTGCTCAAGTTCCTGATGTAGCATTTTTAGAGTAGAAGCATCCAAACAGTATGGACTGTTAACTGTTACAGAGCCACAATCCTGGGCAGATGAAAAAACTGTAGCCACAGCCAGTTTATTTTAATCATCGTGGACTTGATGAACTGGTAGGTTGAGCTATCAACAGCATTAGCATTGCCTTGCTCGAGCACTCTTTCAAGCATGTATTCAACTATTTTGTGTCCCATTGCAGCACCAGTTGCAGTTCTGAAATCTGAACGACAAAAGCATCAGCACTTACAATGAGTTCTTGGACCTTTATTAAAGTTAATGCAGCAGCAGCAACAAAACGAACCCGCGGCTTTTGTCAGCATTTGTAACACTTGTGTGTATGACCATCTAGTATAATTAACACCAGGTGACCGACCAAGTAGATTATTAATGCCCCAGTCAAACATTCCTGTTTCTCATGGCGATTGTACACGACTGTACACGATTGGCGAGGCTGGTTTGATCGGCATAATACGGGAAGAAATGACTGTCTCCCCCCCCCCCGGACACACTCCATAAATACACCGTCAGTAACGCTTCTATGGCGCTTCTACAGCGCTTCGGGGGCGTTCTTCCCACTTCAGTTAGGTCAGTACAACGGTACAACGAGGATTCCATGAATTTCCATCCTGCTGACACGACGTCAGCCCCATTCGAGCCCAGTTTGTGTCACTTAAGCCCCAATTGAGCCCCGTCGCTTGCGTCGCCTTGAATGGGACACAGTAAGGACACAAACGGATACGTTCTTGTCAGTTGTCCTCAGAAAGCCTTCAGGATTGAGCCACGATTAGCCCGATTGAGCCCCGTACATGCCATGCTAATACTATCTGCCTTAGGACTGAATTAAGGCTTCCACCCCGCTATACTGAGAGCGGGGATTCGCCACGACAGCTTTGAACAGTTCAAAACAATCGGGACCCTTCCCCGTTCCCCGGTGTCCCTGCACAACTATACAACGCTGATCCAGATCAAGTAGTGCATGCACCATGATCAAAACATGTTCCATCAGGATTATGACAAACGTGCACAAACGCCATGAAACGGGAATGTGTGACTGGGGCTTAACAAAGAATCAGAGAAACAGAGGGGATACACATACAAAACAAGGGAGAATATATAAAAAAGTGATGTTGAATTAAAATAACTAAATATATACTATAATAAATAAGTCAATTACAGGACGTAGAGAGACCAAAACTCAAAAGTCTATTCATAGCAACAGAGAAAGAGAAATCCACCCGAGATCAATCACAAATAAATGAATTCATACATTAATAGATGAAAATACATGATACAGTTAACAGTACTAAATATTAATAATAACAATGAAAAAAAGTTCAGAAATTTATCAATTTCTTGCCAATAATTCAAAGTAAATTTGATGATTGAATTATCACATTTTTTTGATGTGTTTTAAAAAAAGACAATTCAATAACATCTGAACAAAGTAGAAGCCTGGATACTTAAAACAAGGCAATAGATGATTGTTTGACTTGTATTATACACCACTAGTGTGTATTTCCCTATGCATCTGTTGTTTTAACTGCAGAGAGGGAGCAGATTGTTAACATTTATGAGCACCAAGGCATTAAAAACTGGCTGCTTTGCACAGTGAATATTACCATATTGATGAACTGCAGTGATCTCATAAAAAGTGTGTTCCTATCAGAGAGGCGGGCGGCTGAGAAAGCTTTGAATTTAGTGTTGAGGCAAAGATCGTAGCCTCTGTAAACTCTGATTTTGGATGGTTTTAGTTTTGTTTTGAAATAGAGAGGCAAACCTCAAATAGACGTGATGACTGCCGTTGCTGTTCAGAAACATTACTCAGAGTTAAAAACTGGTGCATTGAGCTTTCTCTTCCTGCCACATGTGTACACTCACACACTCTCACAGAGGGATTGCAGCCTTGGAGTTCGTCCCACGATCCAGGTGAATGTTTTGGCAGAGCTACAGGTGGGATTGTCTTGCAGTGGTGTAATGACATTATCTTCCTGTGTGTGTGTTTTTGTGTGTGGTGTGTTAATGTGTCTGTGTGGAAATCAAATCATCTGATCACTCCATGCAGAAGATACAGTCTCTATTAAAAGCCTGAGAGTCTGGGGTGAAGGAAACATGATCAGGACATCCTGTTTTGGAGGAAATATCGTGCTGCAGTGTGTTTGTTATATTTTTTTATGATCTTTGTTTCTGGGGTAAAGATCAAAGTTTGGGAAGGAAGCCGAAGGACACTGTAGGTGCAGTGAAAGGTGTTTGGAAGTCGGCTGAGATGAAACAGGCTGTGACAAACCTGTTGACTGAATATGTATCCTGTACACTGGGACAGCATGCATTTGGCATGAGTCAGTCCTAAAAGGGTCCTTGTTTCTGAAGGATTGGGATGCATTTTATCATTGATATGACATTGTTATTGGCAGATTATTGCTTCATTGGCACCAGCAGATATTACATTTTTTGTCAATAAGCATGGCACAACATTTGTCCCTCTGAATGAGTATTACATGTATAGTGTTTTGAAAACTTGTTGAAGTAGGAGAAATAAGTATAATATCAAAGTAAATAACAATAAAGTATGGTTTTCTGTCAGCGGTTGTTGCATCAGTGCTAATACGAATTAGCATACAATATGTGGAGGATGTACATCCAAAGAATCCTTTTAGTGATTTTAGTCCATTTTGACATGATAACATCACACAGTTGCTGCAGATTTGTCGGCTGCACATTTATGACACTGATTTTCTTTTACATCCCAGAGGTTTTCTATTTGATTGAGCTAGATATCCAGTTGGGTGGTTTGTTAGTCAAAATGTGCCCAAATTCCCAAAAGTGTTGGTTTGAACATGTTTTATTTCTACATTTAATCAAACATAAACCATCAGGATTCTTATCAACTTCATAAATTAAATGAATGATGTTATGGTCCAGACTTTGATCAACTGAGACCAGGATGAGTTGATAAGATTAGTAAGTGGGTGGATCGTTGCCACAGATGTTTCCCTGGTAGAAATTGTGCAATATCTATCCTGATTTACCGAGAGATTGAGTTTGTATTAAACCCAAGCTCTAGTGTGTTTCTATAGAACTTGAATGTAAAGCAAACTGCAGTATTCATATTTGCATGGTGCATGAACATCAATTTCAGGGATGGCCAACTTTGGTCACCAAGATGACCTCATTGAAATGATTCTTTTGCCAGTGGGCTAAACTTGGTGAAATATGAAGGTACAAAAAAAGACAACATTTATGTAGACTCAAATGCAAGATTACGCAAAAACTGCCAGACAGATTTTGCTTAAATCTTCAGGAGATGTTGGTAAAGTCCCAACTTAAAAATGATTAGATTTTGGTGGTGATCCAGATAATTGCCATTAGCAAACAATCATTTTTGCTCAAAAACTATCTAACTAATAACGATATCAACATGACTCTGAGTGCTAGATTGGGTTTTCAGGATCAACGAATCATATTATGGTGGTAACTTTATTATGCAACTGTTGCTTATAGATGTAACAACAATATGTGAGCTACCTTGGCAGAGGTTTGTGCTCTCCGAGTGCTTTCTAGTTAGCTAGTGAGGTTGTTTATTTGTTAACAAGGTAACTCAAAAAGTTATGATCTGATTTTGATGACATTTTCAGTGAATGTTGGTGATGGCACAAGGAAAAAGTGATTTGATTTTGGTGGTTATCTGAATCAGATGTGAACCCATGTGGATGCTGCATTAATGGCACTGAAGGGCCACATGTGGTACACGGGCTGCCGGTTGCCTACCCCTGGTCTTATAAGCATGTTTTCAAAAGGGCAGCAGCATTTACAGATGCCAGAGACTTTCATTCCCTCAGGCTTCATCTCAGTGTTTATTATTCTCTGATTACTGCAGGTTATGAATCAGTGCGCGTACTGTGTGTGTTTTCAGTCTGCTGACACTGTTACAGTTTATGCTAATAATCTCTGTGTTTGTGCTCTGGTTTTTCTCTCCATCGAGTCTTTGGCTCGCCTCCCTTTAACCTCCCCCTCCTTCTTCTTACCATCCCTCCCTCTTTTTCTCCAACACTTCCTCATTTTCCATCTGTTTCTCCTGAGTCACAGCAGATCTGTTTGGGCTGGTTGATCACCTGCAGACAAACTGTGTGTTGCAACTTATTATTGCAGGCTGGAAATGAATTTAGCCTGGTTCTGTGTTTTTAATTTGCTGGAGGTCTGTGGGGTCAAATGCTGTTGTACGATCCAGACCTGATTTAGAAAAAACGGCCTCCATCAGTCAGCAGGTTCACTGATCTCTGACAGACAGTCCGAGCCAACGCTGCAAACAGAGAGCGCTTTGGTTAACCACTCTCAGCCAGCTGCCAAACCTCACATTTATCCTGGCAGTCGGTGCAGCACAACTCCTGTGGGAATAATGTAGCATGCTAGCTTTGTGTTACGTAGCCCGGAGAGAAGCTGAGTGTGTTTGGGAAAAGTAATGACATGCCATGAAAAATTATGAAGATGGATTCCATGTCTGCAGCAGGTCGGGTACAGGACGAGAGTTTTTATGAAACACTTGATTGTTGTTTCTGTGAAGAGCGTGAGAGGACAGTTCCATCAGAACTGAAGCCAGAACTTCTTGCGTAATGGTCTAATCATGGTTAAAACATGTGGAGGCTTCATTCATCCTATCACACATGCATCAGTGTTTCCCTTTTTTTGTTATTTTTCTGCTGAGGCAGATCATTTCAGGGTCAGGAGCACCTTAACATGTTCTAATACTGAGGACAGACAGATGGACGATTAGCCCCCAAAACATAATGCCTCTTTGTCAGTGATGGCAAGGGACTAGGCATTATGTTTGGGCAGTAATTGTGTTTCAGTTGAGTTACAGTTTAAGCCTCCGACCATCAACCAGTCATCAATTATACAATCAGATCGATTGAAAGTCAAAATATCAATTTAAACTGTCATCTACATGAAACATCTTTATTTTGAAATTCCTACTGCACTACAGCGCTGTTTCCTGTGAGTTCAAACAGGCTAGTGATGAGCTGGTGCAAGCTGCCAGTGCCTGAGTTATGGGAAGACAGAGAGGACATTTACTGCTCTCATGGCTGTGTGACAACTACACTGTGATATCATATCTCTTTGTATCTCTATTTCTTTGAACAATTTCTGAGTCAGGAACAAAACACAACTGTAGTTCTCTCTGGAGTCAGAAAACAAGCACTTGTGCTTTAAGAGATATCGAAAGTGTCAAACAACGCAATGCTTAGACAGCATCACTGCAGTGTTAAAGCAGCTTCACTGCAGCGTCAAAACAGCTTCATTGCAGCGTTAGAACAGCTTCACTGCAGCATGAAAACAGCTTCACTGCAGTATTAGAACAGCTTCACTGCAGTGCTAAAACAGCTTCACTGCAGCGTAAGAACAGCTAAACTGTTGGTCAACACACCCTGTGCCTACATGTCAGGACCACCACTAGTCTAACTCATTGACCACCTGTACTCACACTGGCATTTTTATACCTTGCTCAGGCATAAATTCTTGTTCTTGTCACCAGTAGAATGTCATTCATTCATTTATTGGTATTTTTAATTAGCTGCAGGAATTATAGAACATGACCCAGAGACGTGTTATGTTGGTTTATTCAGGTGTGGGCTGAACTCCTGAAAGAGGCATGTCCCAGGCTGGCTTTAGACCTGTAAATATACTTTTAATGTCTGGCAGCATTTTGGCAACTTAAGATCATATCCAGTCAGAATGAGAGCCATTTACTTGCACAGTGAAAATCCAGCAGTTTGTACTTTGTGTGAAGAAAAGCCTTATCTTGATAACTGTGAAAAGAAGACTGGGAATGTTGTTCTGTAAAAATAAATATTGTTATTAGGAGTTTAGAATGAAAAATGCCCAAACCCTGTATAAGAGAATGACTCCTTCCTCTTGGAATTTTTGTTGTCCAGCAGCCTGATGTTGCCAGATACAACGCTGCGTAATCCTTTGAGTCCTGGCAAATGAAAAACCTGAGTTAACAGGATAGAAATCAACCCTGCTGTCTCTTGTTCAGGCTGTAGCTCCTTGTGAGCATTTCTGTCAGTGTTGTAGTTCTTTTCTTTTGCTTGAATATGGCTGTTGCCAGAATTCACATTGTTTCTGTCCTTGAAACCAAAGTACTGCAACACATGGGTCAATGCTGGGGTTACTCTAAGTTTTTGTCTATGACAGAAAAATTTAAGTTTTGTTTGGATTAAATGCTGAGTCTCACATTCACCTGCTGCAATCTGGCTTGTCAAGCTGCCAATCCATCACATTACAGAATGATGAGAAGTGATGTTGCAGGTAAAGATAGCAGACACGTGCCTACCACTTTGTATTTTGATCCACAGTTTGCAGGATTTGTATTCAAAATTAAAATATGATTGTTAAACCTTCATACTACAGTGATAGTAAATTCAAACTTAAGTAACACATGCAACAAATGTGATATATCTAGTTCTAGAGACACTCATAGCTGGCAGTAGAGTGGTGCAGGGATGAGTCATAAAAAGGGAGTGAGTAAGCATTTTTGCACTTAAGGTTTCCATGTTTCTAGCTTTCCTGATAAATGCCTGAAATAAGGTCCATGAGAAACACAAACACAAAAGATTTGAATGTTGTATTTTGCAAGATGCATCTGACGTTTGCCTGATTTTGAGTTTTAAAGCATTATTATGTTTTTAAAAGAATACTCGCCAACAAACTGCTAACAAGGACTACAAAAATGCCCAGGAGCCCCATCACAATCATTTCAGAAAATTTATTTGATTATAAAATAGCCATAATAGACATTATCAGGTCATTGGATAAGGAGATTATTCTCAGACATGATGACAGTACACACTGGAAAAGTGGTTATTGCTTCCAGGCTGAACCTCCATGTTGTAGTTCCATAATAGCTTGACAATAATTTTTTACTCCTTCCAACTACGTGAAAGTTTAAGAAATAGTAAAAGTTAGGGTTGTTTGTGGAGATTATCATGATTAACAAAACATGTAAGTTCCATTAAATTTTGTTTGCCAAATAGCTTATTATCAGCAATAATCCTGAAACACATTTAAAATCCCATAGGCTTTAAGTCAATGGAACCAGTATGATGCTAACTTCTGGGTTGACCTACAGAAATACATAATCTTTGCACCACTATGTTTCTCATTATGTCTGCATTTGGTTACTTGTTTTATCCCCCCATAAAATATCAATAACTGTTTTTGAAAAGTGTCTCTTAACAACATTATTTTCCCATGATATCCCAAGTAGCACAATGATAAGCCTTAAATATGTCTTTGGAAATAATGTTATGAATTCAATTATGTTGATTGAATTCACTCAGCAGTAAAGGTAAAAAACAAAAAGCCAAAACATTTCTAAGACTTCAGTTTCAGGGTTGCATGACCTTGGTAGTGACTTTTATCTTCCCAGCAAAAATCCCTCTTTTATATTTCATAGAAAGCTTTATTGAGGACACGGCTCGGGGCCGTTTGAGCACCCTCTGCCCTGTTTTCAGTCTTTGAACATTGCAGCAGACAAATTGCATCATGAATAGGAAGAGCATGGAGGTTACGCCAAGCACAGAGGAGCTGTGAAATCCAATTTACTGGTTCCTCAACTTCTAAACAGGAAGCCACTGACAGGGGGGTTGGAGTCTAGGTCTTGTGCTCGGAGGTCTTTGTAGCGACTGTGGGCCAGTGGTTAGTGGCAAGGTTGTCTTTGTTTTTTAATTAAATCCACAGTTTTGGGTAAAAAAGGGAGTGAGAGAGACAAAGTCAAACGGCATAAATTTGTCTTTTAAAATAGCTTCACTTTAATTTGGAAACTCAGTGGAAAAATAACTATGTTTACCTTCACTGAACACTTGATTTTTCATACTGGAGAGGCTTAGAATTGGATTGGAATAATAATTTCAATTAGATTAAGGTCATAGACACTCATTCAAATGTGGGCCCATCTTTCAAAGCATGAATCTATCCAAACATTGGTCCATCTTTCCAAACATGGATTCATTGATACATCCATCAATCAATCTACCTTTTCATAAAACATATGTCCAACTTTCCAAACAAAAAAACATTGCACCATCCATCCATCCATCTATACACCCATCCTTTCTTTTAACATTTGTCCATTGATCAATCCATTGGGCCGTCAGTTGATTGATCAGTCACTCCATCCATCCATCATTGTATTTATCCATTCATTCATCCTTTTTTCTGCAAGTACCAAAACTTAGCGATCCTCTGTTACATTTAGCCAGAAGAGAGAGAGCTCTGTTTCAATTGGACAAACATGTTTACAATGTTTGAAAAGTGAGTGGTACTGGCATAAAGCAAACGTGGCCAATGTTTTTCTGCAGTTTTAGACCATGGGTAAAGCCTGGAATTTTATATCATTCAAACCAAACAATATGTTAGAAAAGCTAGTCTAAGACTTATGTTTGTTGTCTTGGTATCAAACAGGAAAAAATTTGATTGATTACGTCTAGTATCATCAAAGTTAATCATTGTTCTACGTTTTCAAGGTTCACTGAGCTTGGAAATCACTAACAACCTCTAATAAAATGATTTGATGTCTTATTGAAACCTTTAAATGTTTAATTACAACATTAGGTATATCTAATTCTTAATGTCTGAGCAATATAACCGTACTTTATTTGATTCAAGAATCTGATCAAGTTATGTTTTCTTGAGTGGGACAACAACATCTGTAATCAGCTGTCTTTAAATTATGAATAAAATTCCAGACATGGTTTCTCCTGGCACTGATTCTCAGACAGGTAGACACCCTAGGGTGTGTCTTATTCAGACTTCATCCAGCTGCCTCCTGAGTCACTGCTCTGCTCATACCCACAAACATCCTCAGCCAAGACACACAAACGCACTCATCTTCAGTCTGCACTCATGCACAGCACACCTCACACACCTCAATTGTGAGTGCGCAGACTGACACACTCGCTCCCCTGGTTGTCTTTGTGCTGTGGGGTCGGAGTTGGACATTTAATGAGCTTTACCAGTGAAGCAGAGCGCCCCGATGAAAAGCCATTTAACTCCTCAGCCCTCTTTATTGTTCTCATTGCCCTGCAGAGGATGATTGTAATGCTAATGGATGAACTGAGTGTGTGTGCTTTATTTTTGCCTGTTTAACAGTTCATTCCTACATTTGTTCATGAGTTACTGTTAGACTTTATATCCCACTGTGTATCTGAAAAATCTCCAAACTTAAATGTATTCAGTATTTTTCTGTCCTGCAAGTGATGTCTCCAGATTTGCACTTTTTAAGAATCAAGAAAATGCAAATAATGCCCTGCTCCAACTGCAGTTATATTAATGAAACATATCGGCTTTGATTTTCACAGCTTGTGCATTATTAGTTCTAATGTCTTCAAGGTCAGCTCAGAAAATGACACTTTGGTGAATTCGTAAACACCATGATGTGTTTCTATAATTACGGTTGTTTGAATGTCAAATTTGTTTTTTGGGATTTTCTGGTGATACTTCATAATGTAAAGCTGTTAGCTGCTGTAGTGGAAAATTGACCTGAAATTCTGAGGAATGGACTAGAGATCAAAAACACTCCAACCCAGGTTGTCAGAACTAAACCAAACTAAAACACCATAACCAAAAACCAGAGGTGTGTATTGAACACAGGGCAATGTGTATTTGGGTACCCTCAGAGCTAGCCTGGGGTACTACCTCTTGGCCTCCTAGACACCTGAAGCAGATGTTAGTGCATGGTACAAACTAGGGATGTAATGGTATGAAAATTTCATATCATAGTTATTGTGACCAAAATTATCATGGTTGTCATTATTATCGCGGTATTGTTGCAATGTGCTCAAAATGTTCAGACAGTACTTACACACACGCTGAAATCATTTAACAAAGTTTTATTTAGTTGATAATGTTAATTTAAGAATAATCTGCAATTGTCCGTTTCGAGGGTGATAAAAATCTCTGGTAAAGTGTCAGTGTGGGTACCAACAACCACACTTTCACTTTCAGAGGCCAAACATAGCAAACAATAGGTTAAGGAATTAACCCCGGTTCTCTGAAACATGAGTGAGGTATCTCACTATGGGACACGCCCCCTGCGCTTGTCCCTAGAAGTAATTTTCCATTACGCCAGTCTTGACTGGCTGTCAGACGTGACGTCCGTCCCCCAGAGGAGGGGCTGCCTCCTCTTAATAAAGACGGAGCGTCACGTCAGCACTTCAGTCTGACCAATAAACACCTCTTCCTCGCTCCAGGCAAGGAGGGTGATCTGGTGAGATACCTCACTCATGTTTCAGAGAACCGGGGTTAATTCCTTAACCTATTGTTCTCTTTCAACATTCGTTTCGGTATCTCACTATGGGATATAGAGACTCCCGTATTGCCCGACAACAGACAAGCAGCGTACCTCGAGGACCGGTGATAAGCATAAAACCTGAGTCACACAGGCACTTCTACCGCTGAACCCACGCGCAGAACTGTGCCAGCCACAGTGGGTGCAGTAACATCCAATCTGTAAAACCTGGAGAATGTGTGAGGTGTAGTCCAACTAGCAGCCGCACAGATATCCTCCAAAGAAACACCCTGGAACAAAGCCCATGATGTAGCAATGCCACGAGTGGAGTGAGCGCGCAGCCCCGAAGGAGGCTGCAGCCCTTTACTCTCATAGGCCAGTGAAATAGCTTCCACAATCCAGTGTGACAACCGCTGTTTTGTGAGAGGCTTCCCCAGGTGTGACGTGCCCCAAGACACAAACAGCTGTTCAGACTTCCGAAGTCCAGCTGTCCTGTCCACATACGCGCGTAATGCGCGCACCGGGCAGAGCGTGTTCATGCGTTCATGCTCCCCTGAGGAAAAAGGAGGAGGGTAGAACGCTGAAAGCTCAATAGGGCGATTTGGTATTGCCGGGTTAAAAACCTTAGGCACAAACGCAGGGTTAGGCTTCAGCAGAACCTTGGAATCCCCCATGAAGAAGCGCATACACGCCGGATTCACCGACAGCGCGTGAATGTCACTCACCCGTTTTGCCGAGGCCAAGACGAGCAACAAAGCCGTCTTCAAAGAGAGCACTTTAAGGTCCAACTGAGATAGCGGTTCAAAGGGCTGACCTGTCAGCGCATCCAGCACCATGGACAGATCCGACGGTGCGGCCAGGTTTCTTGACACAGGCCGAAGCTGCCGTGCGCCCTTCATAAACTGACAAACGAGGGGATGTTGACCTGCTGTTTTGTCTCCAAAACCCACATGACAAGCCGAAATGGCAGCCAGGTAAACTTTGACAGTGGAGAACGCCAAGCCCTTATCTAACAACTCCTGCAGGAATGTTAAGATAACCGGCACCGGGCTCTGAAACGCCAAAACACCCACTTTTACGCACCAGTCCACGCGCTCCATTTACCATCGTAAGCGAAGCGCGTAGACGGAGCTCTTGCACTTTGAATAGTTGCAATGACGCTCTGAGGGAGACGGCCGTGGTCAAATTTAGCCTCTCACGGGCCAGGCCCATAAAGCCATGCGTTCCGGATAAGGGTGAAAAATCTCCCCGCGTGCCTGCGTCAGGAGGTCCCTGCGCAGCGGCAGACGCCACGGCTGGTCGTACAGGAGCTGAAAAATCTCCGCCAGCCAGTGTTTCCCCTGCCAGCGGGGGGCTATCAGGATTAGAGTCAGTTTCTTCTCTCGCACTCTGGCGAGAGTAGGAGTGATCAGCTCTAATGGAGGAAATGCATACAGGAGGACACGGGGTCACTCGTGTGCCAGAGCGTCCATCCCCATCGGGGCGCTCTGGTCGGTGAGGGAGAAAAACAGAGGACACTGGGTGTTTTCTGCTGACGCAAAAAGATCCACCCTCACTCTGCCGTATCTCCTCCAGATCTGGGCCACCACCTCGCTGTGGAGTTTCCACTCCTTGTAGCGGGGATTCCCCCTGGAAAGCAGGTCTGCTCCCAGGTTCCATACACCCGGAACGTGAGTGGCTCTCAGTGACAATAGATGGGAGCTGTTCCACACTATCAGTCTGTGTGCCAGCATGTGCAGACGGCGCGAGCGTAGCCCGCCCTGTCTGTTGATATATGCCACCACTGTGGTATTGTCTGTCCGGACCAAGACATGTCGTCCTCTCAGAAAAGGCAGGAAATGTCTCAGGGCCAGTGACATGGCCTGAAGCTCCAGACAGTTTATGTGAAGCAACCACATCTGCGAGCTCCATGCGCCATTTACTATTCTGCCCTCGTGTGTAGCTCCCCAGCCCAGACGAGATGCATCTGTAGTCACGACCTTTCTGGACAGGATGGTTCCCATATCAACCCCCGTCAACAGAAATGCCGCGCGTCTCCAAGGGCGCAGCGCCATTACGCATGCCAACGACACCGGCACCAGACGGTGACCGTGGCGCGCAGGATTTAGCCCGAGTGACGCCACCCATCGCTGAAACGGTCTCATGTGCAGCCGGCCCAGCGGTATCACCACCAGAGCTGATGCCATGAGACCCAGCAGCCTGAGGCACAATTTGAACCTGAGCCTCGTCCCCCTGCGGAAAAGTGCCAGACAGGCTCGGAAAGCCTCCACTCTCTCCACTGACAGACGCGCTCTGAATGCGACTGAGTCCAGGGTCAAACCGATGAAATTGATGTTCTGAGTTGGAACCAGAACACTCTTTTCTCAGTTCACTGTGAAACCCAAATCGGCCAAGTGTGCCATCAGCAAACTGGCATGAGCCAGGGCTCGTAGCGGGGACTGTGCCGCGAGGAGCCAGTCGTCTATGTACGTTGCCAAGCGTATTCCTCTCTCTCTTAGAGGGGCGATAGCTGCTTCTGTACATTTTACAAACACCCTGGGGCTCAGTGAGAGGCCGAACGGGAGCACCAGATACTCGTACGCTATGCCCTTGAAGGCAAAGCGCAGAAACTTTCTGTGCGGGGGGGTAAATAGGGATATGAAAGTATGCGTCTTTCAAGTCTATTGACATGAACCAGTCGCCTGGGCGCGCAAACTTCATAAGAGCCGTGTGCGTCAGCATCCTGAACTTGTACCGTCTCATGTAGCTGTTCAGAGCCCGCAGGTCTAATATGGGCCGCAGACCCCCATCTCTTTTGGGGACCAGAAAATACCTCGAGTAGAAACCGTTCTGTTTCTCCTCTGGAGGAACTATCCGGACGGCTCCTTTGTACAGCAGGGAGTTTATCTCTTCCTGCAGTATGTGGGCTTTCTGCCCCTCCGTCTGTGATTGCAAAACCATGTTGAATCTCGGCGGGATGGATGCGAACTGGAGCCTGTAACCTCTCGTTACGGTCTTTAACACCCAGTCCGACCTCACACATGCACGCCACTGTGGGGCCCGATCTGCCAGCGGGCCCAACGTGGGTCTCGCTGACGCGCCAGGCTGCACAGCAGGTGAAGCAGCCGCGGTGCCCGGCCTGTGCTGTGCAGCAGTGAGACCTGCCCGCTTCGCCACTAGTGGGGTTATGTCTCCCCATTGTGGCGTTATTCGGGGCCGCATTGACATGTTCAGTGCCATTTTTATTTCGTTTTTTAACAAAGGTAATTGTGCCCTCGGCTCTTGGCCTGGCTGCACAATACACAACTTTATTAATGATTTTGAGGGGTTTGTGTGTGTTGTCATGCACTGGTGTGTGCTTGTGAAACATGGGGTCACTGCAGAGGTCTCTGCAGGGCCAACCTTCCTCCTCTTTGGGCTGCTGTGTGGCGCGGGTATCCAAGCCTCCGCGTGTCTCCTCAGGGACCCGGAACATGGCCTCTCTGAACTGGGCCGTAACACTGAACTTGTCACAGCGGAGGGAACAGGCGTCTGGCTGGGCCTGGTGTCCCCCTCCGTGGGCAGCGTGCTAAGTGGCGCGCCGCTTCTTCTTGCCACCGTGAGCGGCTCCGGGGGCAGCCTGCCCCCCCCTGCGTCGCATTGGTGGCGAATGGCTTCCTCGCCCATGCGCCCTTCAGCTCCGGCGGCTTGCTCGGAGCGGGGGCCTGAGCCTGCTGGGGCTGACATTTTGGGATCCGGTACCCGGTTCGGGCCGCGGCCTGGGCGAACGTCGGTCGGGAAGCAGGAGGTGGGGGAGGTGGGGTCTTCCTGGGAAGACACAGTTGGAGTGCCTCGCCCTCCTTCTTCTTTTCCTCACATTTCTTCTGCATGCTGGCGACTGCCGGCCCAAACAAGCCCCTCGGGTCCACAGGAACATCGAGGAGATGGGCTTTCTCCCTCTGGGACAGGCTGGAGAGAGAGAGCCATCGAGCTCTCTCCTGCGTCACCATAAGCGCCATGGCCCGTCCAGACGCCTGGACCGAGCACCTGTGCAGCCGGAGGCAGAGGTCGGTCACCACACATACCTCCTCCCACACATCGGCAGAATGCGAGACGCTCAGTTCCTCCTGAAGCTCTGCCTGATAGGCCAGCAGGAGGGACGAGGCGTTTAATGCCCTTACTGACGTTGCTACAGCTCTGTAGCTTCTCTTGTTCAGTGTTGACTGAAAACCCTCAGCCTTGGACAGCAGGGCGGGGCCTGCCGCCGCCAGGGTGGGATTTGACCCGGGTGGAGGTGGGAGGCAACCAGGGGCTCGACCGGGGGGAGACGGGAGAAGCCACTGTCTTCCATGCCCACCCAATCCAGCGCTGAGCTTCCCTGCGCTGAGAGCTTCGCGGTTAGTGGGTTGCTCCACGAATGCGTCGCTTCCTCCAGGCACTCCGGGAACACAGGCAGGAGCTGTCTGTTGGAGGGTTTGGCTTTGGGGAGCCGTCTTCCCTCGTACTGGGAGGTGGAGGCGGTGGCGGGGGCTTCCGGCCATTCGACTCCCAGCTTTGCAGCTGCTCTCCTGCAGACATCCATGAGGTCGGTGCCGGGCGGCGGGTTTGGGGAGCCGCCGCTCGCTGCCCCCTCTCCGCCACTAGCTTTGCAGCTAGCGACGGGGTGAAGGGGGCGTCCACCTCCGAGTCCGAGTCGGACCCGTGACTGATCGAACCGTCCCCAAACTCGTAGGAGTCCGGAGCATCGATATCCAGGATGTCGTCCTGGCCCGGGGCCCCGGGCAGGAAAGCCTCTGGGCCGCCGTCCGCCGGCGGCATGACGCGGTCGTCTAAGTCGCCCCACTCGAAGCCCGAGGGGAGAGCGGGTCCCTCCAAGGGGGGCTCCGGGTCGGGTTCCTGTGGTGGGGGGTTGGGTGCCCCCACCATCGGATCCGCGGCGGTCAGAGTTGCTAGCCTAGTCAGCCTGCGGCGGCGGCTCTTGCCAGAGAAACGTGCGCAGTGCTGGCAGGCAACCGGGTCGGTCAGGGCGTCTTTGGCATGTTGCAGCCCAAGACACGCCTGGCACGCGGGGTGGGTGTCCGCCCCGGAGATCTTTTTCCCGCATTGGCAAATCCTTGCCGCATTTGGGAGCCCGTCCATGGTGAGGAAAGGGCTCTTCTCTCCACTCTTATAGAAAAAGAGCGGCCACTGTATGGGAACAGGCTGGCGAGAGGTAAGTACACTACTGTTTGGTGACAGGCTAGTGGTGTGGCTATTGTTTGGTGACAAGCTAGCGGGGTGGCTATTGTTTGGTGACAAGCTAGCGGGGTGGCTATTGTTTGGTGACAAGCTAGCAGGGTGGTAAGCTAGTTTTTGGGGACAGCTAGCTTAAACACACGGAAAACAGCTACTGTTTGGGGACAGATAGCTGACTCTCTAGCTTCGCAGCTTTAGGTAACGTAACTCCAGCGGCCGGTGACCGAGGGGTTAGCTCGCTCTGTGGCCGAAGAGCTGAAGTTAGCTGATACCAAGAGAGCTGCTTCTAGGAGCGAGAAGAGGTTTTAGACTGAAGTGCTGACGTGACGCTCCGTCTTTATTGAGAGGAGGCAGCCCCTCCTCTGGGGGACGGACGTCACGTCTGACAGCCAGTCAAGACTGGCGTAATGGAAAATTGCTTCTAGGGACAAGCGCAGGGGGCGTGTCCCATAGTGAGATACCGAAACGGATGTTGAAAGAGAACCATGCGATCCTGCGTCTGAGGGACCGATGCTGCTTTGCCAAGGAGCTGACCAGTGCTAATTTGGACAGCACTTTTTAATTTAGTTTTAGTTATAGTCTTTGCCTAAAATATATATAAAATATCTGTTAGTTTTGGTCATAATTTAGTCATCTCAATTGTTTTAACTTTAGTCTAGTTTTAGTTGATGAAATTTCACAACATTTTAGTCAACAAAACCTACTGTAAATTTAGTCGACTAAAATATGAAGTGTAAAGTGTAAGGCATTTTTTATGTTTCCTTGAATTTCAGAAGTCATGTTTTACACTTGGATAAAATTAAACATCTAATAACCCTTTATTAAATGCCAGTCAAGCTTTAATATATAAATTAACAGACACAAATTTAACTTTTGTATGAAATGCAATCACCTTTATTTAGGTAACATGGCGGAGCATTTCAGTTACAATACCAGAATTGACAACAAACAGTGAACCTGCTTTACATGAATATACTAATTCATAAAGAGAGTAGCTCTGCTTGGATTACTCTTCAACTTATCCCGCCACCATGAAGCCAAGGCAGCTGTGAATGGATGCCACTTTTAACTCATCCAACCTTTCCACACAACCAAAGTAGATGTGATTGGATATATTCCTACCTTGTCCGTACTCTCTATATAACCAAATTAGGTCTGATTGGATTAAGTCTCTGTCATAGATTTTCGTCTAGTTTTTATTTGTAAATGAAAATGTCAGTTAATTTAGTTTTAGTTTTGTCCATGTGCACCTGTTTTTATTCGTTACTGTCTAGTTTTCATCAGGGGAAAAAAGGTTGTTGACCCAAACTATGAAAAAAATAATTAGTCAACAAAATTAACGCTGGAGCAGACACATAGTTCTGGCTTTTCCAGGCAGTGAGCAGCATTACTGTTAGTTATTGACAAATTGAGGTAGTCAAACATGGTTTTAATGGTAATTTAAATAGGAAACGGTAATACTAATCGTTGGAAATTTAACCACGGTTTTTCATTTCATCGGTAGTTGTTACATCCCTAGTACAAACAGGGTCCATGAGCTCTGTGAAGTCATCCCTGGTCCTTTCCCTGCAGCAAAACTCAATTCTGTAAACTAATTTATGCAGACTGGAACAAGATTCTGACCTTTAGTCCTCATTCTGCCACTGAAAATTTGCTGTGTCGAGGCAGAAGTTAATAGGATGAGGGTTTGGAGGAGTTGGTGACATTTTTCTTTGTGACATTTCTAAATGTGACCCACAAAGAATCCTCGCTCAGTAACATTTTCACTCCTCATCTCTGTCTCACCAAGGCTGCTGCTGCTGCTCCCAAACCTTTCCCCCTCTTTAATGAAAAAGATCCACAGCAACCGTCCTGTTATCTGGACTCTGGTCTGTTTACCTCTTGTACCCCCGGTGGGCCTGTGTAGACCAGTGAAGGTCAGCTCACACTAGGAGGGGGTGCTTTAAAGGAGTGGGGCTGGAGTTAACCTGCTGAGTGTGACCTCTTATTCACACAAAACACATCTATCATCCTCCTTTTTATTCTGTTTGTCTGCCTGACTTTGTGTTCTATATCTCTGCTGCTTCATTACAATTCCTTTTTTTCCTTTGCCTTAGCTGTAGATTTGTGTGGTGTATGCAAGTTTCTTCAGCTTCCAGCAGCCTGACAGATCATAATGAATCCTTTGTTTTCAGCTGTACTTTGAAGCTTTGTATCCTAATTTAGCTTCACAAACTGGTAAGACATTCTGCTTTATAGGTCAGAATTCTGAAGTATGTTGTTTCTTACATTTATACATTGTCTCTGTTTGTAGAGCAAGCGTTGGCTTCCTCTGGTACATTAAAAAACAGCTTTCTAATTGGTATTTAGACAACATATGTTCTTTTGTAAAATATCCAAAATAACATTCAAACAAAAGAAGCCTCATAACAACACTTTGATTGTTGGACAAATATCTATATACACACACACACACATATATATGTGTCTATATATATATATATATATATATATATATATATATATATGTGTGTGTGTGTGTGTGTGTGTGTGTGTGTGTGTGTGTGTGTATATATATGTATATATGTATATATGTATGTGTATATATATACACACACACACATATATATACATATATATACACACACACACACACACCCACCCCCCCACACACACACACATATATATATATATATATTTTATATATGTTTATGTGTATCCATGAAATGAAGAGTTCGTCTTTAGCCTGCTCTATTGTAAAGTGTCTCAAGATAACACTTGTTATGAATTGGTGCTATACAAATAAAGATTGATTGATTAATTGATTGATAGATTGATAAACCAGGGCTTCTAGTACATCTTCATTTTTTGCAACTCTGTTGCAAAGTCCAGTATTATCAATAACTGTCTCTACAGAATTGAAACAAAAATCAATATCATAAGCATTCCAAGTTAAGACATTCCTTATTTTAAATCTCTTGAAATTGCTAGCATGCTAAATTTGGGGCAACATTTTGGGACCATTTCCTGTTTACTGCAACTTAAGCCCCATTCACACTGCTCTCCTTTAATGACCTTATAACATGATGCAGTTTGAAAGCATTTAACCAACTTTTAATATTTGTTAAGATTAAAATAACAATAGTGAAAGTTTGACGCAGACTGAAAGTAACATCTAATTAGACAAACGCGTTCTGTGTTTTGCCAAGTGACCTTTGTCTTCTTCTATCTGACTTTGCCCTCTACCTCTAATCGTGCGGAGGGTTTGGGAGGGTAGACATGACCTGATAATGACCTTGCGGGGGAGTCTGCTTACAGTGTGTCTTAATCTGCCAGCTTTGACTTGATGGGCAGACTGTGGGAGTTCTCCCCTCTGCAATATTTATTTAATCCTGTTTATATTGATATTAACGACAAATGGTAGAAAACATGCAGGTGCTGCAAACCTGTTAGTACTCTCCAGCTGAGTGCGAGTCTGCTGTGATATGTTAAACCTAATAACTATTGGTTAAAATGACATCCGTCTCCACCATGAAGCAATATTTGCTCAGACAGCTGCACAGCGCAGATAGCAAAAAATATTAACTGCAGTAAAGCCAGTAAATTTAAGAAGGAAGCATAAACATTAGGAATATAGCCACTTTTATTTCACATGCAGCATTTGATATGGCTTTGCATCAGACTGACAGCTGCACCAATTTTCTCTGCAAATAGCCCGTTTCCTCTCAAACAGCATGATATCCGGGTCAGCTAATTTTAAATGAGGAAAAATGACGGTTGAAACTTGTGTCCGCCATCAAAGCATGTAGTGTTGCCTCCATGTCAACATAATCCTGATGATATGCTAATATTTCAAACAGAGGAAAGGGAATGGCACAACTTTCTTGAATAGTTGGAAAATGAGTAAAACATGAATGTGCCCCCTCAAAATAACCAAAGTAGCAATTTTGGTAGTCATTTTTAGTCACATGTTTGTGGAAACATGAGGTCAGAGGGGCAGTGTCATGAATGTTTTTGCCTTCTTGCATTTGAGAAGTTTCTCCTGTACTTCACCTTTTCATGTCTACTGTACATATTTTCTAACTCAGAGTATAAGTGGTAACATTTTGTCTGGTTCCTGCTCTGTGTTGTTCACACTCTGCTGAAACATCGTCCGTCCAGGCTGTTGGTTTTGTCTTATGAATGGCTCCACTGTGCTCACTTTGTTTTAGTGGAAAGAACAGACCAGTGTGAGAGTAAACTCACACTCTGAGGTGTGTGAAGGCTCTGTGGTGAGTTCTTTTGTTTTGCTTTAAGGTCTGTCAGAAGCATTAAGCTTGCAGACGATTCAAAAGCTGTAATATGTTCATAATAAGGGCTGGGTTGGTGCTTTTAACATTAACAAGACTGAGGCTTTGAAGCTAACTTTGTGTAAAAATATCTCAGAGTTCACTCACACAAGCCACTTCATGTTCTATTCACTTTCCTGGCAGATGTTTGGGGTTTTAATCTTGTGTGACTGGACCACATCTAAAATCTATAAAGTGAAACAAATCCGTGGAGAAATACACATCTGCTTGACTCACACAGGGGTCCTCTGATGAGAGTAATCCAATCCTTTATGGAGAAAGAGATGAGGATGGAGGACAAGTGAGAGAGCACTGATTCAAAAGTAACAATGAGTGAGATGTTTTTGAGCTGTGGAAAAGACAAAGGTATCACCTCGACATCTTCAAACACGGAGATGCATATGTACCTGTAACAGTAAATAAGAGCTTTTTTGTAATACAGCAAGCTGTTAGCATACAAAATGATTGGATGTGTTTCTAGAACCACGAGCCTTAGTCAAGTCTGTGGTTTTTGAGGGGCAAGTCCAAGTCCAGTCTGGGGTCTTGAGTCTCAAACTCAAGTCCCCATCTCTGGTTAGTGTTGTTTCCATCAACAGGGGAGCAAGACTTCCTAAGTTCAAGCTGTGTAAAATATCTAAGCCACATTCAGACCACCCTGTCTCCTTCCCACCATGATTGCTTGTGTTGTTGTTTGTGCTGACTGCCTCTCAAGAGAGTGCTCTCCAAAACAAGTTGAACTATGTGTCAAGGCATTAATAAGGGAATTATGAAGTGTAAGGGACAGTTGTGATTTTTTAAGGTACCAATCTGTTTTGGTTGAATTTGGTGCTCCCTGTGGACAAAGTTTTTTTTGTATAAAATCGCATTTGGTGCTCGAGTAATTAAAAAACCTCTGTTTTGGATCAAGTTGACCTAATCATCTTTGGATTTCACAAACCAGGACAAAAGAATGATAAATTAGCAGGTTGATGGAGAGTCAGATGGGGTCACTTTCATCTTTGTTCAGCTTCATGGAACAACTGGTTCTGTGTCTAAAGACAAAATAAGTTCTGAGACCATTGAAGACCTGGATCAGATTTTATTACAGAGCAGGGAGCTGTGCGTCTGTGGGAACATTTATTCGTACATGAAGAAATTTGCAGGAACATTCATCCACTTTAAGTGGCATTAAGATGAACAGCCTGCTTTTATTGGAGGAGACATGCTAGGCTGGCGTTACGTTTGAGTTTTTCAACGCCAAGTGTCGTATTTTCTTTAAACAGAGTCGATTTTACACTGTGGTTTGTTTTTATGGAAACAGAAAAAATCACCATAACATTCCTCTCAGCTCTTTCATGTCGAGGCATGAATGAGTTTAAGAACACAGAGACTTCAAGCTCATTAAATCACATTTCTGCCTCTGTTTGCTGTTCTGAAAGGAACTTTGGTTTGGGTTTTTATTTTTATTTCTTCAGGATTTTTGTGCGTGTGGATGAACGATTTCCTACACAGCAAAGTTGAAGGCAGCATTTCTTCTGTATGTTACACTCCTCCTCCATCTTCACATCCATCTGTCAGAACACTTTTCTGCTCCCTTTCCCCACATTTTTCTCCTCGCTGTCAAAACCCTCCCTTATTTTCCCAGAGTACCTTGGTGTAGTCCTAACACAGCTGGGACACATCAGTGCATACAGCAGCTCCGGTTACCAACCGTATATCCACTCACATACACACTCGGACCTGACGCAGCAGAGCATGCCACCACCCCCCCCCCCCACCCCCCACCCACTGACAGACAGGAAGCACATATGATGCAATGTAAGCATGCTCAGACACACATGGTATAAATCTGATGATGTAACAGGCTCAGGGCGCTCAGCAGCAGGAGGCACCACGTTAACCTGCTCACCTTCAACAGTCACACAAACACACACGCACGCACGCATGGATCAGGTTTAGACTTGTGTCTCCTTCAGTCTGTTCTTTTCCCAGAGCACGTCTGACTCTCCTCAGTGTTTTGCTGCAGGTGATATGAAACTTTTAAGGACCCTGTGAACTTTCGCTGACTTAATGATCTTGCAAACCCAACATGAATTATGCCTTTTAATCGATTTCAAAACAAAAATCAGATTCTAAATGAAAGACACTTCGTGAATATTGATTTTTTTCAATACCTTTTTTATTCATTTGCTTGATGTTCTAAAAAAAAATTCTGAAAGCATTCAAATATTTTGTCAAAACTGCCTCTCTGTGCCAAAAACGGAAACCAAAATCTTTATTACTAACATTCAGAGTCCATTCATGAGCATGAAGACTATCACTTTTTTTCCAAAAATCAAATTTAAACATTTTTAAAATATACACACTCATTTTCAAAGGTATTTTCAAACTCAAAACTAGGGTTGAAAGATTTATTGTTTTCAGAGCGAAATCACAATTTCAGACAACGTAATCATGTGACCGCCAAACTACAATTTTTTGCACCACTCCTGACTGACCCAGGATCTGTTGTATCAACTATTTTACAAATTTGCAGCAATTTGCATTAATGGAAGTGCTGGTAAGCAGGTCAACAACGCAAAGCCTCTGTTTAGGAGTAGGAGTTGGAGTATCCTTTAAATAATAAAAACAGATAATTGATCATCAATACTAGATGATGCATAATGTGTTATGTGCTTGTTGTCTATACTGTAAACAGTGAATATTGCACTGAAGCTTGATTTGAAGAAAATTGTGAATTGAATTGAAATAGCAAAGAAATAGAAAAATCACAATTAGATCTTTTCCTGAAATTGTCCAGCCCTACTCATAACCCTGAAACTCCTGCAGGCACACACGAAAAATATAGACGATCTGACTTATTTTCAAATATTTGCCAAAAACACAGGCCTGTTAACTTCTTCATGATCAAGTGCTTTATACAACAAAAGAAAAGCTAACAATGTAAACAAATACACATTGCTGAGTTAGCACATTGCGAACAACAGCTTGTGTTACTTACCTTCATAGTTATTTAGACAACTCTAAATATAGAGTTTGAAACCCCTCTCCTGTTTGTTCTTCGGAGAAGGGCATCAGCAAATCTTGCCCACACCCGGAGAAACTTTCCATCCTAAAGTACATGTAAACTGAGATGGACATAAACAGGAAAGCAGGAATCTGACCCTCAGAGCAGCCAGAAGTTCATCATCAAACCTGTGCGAGGGGTATTTTAGTGCATGAACAGTGAAGTTAGGCTGAGCGCGCCTACTGCTGGATCAAAGAGTTCACTGCTAATAGCCAATAATCTTTGGTTATTAGCGTGTTTGCTCAAAAACCAATTGGCCTGAATCCATTGATGTTCTCATGTTCACATATGAATGTCTTTGCTTTGACTAAACTGATGAGTAGCTGCTATATTTAAAGTTTTATGTGCAGTGCTCTTGCAGATCCTTCAAAGTCTTGTTATAGTCTTGTGAGGTCTTCTTGTGTTATTTGGATCCATTTTAAGCCTCTCTTTTACCAAAAAGTAAGTTTTTAGTGCATGTAAACTTAATTATTATTTCACAGAGTTTATGAATTTGAAAATTCTGTTTTTTGTTGTTTTGTTTTAGATGCTCTTAAGTGTAAAAAATGCATCGGCAGAGGTTTGAACTCTCTGAGCACTTCTAGTTCATAGCATTGCTCAACCTTAGTTACATGTTCTAAAATATGATGGAAAAATTTAGATCAGCAGGAAAAAGCTGTAAATTTTAAGTCTGCTCTACAATTTTGCTGACAGCAAACATCAAACACCAGAGATTAACAGTGAAAGCTGCATTTTTTGTGGGATATGTGTTTGATGCTTTCACAGACATACAAAAGGAAACTGATAAATGTCCATGCCTAAATACTCCCTCTCCTGTTGTATTTTTCATCCAGTTATGGTTGTTCAATCATGTTTACAATGTGTCAGATCACCTGCATGTTTATTGCCTTTTGCAGAGCTTAACTTGTTGTCTGTCATCACAAAAATACAAACTGTGGGTCCAATAAACAGCTCCAGAGTACTGAGGTCACTCATTCTAAACCACGTTGTTTTAAATATTTGGAGATTTTCATGGAAAATAATCCTCAAATGACCAGTTTTGTAAGCAGTAAAAGTCTTCAAACTCCAATTTTTCACCACAGCATTCAATCTCCATACTCTGAAATATTTAGACATGTTTACAGAGTAATGATCCTCACACTAAAACAACAGCTCAGACTATTTTCCACTGGGTCAAATTAGAGAAAAATACACAATACGATGTGCTGATCGTTGAAATGTGGTCGATTCAGTGCTCTAATTCTTCACTGGTGGTCGGCCTTCACCCTGACACACATGGAAGGTCAGTGAAAAACATTGAGTCTTGTGATCAGTTCCTCCTTAAACCAGCAAACAAAAACCCCTGACCACAAACTCAGAGTAATCCTTCACTCCACATGGTGTACTTCACTGCGTAATGCCCTCCCATCCATCTCCCTCTGCATCCACTGCATTAAAATCCAATCCTGAGCCATCGCAGCTCATTCAGTCAACAGTCAACACGCTGCGCAGCCCGGGGAGTTTTTAAATCATGTTTGGATCGCGGGGCTGCTTTTGCTGCCAGAAGAACAATACACAAGATTGATTGTGGGCTGGGGCTGCAGTAAAGGATGAGATTTTGCTGAACACCAAAGTCTGCCCATTGCCTGTCAGCCTGCTCAACTTATTTAACCTCCATTAATGCAGCTCACTGAAATCTGTGTCCAGCTAATCTCTACGTTCCTCTTTTTGTGTGAGGGGCAGAGTCGAGGGGGAGCTTTATTTCAGCCCCCACGAGGTGACAGATGTGATAGATTGCACATATGCATGTGACATTAAAGTACAGCGTGGCTCTCTCTGTAGGATGTGACAGAAGATGAATGTCGGCCCAAATGTGATTCAGTGAGAACACGAGTCCAGAGGGAAAAGGGAGGAGTGAGACAAGGAAGAGAAAGAGAAGAAGAAGGAGAAGAAGAGGTAGAAGAAGAAGAAGAAGTAGAAGAAGTAGAAGAAGAAGAAGGAGAAGAAGGAAAAGGAGAAGGAAAAGATGATGAAATCCTGGTTTTGGTTCCCTTTCAGTGTTTGGAAACATACTGAGCACATATAATTGATCTGTACATCATGTTCCCTCCTTAAATTTGTCCTGGAAGAAATTTTCAGTTACATGATGGTTGCTTGGATAAAGAGGATGTTCACTGATCTATTTGTGGATTACAGCAGAGCTGGAACACGAACTTCATTTCTTTTTTCCCTGCTGAGCTCTTTGTTGAATGTCTGACAGACAGACAATCATCTTAACTCAGTTAAAGGCAGCTGGATTTTCTTCACTGTTTCACATGTTTTTACTGTCACATTTGCTGTCAAAAAAGCTCTTTATTTAAAAGAACAAAAATTGTCATTTAAAGACTGTCGCAGGTGAGACTTAGAATTAGGGGTGGGTGATATTGCTTCAAAATTGTATCACAATATTTTTAAGAGAATTCACAATAGACATACACTGTATGTCAGAATGTATTTTTTTTATTAGAACAACTTATCAGTGAGTGCTCAGAGGCAGCAGCGAACCAGGAAACACCGGCAACATGCTGAAGCATTTCCCTTTACAACACAAAATTAAATACCATGAGTCACACGTTTGACATTATTGACACCGAACATCTGGAAAATTGACAAGAATTGGTAAGCATTAGTATCTTATCAATTCTTATCAATAGAATAGGTACACTTCTGGCTATACATATATGTATAGCTTATATAGCTGTAGACAGAACAACATGATAAAAAAATAAATGATGCAGAAATCACACAGACAAGTGTGACAAGTTTTGCAATTTGTTTTGTAAGTGTGTACTGGTACACAGTGATTTAGATGGCACTGAAAGCTGTTCTATTTCCTCAAAACATTAACATAAACTATTCTCATCATTATTAAATTTCATATCGTTTTGCTTGAATAAACCTGTTGTGTTGCTGCTTTTAGTGATAACAGACGGAGTTATCGATGCAGTCATCTATGCAGTGCTGTTGTGATGCTGCAACACAAAATCACTTGAAGAAAGTTTAAGAGCATTAGAGGATATATTATTAATACATGCTCTGTCTTCTTTCGTGCCTTTAGATATTTTTTTAGGAATCACTTCCTCACTTTTTCAGCACTAGAGTATGCTGCCATGTGGCCTTTTACTTTGTCTTCAGACAGCTCTTGCATCACTACAAGCTCCTGGAGTTTAGGGAACCATGACAGCTCTCTGCCATATTTACTCAAGCTTAAGATAAAACAGACTCTCATTTGAACTACGAGTGTACGACAGCTGCATCGAGGTGCTGTGCCACAGTAAGACCTAATAAAAAAGGCAGCAGTATCTAAGAAGGGAAAGGCTTAGTGCACTGCCAATTACCAGCTAATGAAATAAAGCATTATCTCATCAGTACATAAAGGAAGCAAGTGAGGAGAAGTCAGTGGCGAGAGGTCCAGATAAATATCTCCGCAAGCTTTTCATAATCATGGTTGAGCTTCTCTTTGTGGTCACATAAAATAAGAATAAGAGAATAACTTAACCTTAATAGCCTGTAACCTCACTGATGCCCATTCAGTGGATAAATTGGACCTCTCTTGTAGATGTTTGCCCGCAGTGTAAATAAAACACTCCCTCCTGTATGCAGACAGCTGTATCAGTTCTGTGCAGATTTTATGATGCAGGCAGGTGTGTTTGCTTGTTCCTCTGATGGTGTTCAGACAGGCAGAGTGAATGTCTCCAGCTATGGCTGCTACGTTTATGTTCTTGTCTCCAACTCTGCCTCTACAGACTTGGATGATCTTTTGTTTGAAAACGCTCGAGTGATTTTGAGCAGGGTTTAAAATGTAAAAATAGAATGATTAGTTCTCAGTGTCACTGAATAGCTTTCATATTTTGACTTTCTTTGTGTGTGTTGACCTTTAAAGTCTTGAAAAACTGTGTGACAGCTCTGCTAAATCAAACACACACTCACATGCTGACCTCTTAGTGTTTATAGATTTCAGTTTCAGTGTGCACAGTGTGAGCTTACATCAGCAGATTGTCTTTAATCTCACTCTCGCTCTCTCAGATTACTGTGTGTCTGCCCCCTGCTGGTTAAAGAAAGAGCTGCAGCAGAGGAACAGAATGACTGTGACAATAGATTCAAATGTATTCATCGTGCTGCAGAGATCAGCAGACGTGACACTGACTTTTCTTCCCTGAGGGACACAAAGACCATCATGTACTGCTCTGAAATCATCATACATTGGACAAGTAGCCACACGCTCTCGACCCTAGTTGATGAAATAAGAATATTGACTGACCAGCTACTTTATTAGGTACTTGCTACTAGTATTAGGTAGGACCCCATTTCCCCTGCAGAGCTGCATTATTTCATGGCATAGATTCAACAAGATGCTGAAAACCTTCCTTGGAGATCGGAGTTTGTACGGGTGCTTGAAATAATTAAAAGTGCTTGCATTGTAATGTTGCATTTTCAAGGTTTGGACATTGCTTGAATTTGGGACAGTGTGCTTGAAAATGCTTTAATTTTCAACCACATTTTTGTTTATGAAGTATAGAAGCACATGTAGTAGGGCTGAATGGTTTAAGGAGGAGATCTTATTGCGATTTTTCTGGCAAATATTGCGATTTCAATGCGATTCACGATTTTCTTCAAATTGAGCTTTGGTGCAATATTCACTGTGTGTACAGTGACATTTACAAACATGACAGAAAATTACATCATACCATCAAACATTTAAAGCTATTACTCTAAGGCAAGGACGAAAACTAAAGGTAAGAATTGCTTCCAAAACAAAATTTAACATTTCCAATAAAGGAAAAAAGCCAGCCATGCCAAACCAGCATGTCAACCTTTGATGGTTTTGAACATGAGTGCTGACATGTGACAACATTGCCACTAGCAAATAGTTGACACAACAGATCCTGGGTCAGTCAGGAACACTGCAAAAACTTGCAGCTTCGGCGATCACATGGCCATTTGACTGAAATTACGATTTTGATCAGAAAACAATAAGTCGTTAAGCCCCAACATGCACTGTATTAGTGAAGGAAAATTCATGTATTACTTTTTAAAATGGCTTTTAAGTATCACTTAAATGAGGACAGACTCATGATAAACTGCAAATGAAAAAATAAGTCTTATTAAAAATGACCAAAAGATTATTCATTGGAAAAAGAATGTTTTTTAAAACGTAAGAGGTAACCAAGTTATCATCAGAAATCTGACAGGATTCTAACAAGTCTTTTACTGACGTGTTAGGTGAAAAATCTAAGAAAAGTGAGCTTTTTGTGAAGAAAATAATTCCATATTTACAGAACCACACTGGAGTCGAGTCCACAGACAGGTGGAGATTTTAAATGATACAGTTATGTTGCTATTCCTGTAATTTGTCATCCTCCTGTGGACGATGATTAAAAACACTAATAATTATATGTAAAACATAACGTCATCTCTGTAAACATGGTCAGGTAGTAATCCTACAAATTTTCCGAACTGTTGGGAAATTTGTAGGATTTTTTTTTTATTTACCTTCATTGTAGGGTCCTTGAAGTGTTTTAAATGCATCGTGGAAAGTGCTTGAATTTTACTTTGAATGAGGTGTATGAACCTTGTATCATGATAGCAGATCACACAGTTTCTGCAGATCTGTCAGCTGCACTTCCATGATAAATATCTTCAGTCCCAGCATAAAGAACAGCCCAAGGTGGGATGTGTATTGGATTGAGATCTGGTGACTGTGGGGACTACTGGAGTACAGTGAACTCAATGTCATGTTCAAGAAACCAGAGATGATCTGAGCTTTGTGACATGGTGCATTATAGGGGCCCTATAAAATCCGTAATATTTTTTCCCAAATTCCGTTTTAATTTTTCCCATTTTCCGTTTTTTCCATTTATATTTCTTGAGAGTTCGGTTTTTAGTATTTTACGCAAGTTTAACCCAGAGACACTGTATAAAGTAATGAAATATAGACACTCACCCTTCAGGTGGTCCTCACATGTATCTTTGTGTCCAGTCAACAGTATGTTGACAAAATTTGCAGAACATTTGATATCCTGGCACATAATAATTGTTGGCAAACTGCTCTGCCCTGTACTCTGGAGTTAGCCAAGAGTTTCGGAGCTTCTTTGCAGACTTACGCACCGCTCGAGATCGCTCGTGTCGCTCGCGTGGCGCTGCTCAACACCAGCGATCATTGAAAATGAATGGCAGCTGGTGTCTCAGACGGCCGTGTTGACATGTTGACATTGTTATTGGGGGGGGGGGGAGTGAAGCGTGCATTGTCTGCAGCCTCAGAGATCTCACCTGGGGCATTTTCCCCGAGGGATACATTCCTTTTTAGTCAGGAAAAAACACTTTTACGTAAAATGTCGGCCGTTTCCGTGATATTCTGTGTTTATATTGAATTCCGCGTTTAATGTCTAATTCCGTGATCATGTCCGCGATTCCGTGATCGCAGATTTTATTTTGAACCATGCTCAGTTGGTACCAAGGGCTCCAAAGTGTGCAAAAAAATCTCCTATAACATTACACTATCACCACCAGCCTGGATTTCTGATACAAGGCAGGATGGATTCATGCTTTCATGATGTTTACACCAAATTCAGACCCTATGATCTGAATGTGGCAGCAGAAATCCAGATTCAGACAAGTGAGCATTTTCCCATCTTCTGTTGTCCATTTTGGTGAGCCTGTGTGAACTGTAGCCAAAATCTCCTGTTCTTAAGTTACATGAGTGGCACTAGACGAGGTGCTCTGCAGCTGTAGCCAATCTGCTTTAGGCTGACGTGTAGAAATGGTCTTCTGCAGACCTTGGTTGTAATGAGCAGATTATTGATTTACTGTTGCCTCTATCATCTCTAACCACTCCGGTCATTCTGCTCTGACCTCTGGCAATTTCACTGGAGGAACTGCAACTCGCTGGATACTTTCTCTTTTTTGGACCTGGACCATTTTCTATAAACCCCAGAGATGGCTTTGTGTGAAAATCTGTGCAGAGCATCAGTTTCTGACATACTCAGTCCAGCTCATCTGACACCAACAACCATACAGCATTCAAAGTTGCTTAAATCACCTCTCTTCTCCATCCTGATGCTTGGTTCAAACTTCACCAAGTTGTCTTGACTACGTCTTTACGTCTTAATGCATTGGGTGCTGTCATGTGATTGGCTGATCAGGTAATTTGTATTAACAAGCAGTTGGTTGGGTGTACATAATAAAGCAGCCAGTAAATGTATATCACAAGTTTTCCCTTCAAACTCTCCATGTGGATTTGACTTCAGCCGAAGTGTGAGTCTGCTGTCTGACACAGTTAGCGTGATATTGTGGTTGTAGATGAACAGCTGCTCTGACGGGATGTGGTGTGACACTGATAGTCCATTAGCTTCATGTGTTAATGTGACACCACGTCATGATCGTCACTAATGTCCTGCTGCTGATAACTGACTGTGAGGGGGGGCTGATGCATGTTTGTTTGTGTTTATATCAGAGGGATTTTGGAGAGCAGGTTGAGGGTAACTGAGGCTTTCACTAAAGCTCTTTCACATGTGCAGCCATCTGTGCATGTGTGTGTGTGTGAGTGTGTGTTAATGTGGGCCATCCAGATGTTTCTGGAAAAGTTTCGTCAAGAGGGCTGGGTCCAACGGGAAGTGAGAGAGGCGGATATTAGCCCAGGCAGAAATGTTCCCGAAATGATTAGAAGAGGAATCTCACACACAGACATTTATGATGTGTGTTAGAGCTGGGCAAAATATCCGAAGTTAAGAAACATGAATATCAGTTTAAAATGAAATGTAAAGGAAAAGGTAGTATTGCACATAAGCATATGCCTTATTATCCCCTTTAACAATGTCATGCCTCTCACCATTGTGAGTGTACTGCTGATTAAAAAGACTGAAGAAAAATAGACTGCAGCCCCATTAGTCTGCACCCCTAGTTCTCATTTCTTTATGAAAATGCATCAAGATATAGGAATATCCATGATACAGTCAATTAGTGCAAAATCTGGGGCACTTGCACTCAAAGAGCACTGCTGTCACTCAAACTAAAGAGAAAAACTGGAGCTAATATTGAGAAAACAAAAGAAATGAGTCAACTGTTTCTTGACGTCACTCTGTCTTGAACCATTTACATGCCTTAATGTAGGAACTACGTTGGAAGCAAAGAAAACAAACATCACTTATTAGAAAAGCACTTTTGCCCTGTCCCCAACATGACCCCTCAGCTTGTTGCCTAAATAGAAAGGGAGAACAGGGTTCCCACGCGTCCTGGAAAACCTGGAAAACCTGGAAAATGATTGACCAATTTTCCAGTCATGGAAAACATATGGAAAATGAGGAAAAAACTAAAATGTCCTGGAAAAGCTTGAATTGTGCTGGAAAATTATGTACTTTCCTTCTACTTTGTTAATGAGCAAAAATCAAACATAGGAAATTAAATTAAAATGTATTTGTTAACTAATGCACACTTAGCCATAAAATATGAGTAGATAAAATAATAAAAGTTAAAGGATAAGTTCGTTTTTTTGACACCTGGACCTTATTTTTAGGATTAAATACGCTCATAGGCTCACCCAGACAATTTTGGCGGAGCTCAGAGCCGTTTTCGAGCAATTTAGATCTATCCAACGGCGTTTTTCTCTCATGCCGTAGTAGCAGACGGGGCCAGAAATCGTATTTTGGGGGGCATCACTACGTGTTTCCTCTGGTCTCAAGTCCCACTCTGAACAGCAAAGGCACTCCTCCTCTGTTGTGTTTGCCGTGCAATGTCCACAACAACACCACCAGTTAGCCCCCATTCGTGGACGTACAGTGGTTGCTTGTTCTCTGACCAGCTGTTCGGCTCTTTCTCTCTGCATCCTCCTTTCAAATAGCTCCTCGTCGGTATATTCTGGCTCAAAACGATACGGGCATCCATTATACTCAAAGTCGTCGTCAGACACTTCTACATCGGATAAATATTCCGCCATGTTGCACAAAAATAGCCGTGTAGCCTAGCAATAACAGCGGCTCTACTCATGTTCTTGTCTATGTCAAAAGTTACCCGTCCTTGTAAAGCCCCGGATGACCATAACAACAAAGTTGAGCTGACATGGTGATTACACTGGCCATTCATTTATAAAATGTAGCTGAAATGAGTGAGTTTCGCAGCAGATAATGTCTAATTTCGGGGTTTCGATTTCTGGCCCCGTCTGCTACTACGGCATGAGGAAAAACGCCATTGGATGGATCTAAATTGCTCGAAAACGGCTCCGAGCTCCGCCAAAATTGTCTGGGTGAGCCTACGAGCGTATTTAATCCTAAAAATAAGGTCCAGGTGTGAAAAAGCCGAACTTATCCTTTAAGGAATAAAATATAAAAACTCAAAACAATGGAAATGAAAAGAAATAATAAAAAATGACAAAATTAAATTTAGGCTACTTAAACGGTAAATCAACATAACCTATATAAAAAAGCAGAGTAAATAATGTTAAAAATAAGTATAAACCATACATTTATAATAGTAAGACACTATATAAAAGCCAGACTAAAAAAGATAGCTAGCAGACAATGTTCATGCCCTAGAGTTAGAAATAAATAATGTCCTGGAAAAGTTCTGGAAAACTCCTGGAAAATTATTTTTAAAAAAGAGTGGGAACCCTGGAGAAGGGCAGAATGATACTGGAGACAGTTTATTAGTTGGAAGAGTTTGTTCCTCAATTACAAGGCCAAGGGTCACATGTCAGTGTCTCCTTGGCAAGACAGTCGACTCCAAATTACTGTCACTGTTGCAGCAGTGACATCAAAATGGGCCCTTTTTGGGGTCACAGCCCCACAGAAAGGATAAAGCTTTTTAGATAATGGATGTGTAGATGGACTCACTGCAGTCAAACTCCTTCACAATGTCTTAATTGTTCAAAGCAAATGTTTTCATATACAGAGGTTGTTAATCATTTCCATACACCATAATCCCATGTGCTTTAAGATAAGAAAATCTCCAATATTTGAATGGTTGATGCTGTCAGAAAGTACAAAATCTTGATGAGCTTCAGTATTGTTTTGACAAAAGAGAGAACAGATGAAACAATAGAGTGCTTCCACTTTTCTCCTTGTTGTCATTGCGTTTTGTGCTACTTCGACCGTCTACAGTAGTTTTGCCACTCCATGGAAACACTTTGGGCCCCTCACCATTGATGGCAGAATAATGAAAAAAGGCCGGGATTTATGTCGAATGTTTGCAAAGCAGCTGGTCCTCTCCTCATCTACAGCAAGTCTGCTTGCTCATTTTTCAGCGAAGTGTCTTTTATTCTTAGTGTGTACGCTCGGAAACCATTCCAGTCTGATTTTTGGAAAAGTAACAGCCCTGGTACCTGTAATTCAGGTATTTTGGCAACTATAGCTTTTTTTTAAGGCAAAAGAAAATTATGTGTTGCCTCTCAGGCCAAAGGTATGAATCTACATTTTTATCCATGTTCCCAACCCTAGTGTTTCTGTGTGTCCTTTGCAGTTCTTCCCTCTCTGTTTCCTTTGAGCTTTCTTTGGGATGTTGATGAAGTCCAAATGAATTTACTCCTCATCACACCCACATGCTGAATGATAAATCTGTTTCTTCACTCTGCAGCTGTTTCTGACACCATGTTCACCGTTAATGACAGAGAAGTCTGTATCAGCCCACTAAGTGGCTCTTATACTAACTGTTAACTGCTGAGGAAAACAGGTGTGTGTGTGTGTGTGTTCAATGTAATGTATGTGTGTGTTTGTGTGTTGCAGCCATGTGAGAAGGAGATGTGGTGTCAGCGAGTGGTTAGCGTCATGTTTTATGACTTTATTTTGGCTCAGAGCCCGATCCCTCACACACAGCCTGCACGCTCTGACTCTAAGCCCGGGGATTTGTGTAATACTCAGGAGGAATGAGTTTTATTTAGGATGAAAATATACAAATAAGATTTAAAATAGATGATACAAGGCATGAGAGATAGCAAGACTTTTCAGTGTGTGATGTTGAACAAGGAAAGCGATCATCTGTAAAACAGCTTTTAAAGTAGTATCAAACTTATCATGATTTTTTGATAAACTGTAAAAGACTTCAAGGTTTAAAAGCAAAAGTCTTTAAACTATTTTTGTATTATTATAATTAGGATTTTCCTTCTCTCCGCAGTTAAATGAATATTTTGGGGTAGTGGAAGTATCAAGATTTTTGAGTTTAAGCTTAAGTGCATCAAGCCTGAAATTTAGAATAAGGGTTACCATAATATATCGGCATAGAAACATTTTGATCACTGCAGATTATTACCACTAACAATTTAGATGATACATCCTTGATTATGTCTGGAGTATACAAGAGAACTAACTTCATCCTGGTATTTTTCTTGGTCTGGGGGCTGGATAAATGTCAAGAATATTACCACTCCAGTAATCATTCATAACACCAAATAATAACCACTCCTGCATTTCTTGTGCAGATATTTGCAGGTAAATCTTCTCCATAAAGGTTTATGGTGTTTGATTTTTTAACTGGACCTGAGTCTGGATCGGAGTACATGGAAATTCAGCTGGGTGGCCATTGGCCGTAAATACCTTTGCGGAGGTTTGTGCTGTCTGAGCACTTCTTGGTTATTACCACCACCAAGGAAGTCTCTTTTTGCCAGTGCTTGTTCATTTTTTTGTTTGCTTGTCTGTCTGTTCGTCTGTCAGTAAGCAAGAAAACTCAAAAAGTTCCCACTGGATTTTGAACTAGAAAGCACTTGGAGAGCACAAACCTCCGCCAAGGTAGCTGTTGCATCTATAAGCAATAGTTCCCTGATAACGTTACCATCATAATATGATTCCTTGACCCTAAAAACCCACACCTAGCACTCGTAATCATGCTGGTATCATTATTAGTCAGACACTAATTGAGTAAAAACGATTGTGTGCTAATGGCGGTTATCTGGATCAACACTAAAATCTAATCATTTTTAAGTTGGGCCATTACCAACAGCGGAAGCAATACATTTTGGGGAAATTTTGGTCATGGCACAAGGATAATATTATTAGATTTTAGTGGTGATCCGAATCCGTGTGTGGATCCCAGAATTAGAGGATTTATTATTATTTCCTGGTAGGGCAGCTGTCTGAATTTTTAAGAATAAAAATATCAGAATTGCCCTGGAGGAGTTTTGTGCTCCAGAGCACTTCTAGTTCTTAAATTGGCACAGGTTTGGACAAATAGAAGAAATGAGTTTTGTTCTTTTTCGTTTTCATTTGTTAATTGACTAGAGCAGCATTGAATTATCTTTTTCTATGTTTTTTGAAAGGAAGCATGTCAGCAAAACAAGTAACTAACTCATTAAACCAAAGCTCTTAAAGTCATTATCAGGTTGAGAAGCAAAGGATGGAAGACCTTTAGACTCACTTTAAAAAGCATTGGCACCGAGCTTGTTTGTGAATTTTACGTCCACTTCCACTCTGTCTAATGATCTTTCTGTCTCTCGATGCTCTTCTCTTGCAGAAGGAGTTTGCGGCTCCGCCTCCTCTCCTCTTCAGGAAGCTGAGTAACCCTGACCTGTCCCCGGCGGCAACCACTGCCACAAAATCCAAACTGCACCGACAGCTGAGCCAGGACGAGAGCTGGGCGCGACGCAGCAGCCTTGCCATGACAGGTATAAAACACACAAGATCCCACGACACAAGTCTATGAACAAATAAATCAAAATGATCAAAACTGAGGGAGTTGCAGTTTTCATAACCGACAACATCATAGAGAGGATCCCTTCACTTTTGAGTAATTTCAACCCCCAGATATTTAAAATTGTGTCCAATATGGAAATTAATAAACTGAAATAACCTCTAAAGCTTTAGATTTTCCTGAAGTGGAGTTACCTAAGGACATCTTCTAACTCGTGATCACTCCTGCTTTTAATCCGCTACCAATCTGCCATGTTCATAATCTGAAAAGTGGAAATTCACCCACAGATTACCCGCCATATTCTCCAAGCGGAGGCCATGTCGTAATAATCCTCTGTGATTCAGCAGCTCACTGGTTTATGTTTGCTTTTATTTCATGAACAGGACCTGGTTTATTCTCTGAGTTTCTTTTGTCCTCTAGGTTCAGTCTCAGAGGGAATGATTAATGCAAGCCGCGACAGAGTTTAGACACAGATCTATAATAACTTAATCAGATCTGACGATGAATCACCGAGTTTTAGTCAAACTTAGACATGTTCACAGGGGACACTGTCTGATCCAGTATGAACACAGCACTGTCCACGTGTTACAAAAGAGGATTGTTGAGATAAAATGACCTTGTTCTGAACACTTTACCTGGGTAACTGATACTGCTATCAAGTCTCAAGGGCTCTTTTATATAACAATAAGCTTTGGTTGGAGTCATGTTATTAAAACTGCATATAAAGGATACCAAGAAACATGTATACAAAAAATGATCCATAAAATTAACAAAAAAATGAAGTTTTGATATTATACCCACCTCCAGTCTGAGTCCCATCTCCATCATTGGTAACACAATAGAACAGGTCAACACATTCAAACATCTCAGACTCACCCTTGTCAATAACCTATCCCATAACTGACATCCATAAACGTTCACAGCAGAGGCTACATGCTGTCCGTTCACTCGGTGCACTCTCCATTGCCCCCATCTTCTGTTGATACTGAACAGTAGCATAATCCAACCCATCTTGATGTCTACAACATTCTGTCTGTCTCCAGCAAAAGCAAGCTCAACAAAATCCCACACATAGCCTCAAAAATAATCCACACCCCACACCGAGCATTTCAGAACTCAGTGAAAGAGCCTTGTGCCATAGCCATGGACACAGAGCACCCCCTCAATACCCACTTTACACTTCTGCCTCTGGTTGCAGGTACAGGACACTGAGATGGAGAAGGACACGCTTTAACTAAAGCTTTGTAACATCTGCCATCTCCATCCTCAACAATACAACCCACTGATTATTGTGTCTCTCGTGATGGAAATATCTTGGATAAATACAATGTGTGTTCTGTGCTTCCTCTTTTCTCATTTGACAAACAAATGAAAACAAATTTACCATTGGGGCAATAAAGTTATCTATCTGTAAAGTTCTCATTTTACAATACTAAGATCAGAATTTTCAAGTTAAAGAAGTTTTAAACATTTGAGAAACCAAACTTCAAAACTTAGTCAGCAAATAGCAGCACACAGGCAGATCTGGCCTGAGTATCTACAGTAAGGGCATCCGAGTTACACAGTGTTATAAGATGTTAATTGCATGTGTCAGTTTATTTGAGTTATTCAATATATTTATTAATAGACTGTAATATACTGTAAAGTCTGTCTGGCAGATTAAACAGTTCTATTTTATGATATTTAAAATGTAGTAAGTCTCAAAAATTAATTTAATTACATAATGTAATGTAACTGATGTTTTGCATTAAATCTAGCTCCAAACCCAAACCTAAATGTTTATGTTCCTCTCTTGAAATTATATTGGGACATGACATGTGCTAGCATTCACCCATCTGCCATTTTACCAAGCCAACATAAATGCACTGTGTGCTGTGTTTCCACTAAACAGTCTGGTTTAGTTCAGTTCGTATGGTGTTCAATTATTGGTGCGTCCACTGTCAAAACACTGTAAAAGGTACTTACTGTCCCACTATTTTGATCTGTCTGCAGGGATACCAAGTGAATTTTAAACCTAAAAGAGCGGAGCTAAACACACTGAAGTCTGTTGATTGGTCAACAGAAACATTTCTTCCTAATCTGAGGTACCAAATACAGTTTCCAAACTTTCTTGTACTTTTGGGTTCTTCAGCCTCCACTAAAGCAAAGCTTGATGTCTTGTAAGAAACAGCCACAGAGGAAAGATTACAAACCAATGAATATCCTTCAGTGGTGCTCTTTGTTTACTGCATTGCACTGTTGTCAAAAGGTAATAGTAATGACGCTAACCACTAGATATACCAGTTCTGCCATAAACAGAGTTGTTATATTTACAGTCAAAGCGTCGTTCATAATGTCAAAGTCAAAGTGCTTTCATGGTGAAGGAGTACTTTTCCCCGTCTCTTGTGGCGTGGCAGCAGAAAAAACATCTAACTCTGTTGTTTGCCCGTCCTCCCAGGTAAACAGCTGCTGCCTCTGTCCAGCAGTCTGCATGCCGGGGTCAGTCAGCTGGCCTGGCAGGGGCCCTCGGCAGGCTTTGGAGGGCCTGGGGCCACAGGAGGAGTATCTGCAGGAACAGGAGATGCAAATAACCTGGTCAGAATGAGGAGCCAAACATTGGGACAGTCTGCACCATCACTCACTGGACTGGTAAGTGCAAGAATCTGTGACTGAAAAACTCGGTTTACTGTCAGTCTTTTAGATCCAGTCCAGTCAGCTGGTTCAGATAGTTTCAGACTCCCAGTGAGTGAATTCTGGCTCCATATGGATCCTGTTGGTCTGAAACTATGCCAGCTGAATGCAGGGGGCAGACTGAGGATGACTCAGTGTTTTACACACTCACACAGTCTCAGAGGCACTTTAAATCCACAGAAACACTTGTTTGCTCACAGCTGAGAGGAAGAAATGGAGCAGAAATGACGGTTGAGTGTGTGCATGTTACTTTTTGTGTCAATGTGTGTGGTTGGTGAAGAGGATGCAGCACAGTGAAGCATGGAGCTGTGGACTCCTCATGTCTGCAGCAGGTTTCTCTTTCTCTGCTGCTGTATATTAAATGTGCTGTACTACTCTGACCCCTGCTGGTGGAGGAGGGCATTGCTAAAGGAATGGGGACTATTTGATGATTGTTCCTCAATTATGAATTTAATTTTTTTTGCTGGAAACACTTAAGTTTCTTTCTCTGAGTCCTTTTCTGTTGTCTTGCCTTTCTTCATGTCTGTATCTGCAGCAACATTTTTCTTTTATTCAGCTAACTGACTATGAGTGTTTCAAATTTGTGATCTAGATAGTCAGAGTAATTAATTAGTAGTTGGATGAAAGAACACAAGAATAGTAATTAATTTCTGGGTTCCACTGGATATATTTTCCACAAATGCTATGATTCTTTTTTAATCCATGTCCATGTCTGAATGTTTGGTATGCATTGTTTGACATGCATAAGCTCTTTTTGCAGTTTTCAAAGTTGACATGAGTGGCAATAACACAGGTTTTTTATTGAGTCACAATCTCTCATTTTTAGTTCAGTTTTAGTGAAGCTAGTGTTTGTTTTTTCCTATCTGACCACCTGATGGTGAAGGGATACATAACTCCTACGTCCAGTTATGCAAAAATTCTAAACACAGGGGCTTTGTTGAGGAAAAGTTAAACACTGTAGAGAATCTTACAGTATTGCATTGCTGTGCTCTGGATATATCTCCTCCCATGGACAAAGCTTGCACGTTCCTGAGAGTGAGATTTATATTTTCAAGTCACAACTAAAGATCCCAGTGGTCTTCAGTTTCACTTAAATCTGACCATACCTGAAAGTTTAGATTCTATTTTGTCCAGTTATTTTTAACAATGGTGTTTTATTCACTGTTTTCATCAGGATATTGTATGGTTTTAGTTGTTTGAATTATTTTATCTGTATTCCTTATTTTAATTCATTTCTGTATTTTATTGTACATGTAAATGTTCTTTTAAAGTAAGCCTGACTCAACTTGAATTATCAATTTAATTTATTAATGTCCTCTCTGTGCACAGATGACTGTTGTAAATGTAAAAACCAAACACAAGGTCAGAACATGTATGACTATTTTGTGCTTTCTTTGAATACATTTTCCAAATATTGTCTTATTGAGGGAGGACTGGGTAAAGAGGGGCTTAGCTGGGGGCGCTGTGCGTAATGATGAACATCTTTTAGCTTCTCGTTGTGTTTTTGTCTCTTAAGGTGCTTGCAGTGGTTTCAGCGGTGGGTTTGAATAGATCTTTGAACAGAGGTCACCTTTTTCAGATGCCTGTTACCTTTATTTGTACATCCTCCTCTTTGCATTAGCTTGCATCTTATTGGGGGGATTTAGAAAAAGCGAAGGAATTATAGATGCTCAGACTAAAACTGAAGGGATGTTGGGATGCCTTTTGAAACAGTCTTCTTGAGTGAGCCACCAGCAGATGGCGCTGGAGTTTCATGTGAAAACATCACCAGTTGCTCTGGATTATGTTCATTGTTCATGTTAAATAAGCAGAGCTTGATACTTTTATGCATACTCTTTATGCACAGATATTCCCAATTCCTTAACATTTAACATAATCCTAATTTAACTCATGGGTTGTGCAATAGAGCCCGAAGCTTTGAAAAATGACCCTAAAAATTCAGGTTTCAAAGGATAAAAATCCTAATTTCCCTTTTTTCCGTGGTAAGGCTGCTCAAAGCTCAACCATCTGTTAACAGAGTTGTTTCCATCATCAGTTTTATCCAGATTGACTTCATAATCGTTCCTTTCCTTCCCTCTCTGTGTCTCTGTGTTCAATGCTGCCAGCAGGAAGCAGCCTGCATTAAAAAAAAAAAAAAAATGAAAATGTGATCTGAAGTTGTTCTGGCAGAGGGAATAATGGCAGGTTATTATATTTCTCAAGGGCAACTTTATTAATGTTTTCCTTTTTCTTGGCAGCCTCGCTCACTCTCTTCCTCTCTTTCTTTCTTTCTTTCCCTCTCGGTAAACAGCGGTTCATGCTTGTCATATTTCAGAGCAGTCTTGTTCCTCAGGGTCACGGCTGTCAGAGTTTTCACATTAGCCGGCTTAAAGCATGCTCTCGTGGTTTAAATTGACTTACATTAGGATTTGGAAAGAACACCTGAGCCCCTCTGCATCACTTGTCATTGACTCTACCGTCTCTTTTCTTCTCCTGTGTCCTCTTCTTTTCCTTTGCGCCGATTTAAAGTCAGAGGTAGTCGGTGCCCGCCTTATAATTACGTCATTTTTTTGCCTCACCATTTTTATTTATATTGGATCGATCACACCCTAAAATCTTGTGTAGAAGCCAAACTTTCAATACCTGTTCTTTCATCCAAAAAGTTAGTGTCAGCTTGTTTTCCAGTGTGACAGCTATGGCTGTGCAAAATCAGTAGACATTTGTGCAGCAGCCACAGTCACACAGTCATGATCAGTGCAGAAGGCTGCTGTTGGATGTGTCAGTCAGACCACTGCACAGGCTTTTTGATTTTATATGTAAAAATGGGTATCAAAGGGCATGAACTTCTTCCTCTTTTTTTTTTTTTTAAGATTATTTTTTGGGCATTTTGTGCCTTCATTGATAGGAGAGCGAGAGAGAGAGACACAGAGAGAGAGAGAGACAGAGACAGTGGATAGGTTTGTGGAAAGGGGGCAAGAGAGAGAGGGAGGACACTCTGCAAACAGACCACAGGCTGGATTTCAACCCGGGCTGGCAGAAGCATGTATGTGGGTTTTGCCTGTTTGCTTACCACCCCGCTAAACCAGCACCCCCTCGTATGTGTTGATTGATATTGATAGGCGTCAGCGGTGCAGTCTGATTGTGCACTTGGTCAGTAATCAGAAGGTTGCAGGTTCAAGCCCAGCTCCGGCTGTCACATGATGATGTGTCCTTGGGCAAGACACTTAACCCCAAGTTGCTCCCACTGCTGCGTCAGTGGTGTGTAAATGGGCGTGAAAGAGCGTGAATATGTTAGTTGATACTGATGGATATCTGACGTAGAAACTCCAACATCAGTGAGTGAATGTGAGAGTGAATGGGAGTGAATGGGTAGGTGTGACCTGAGGTGTGAAGCTGCTTTGAGTAGTCAAAGAGACTAGAAAAGAGCTGTCTAAGCTCAAGTCCATTTACCATGGTTATTTGAATTAATTTCATTCATTCATATTTTGAATAAAATGCTCGGTTTCTCGCAAAGTAAATGAACCATGTGTAAAGCTGATTTATCCATGAAGACTTAGAGAAAAAATAACTTAGCCGAGCTACTTAGGCTGTGAATCTACACTTTACAGAAGTCCCTGCAAACAGGCTGAAAGGACCAAGAGCTCAACTACCAATATATTGTTGCAGAAGTACAAGCTAACATGGTAACAGCTGTTAATAACTGAGACACAGTTGTCCTGTACAAACAGTGATAGGCAGGTTATGGATTCATCAAAACTTAATAGTATCACACAGGAGACAGTGAGAGACCGCTTAGAGACCTCTAACTTATTACTACAATGTATGTACCTGTTGTACATGCAGTAGATGTATGTATCTACTTGTGTTTTGGTTTCTGTGGTAACAAGCATAGCTTCATGCTATTTGCATTCTTGTCTTTGTGGTGTCAGAAGAGATGTGAATATTTGATTTTAATCAGCATTAATTCAGAGTTTTACATTTTTCATGATGTCAGCCTTAAGTTTAACCATTACAGCTAGACTTAGTAAAAGTGATGTTAAAAAAGTGAGGTTGATCTATTACCTGGCTGACATGACATCATGGATAATCCTGTTTAATGTATTCCTCTGCAGCAGCAGGAGGATTAGTGGTTAAGTATTTACTGTCCCTCGGTGCAGAGGATAACAAAGTGCGCAGAGCCTCCCAGGATGTTAATGGACACTAACTTCCTCCCCAGAGCCCCTCTGTGTTTGTGCTGTTAGCACCTGGGTTTGTTAGCGTGACCCTGTACTATATGTGTGTGTGTGTGTGTTATTAGGTGAAATGAATGAAGTATGTGTGCTGTGGCTGTCCAGATGGTGTTTACCACTTTACTAATGGACGAGGGTCTGCCTGCTTCCTCTGACACACTTCTGTTCAAGAGTGTGTGCGTGTGCCTTGTGTGTGAGTTTTTCTCTGGGTCTGACAACGGAGTACTGCGTGGTGACCTTTGTCATAGAGCTAGGAAAAATAGTGAGTTTTAAGATACATTGGTAAAAATGAGTTGCAGGGTAAGGAAGTAAGAATCACTGACTGTGTATGCTTCCTGACCACCAGATGATCAATTTGGAATATAAATCAGTCTCAGGGCTCACTGCATGGACATGCTAGCTCACTGTCTGTGCCTGAGCCAGAGACCTCAACTCCACAGAAAAGTGTTTCCTGATGCTTGTGTTCTGTACTTACCGACTAATGTTCAGTAAAGGCTGCAAACAAAGATTCTTTACTTTCCATCCATGCATGTAAAGTTCCAAGCACAACAATTTATCAACAGTGCTTAGTTTTACCACAGCCACGTGAAAGATAATGAATTTTTGAAATAGTGACAAATAATTATTTTTTGGCACTGAAAAAATGATATGTTTCCTGTAATAGAAGCAGTTAAAAATGTCAAAATATGAGTTTTGGTCACCCAGAATGAGTACATGTGTTTGTGTTTCCAGTAAATTGTTCCAATGATGTAGAGACAGCCATTCAGAGATTTTGAAAAAAAGAAATAAAATCATCCTTTTCCTTTCAGAGTGTGTTTGAACGCTCAGCTCTTGTCAGCTGAAGAGTGCTAAAACTTTGCAATAACACACAATCAGATTAGCATAGCATTAGCATTTGTTTTGGAGTGAGAGAGAGAAATGAAAGGCTCTGCTGGAAGCCGAGCGGCGGGGCTGCAGATGAAAGTGGAGAGCTGCTGTATTGCTGCAGCCACCGCTCGAGTGGTTTTTGGCACATCATCATTAAACTCAGCGAGACTCTGCAGGGAGGGAGATGCACACACGAGGGTTTGAACCAGATCATACAGTCACAGGAAGGTGAATAAAAAAAAAAAACTATAGTGCTCTTTGTTCAGTGTCAGAGAGTACGCCGGAGCTTTTTCTCCACAATATCTGTCACAAGCATGAGAGGAATCACTACATGCTTTGAAATGATTTCATGTTTACAAAATTGTCTGGTGTTTTCAATTTTGTTTTTTTTTATTAGCATCCTTTTTGGGCGTTGTGGTGCTGTGTTAACTTATCAGATAAACAGTGTGCAGCCAGTTTTTAGAGATACCTTCTTTCTGAAGACCACGATCTCGCTGACCTCACCATCCTCTGAGTTGTTGTGGAGGGAACAGGCTGACGCAGCGGCCACTCAAATATACATGAGAACACGTTGAATAATTGCTGCCCTCTTACCCACTCTCCTCTGTGTGACTGACAGAAACAACGAAGGAGACGAATGATTTAACAGCTCGTCAGACTTTGATTTCAGACTCATTCTCCACAGGACGGACTGACATGAAACAAAGAGGCCGCCAGTGAATCATACATCTGAGCTCATCAAATACTAAACACAGCAAACTTATTCCCAGTCCAGTTGGTGCTGCCGCTTCATTTATTTCAAGTGGAATTCTGTTTAAAACTTCACTCAAAGTTCAGCTAATGGATTTCTGTCAATCTGTGGCCTTGTTTTTTATGATCAAAAGGGCTGATAGAAGAGCACCCATAGGAATAATATTTTGCACAGATGTGATTCTGCTAAGGGAGACAATATCCGAGCTATTTGTCACCACACGCCACATTTAGAGGCTGTTGTTCCAAATGTAGGTGGCCCAACATAATATCTTACTTTTCGCTCTTTCCCCAGTTTCCAACTCTACCCACTGCACACTGCCCTGACTAAGGCACACTAGTAAACATACATATTTTGACTCTGCTGGTATCTACAGCCTGCTTTTTCAGACTATTTTCCATGAAGTTTGTGCATTTTACTCACCTGTCCAACTCATCTGATGTTAAACAAGCTCAACATCAGGTGTCAGAGATACTGCAGTTTCCCAAAACTGTGAGAACACATGTAAGACCTGTGTTTACTAAACCAAACTGTGCTCTTGTCAATACTTTGCAAACAGTTATTTGTAGGGTTGCACAATATTATGAGAATAGTACGGCAGATAATAGCCTGAAAAGCTTATTATGGAAATCAGCAGATGTGAACATTTTTGCAGATATTTTCAGATAATATTTTCCGAACATATCGGCCGCATGTGTCCTGTCTGTTAACTGTAATATTAGCAGAATTTACCGATGCACCGTATAGGTTTCACTCATCATAATGGATTTTCCACTTTAATAAATCTATGTTTCTAACGCAAATAGACTGTCTCTACAAAAGAAACAGGTCAGTTTTGATAAAGTGGAGGCTTTATGTTTGCAACAAAAAATACTGGTATCATTATAGGCATTAATAAGTTTAGAAATATCTACATTTCAGATATCAGCAAAAGCCCAATATCATGCATCCTAAGTTATTTAGTGCAAATACTAATGTTCAAAATGCAAATTGCGATTCTTTCAGAGTTTAATGTTTCTTGGATTATGCCTCGGCACAAGTTTTTTCATCAGCAGTAAACTGGCATTGAGTTAGTAACTTTATTCATTTTCTCTTGTTTAATTCCCCAACACCAACAAAAAATCATTCATCATCATTCTTCATGTTAAATGTTAAAGCATTACTAGATTGAATTTGAAAATTACGTATTTTGTTTGGGTATCGTTTTTTTTTTTTTCTTCACTTGTGATGAATCAGAACCTTCAAATGGTGCCTAAATAGCCCTTGAATTGATACTTTAAGAAGAGAAAAGAGCATTACTTATTGTTACAACTCGTGTCTTAATGTATTTGTGTTTTGTTTTTCTTTTCCTTGTTTGGCTGAAGGATGGTTCTCTTGTGTGCTCCTGGTGTGCATGTTTGTTTGTGTGTGTGTGTAAAGGTGTGTCTGTTAGCTGTCCCCTGCCCTGCTGATCATGGGATCAATGGCTTTGGGCTCCAACAGGTGATAGGCTGCAGAGGAGGAAAATCCCTGTTTATTTAGAAAAGTCACGTTGCTGCAGTAAAAGGGGAATGGCCAGCTCTCTAAAGTTCCAAACAACCACAGCAGCTCTTTGTTCTTGAGGCTTCTAACGTTGTGTTTTGTGATTTCTTTCATGGTTTGGTAATGTAGGAGTGAGATTGTCACACTGAGGTAAATCTTTTTTGAACAAGGTATTATTTTTTTTTTTTTAATATAGCACAGAACAAAAACAATTGTGATAACCCCCAACTCTAAATTAACAGTCAGACAATGTAAGATGTAAACATATATAAAAAAAAGAAAAAAAATCTATATAAAATAATAATAATAATAATAATAATAATAATAATGATAATAATAATGATAAAGTGATCATGATAATAAGTACAGTAAGTCAGGTAAATAAATAAATAATAATAAAAAAAATAAAAATCAAGATAAATAACAATAATAAAGGAAAAAAATATATGGTAACAGTAATAGTAATAGCAATTGATGATAAATAAATGAAAATAATTATGATAAAAATACTTGCATGCAAAAAAAGCAAAAAAAAACACGCGCTCAGACACATAAACAAGTGTACACTACATGCTTAGATTGCCAGGTGAAATATTTTTGACAAATGTTATAAATGGTTGCCAAGTGGTATGAAATTTTCTGGTACACCCTCTGATTCTGAACCAGTTTTTTTTTCAAAATGGACAAGACACATTACCTCCCTCACCCTGAGGTAATTGTATCTATTTTTCTGTTTGTGCATGTAACTTTATTGTAAATAAATTCAACTGTTTCATCAGTTTAAACTTCAAGTCGTCTCCCATGTTGCTGCCCATGTGATAAAATATCTGCTATCGATATCGTCTATTTATTTACAGCTCACTGAGCAGAAAAGGAAGAGAAAGATCATCTTTGGTCCTGACATTTGGGAAAAAAGAGGCAAATTAAAGCACCGAAATCAGTGTTGTTATTTGCTGGAGCAGGTATTTGAAGTGTGGTTATTCCCTTTTCATAATGGCATCTTGTAGCTCCCTCTCCATTATACATAATACAAACTAGCAGACAGTGCGTGCTTATTAATGAATGGTTTGGCAAGTGAATGATCTTGGTGAAGTTCCGACTTTAAATGATGTTCCAAACTTGAGTTTATTCTTCAGAAAATGTCAAAAAAGACAGTTAACACTTGTGTTTCTCTATGATTGTTATTTCTTCCCGGTTAAAAGCACTGCAGAGCAGAAGGTTCACTGAGGGCGACGCTGCAATGACTCACGCTGAAGGTTGGACTCTCTGAGGAGACAAGAACACAAAGAGCAGAGTGTGTATGTGTGTGTGTGTGTGTTTTCCTCTGCTTATCTCCCCTTTTCACATCAACATGATGCCTGTCCTGTTTCTGTTCACTTTAACCTACTTTGTCACACACACATGAACATACACACCCCTCTTGATGTTGCCGCAGGCTGTCAGTCGTCCTCATCATGAACATGATTCATCCCTGAAGGAAGAAACTGGGCTGCTGTGCTGTATGACCCCACCTGCTAAGAGACAGCAGGGCAAACATGCCTGCAACACACACCTCGGACATGCTCACACACTGTTGTTTGACATTTTTAGACATCGCACAAGGACTCAACAATGGCTGTCCAGTGTATAATGGCTTTATAAAATGGCAATGTGATTTGTTGGCAATCAGATCAGGGTGTAGCCGCATCATACCGAGAGAAGGCTGGGACAGTGGTCTAGGTAATGGATGAGTGGATGAACTAATGAAATGAATATACCCATGGAGCCAGTTTTCCAGTTTTCTGTTGTGATATCATCTAGCTCCACCCCTCTTCCTCCCAACATCAACATATCGGTTATGATAATTCATTGCGTACTGTCGTGTTGTCTTTCGTGTCTGTTGGTAAAGTCACGGCGCATGTTATTGGCTATGTTATTGTCTGATTTGATATAGTGATTATCTTTAAAAGATTATGTAGTCCTGACCTTGGCATTAATTAAAGTTGACTGATGTTTGATTCATATTTAGGTATGGGAATTAGTAAGATTTTATTGATACCAATGCCATTATCATTCTCCTTATCGATTTGATTCCTTAACGATTCTTTTATCAGTATCTGTAGATTTTCTGTGTGAATCATAGTCGACCTGTGTAGCTTTCCTGTGGTAACAATGCCAAACACATCACTATATTCAATGCGGTGCTGCATAGACGAATGCTCCTTCAAGTCGCTGGTGTTTCCACACAGTTAACGTTGTACAGTTTGCATTTTTTGTTAAAATTAAGCCACATTTTTCTTCTTTTTCATCATTTCTTGCTGGCTGCCTGTAATGACATGGTGATGTACTTGATTTTCAAGTTTGCAAAACAAAGGGGAGGGAATTGGTGAGGGAAGTATTTAGTTGAAAGTTAAATGATATTGATTCAATGAGGGAGTTGTTATCAGTTTTCAACTGGAATTGGTTTTTCTTTCATATCCCTTTACGTGTTGTGGGATAGAGGAGGACATTAACTTTTTCACAATCAAATTAAACTGAAGAATTGCAGAACAGAATTCAAAGTAGGGGTAAATCAAAATCATTGCAAGCATGAGTTGTGTGTTATCCTTTCAAAGTCAAATGGTGGGTTAAAATTTTTGTGTGAAGAATTTCCTAATGTCAGAAATGCAAAATGCATAATTGTTGAGCTCTGAAAGATGCAAAAGCTATTCTCTGAAATGTTCATACAGGCTTTGCTTTTAAACCTTTTTTTGGGAATAGATAAAAAATGTGAATTTGAAGGACTGATATTGCTGTTTAGTCATTTATTTCCACCAGCCCATCAAATTCCAAAATCGTGCCGCTACGCTGCTTTAAATAGTTGAGTTTTAGAGAACATAAGAATCACAGATGGAGTTTTGTGTGATGATCATTGGTCATACTTTGTCTTCTTTAATGCAGCATGCAGTCATGCAAAGTGTGAGAACATTGAGCTTCATTCCTCTCTCATGCTTAGATTAAGTTAGAGCTTGTGAGCTGAATTCATTTATGTAAAAAACAGTGAAGCTCTCTTTCTCTATGGATGAGTCACTCCATGCATTTCTCTTTTTTGGATAATGCTATTAGCTACAAACCAGAATTTGAATAATTCTCTGCAAACATTCAGACCTCAGACAACCTGCTATAAGTTCTCTCTCCTTCATTACCATACCGACATTATCGTCTTTACTTCATATTCTCTCACCTTTTGTGTTTTGGAAGATGACGAGCAGAAACTTAAGCCCTCACTCAAGGCTCATTCAAGGTGTTTTAGGATGGAAGTATAGAGGGGGTTACGCTGGCAGGTGAACAGTACCTGAAGTCCAGGTTAGAGTCCATTTAGCTCGGCTCCTATCAGTGACTGCATTGTCCTTGTTTGAACTTGGACTCGGCAGCAGAGAGGAGACACAGCAGTGTTTTTAAAGGTGAGCTACTTCACTGCAGATTGTGGCTGTCCTTGAAAATCCAACAGAACGTCTCAGCGGTGGTGGAGGGCCTGAAGTACTGACTGAAGGCTCAGTGTTCTGCTCCAGTCAGACTAGACTGATGAATACAACCTCAGAGATCTGCTCAGAAAATGGATGCCAGAATATAGTCACATACTCTTTCAATATGTGCCTCAGTGCAGATGTTACAGACTCAGTGGATACAAATGCTGTGATTGTAATTATGAAATACAAATAATCCATGGTGCATTCAACAAAAGCACTTGTGGGTTACAGTAGAGGTCAAACTACATGTGACAGCGTGCGTTTCAAATCAAAACAGACAAAAATGATGGAAAACATGATCCTCCACTATCCTAAGCAAATGCAAAGGTGAGGAAACATTCAGAATTTCTGTAAACGCCAGAAAATCTAAAACAGGACATATATCATGCAATTTGCAAGCCATGCAAATAGGAGGTTGGGTACTCCAGCAACATGGCCAATGTTCATCTATAAGTCAGAGGACTAACTAGAAGATGCATCTACTGCAAGGTTGGCCTCAGTGGGCCATAATGTGCAAACAACACTAATTGGTGGGTACGTTCAAGTCAAAACATCCATAACCTCAAAACAGAACAAGAGGATTACAGCACACATCAGCACTTTTATGCTTTACTTGTAAAGACTTGTTGTGCAGTGTGTGCTCAGTTTAGACTTGATGTGTGTTGGCTTCTAGTCCTGTAAGCTTTGATATGCAATACTGTGTATGTTGAGTGTTGGCCTAGACTTTCCTCAATGAAAACCACAGTAAATCTCTCTAAAAGTGACATGATTCATTGTAAAACTGACCTGTGAAAATCATCTACAAACACTGTTGCATGTCTCCACCAAAATACCAAGCAGGGCTTTTACTTGTAAAGCATAAATGTATGGTCAATAAACTTTGCAGATGGGGATGCATAATGGACACAACCAGTTTTACACTGGTTCAGCATGTAGGCTACGCATATTCTCTGCAGTAAATGCGACACAGATGCAAGCTACAAAATGCACAAAGTACAGATCAGCGCAAGGCAAAGGAAATGTGGCACTGTCATGGCAGCAACAGGAAAAACTGAGAGATAAAGAGACAGTAATGATGGTGCACACAGGTAATGTAAACAGAGTGCAGACATGCTGACAGTGTCATCAGTTACCATCTATCTAATGGTGACGTAGATTAATGCTGTTCAATTTTTCTGAGCCCATATTCTTCTTTTTTAAATAGTGTATGTTCTTGGTGTGTCTAACAAGGCTCCTCTGCATGAAGGACTACTTTCATGCACAAAAAAATTAAAAGTCTGCAACATTAGGACTTCTCCGTCTTCACCTGTTTCAGTGCCAGTAGCTGCCTGAAATAGTCTGTTTGCTGAATGGGCCCACAAATCCTACCATTGTTTCATTGTCAGTTTAAAACCATTGGCTCTGAGTAGCAAGCCAAGTGCCAAGCAGACTGCAGAAAGAATGCAAAGTTGTTGACAACATGGTGTCAGTGCTGAACTGACCAGACAGGTAGACAAATCAGAACGGTCTGAGCCACAGACTGTTCTGAGAAGGAGGCTGTACAGTGACAGGAACTTTAACAGAGCACCCAGACAGTGACTGTGAACATACCCTGTCTGCTATTACAAAAAATCAATAAATGAGAAAAACTATGGCACAATCTGAGCTCTTTAATGTCAGAATAAGTGCAATAATGGCAATTTTTGTATTTGACGTCTCACAAAACAGGAAACTGTAAAAACTCCAAGCTCCCTGCTGTGCCCTCTGGTGGTGTCCATCAGTAACGTTCATCGCACATATGAAAGATTAAATACAAGAGTGCTCATGATGTTGAAGAAACAATTGGTAATGCAAGGGGAACTGTAAGTATTTCTCTGACGTGTAACCATACTGTGTTTATCTTTTTTTTCCTTATTCTACCAATGTGGATAGACATACCCGTTGAATAAAATGGCTCTCCTTTTCTTTTTTTTTTTCTTTTTTTTCTAAGCATTTTCCTGTCTATTTTCACAAGCTCTTGGGATTTTAAATATCACAAAAGTGGCTTACACATGACCAAAGTATAGCCATGTTGATAGAAAAACAGTTTGACTTAGTCCTAAATACATCTTTAATGTGTGATTGCATTAGAAATTTAAGGATACTGAGCTTTGTGTGTCTATAAGAGCAAGTTTATCAGAATTTTGGCAGAAATTTATTCAAAACAACTTTGAGTCCAAGTTTGTTTGAAATAGCAATGAGGCAGCAAAAACCTCTTGATGCAAAGAAGTAAGACCTTCCTGCTGCTGCCTGAGTATGAGCAGTATTTTGTTTTGTTTGTCTCCCGTGTGAAATCTGAAGGGCAGAGTGGAGGCCTGCAGGGTTACGGCTTTGACTTCCAATCTCACATCTCACACCTCCGCGGAGGAGAGATTCGACAACTCCAGCCGAGCGTCCCGAGATGAGATGGAAAATATTCTGCAGGAGGAGGGATGGAGGGGAAAGAGCAGCGCTGTGACGGACAGAATAAATAAATCGGGCCAGGAAGAGTAATAACAAAACTCACACAGGGGGCGGACAAGGTGGAGGGAGAGGGATAAAATTAGAGACGGAGGTGAAGTGGACAGATTTGTTTACCTGCTGTCTGCCTCATCAGGAAGAGGCAATTAAACGGAGACATGTCCTGATAAATGGTGAATGTTCACATGACAAATTGTCAGCAGATTCCAGATAGATTTTCCTCTTGACTTACTGAGTACCCAGATCCCATACGTTTATTTTTATCTGCATCTTTCTTTGAAATTACTGCATTGGACTTGCAAACAGTATATAAGCCCAATTCTCAGGTTAAACAATCAGCTATTTAGACTTATTTTGTTTTAAAAGTTAGCAATGTTTGCATAGTTTGTATGAAAGGTGGAGTTAAATTTTTAACACGATTACTAGAAATATTTAGCATTAATCAGTTTCATAAAGCATTAGGGACTCTTTATTTTTATCAGTAGATTTTTATTTGTATTGTCAAAACAAAAGAGGTCCATGCCAGTTTCCAGGCCTTCTTGGATATACAGCTCTTTAAACTCACCTTTTCATAGAGATGGGTTATAAACAAATTGGAATTTGCTTGGGAAAGTCTGTGTGCTGCATGGTTAAATATTGCTCTGATTAACACGAGTCACCCAGTGCTGCTTAAATGCAACTTTAGGTTTATTTCATCACTTAAAATACTATAAAACTGCTTTGAACTGAACATTGGTATCACTCATTGTTGCTCGAACAATAGGCCAAATGGCAGGAACAAAGCCATGGACTTAAAAACTAAGGAATGACTGTCACTTTTGACAGGCTTTGGTCTGTCCAAGTGGAGTGCAGAAGGTAGTCATACTGAAGATATACTGCAACAATGCTGCAGCTTCACCCTGAATTGAACCGAGTTTGCTGAAATGTGTAAAAATGACCGTAACTACAGCTGTAGACTCTTAGATACTCCCAAAAGTCTGAATCGGGTTTATGGTCAGAATTTGTCTGTTTCCAATTCTTCTAGTAAAAAATAAAACCACAGCTATTAAACTTCAAATAGTTTAGTGCAATTTGTTCAAGGATAAAAACTATATAAGTCAATGTGACCTGGAGTTTTGTACTTAATGTTCTTGTGGAGTTCTTTACTGCAAATTACTTTTTAGCTTTGGTCCAATCTGTAGCTCAGAAACTTTGGGCCTCTATGAAACCCTATTTTCCTTTTTATGATCACACTAATGCAGCCCTTAATTACAAGTTTTTAACTGCGCTGATAAATAATTAACACAGGCAACTGGTCTTGCATAATAAAAGCTTTTTATGCAGCTGATTTCATAACAAATGCTCTCATTTAGCAGATATAAGCTCTCATGTTGTTAACTGTGAAGCCTCTTGGCTCCGTCTGCTCCTCTCCCCTCATTTGTCATCAATGAAACCTTTACAGATTTTCCCCCCATGGTGATGGACTTTAATTGGGTGAAAATGTGAGGAGAACCGAAAGTGACCAGTCAGCTGCCGACCCTGTAATTAGATCCAGACTATGCAAATCTAGAAGACCATCCACTCCAATTTGCGCTTTTTGGCTCATTCATTCTTTTTTTTAAACTTCCTGCCTTATCAGCAGCAAACGGTTTCGAGCCTCCTTGCCAAACATGGAAAAGTAGAAGCTACAGATGGATAGTCTTAAGTGTTTTTTCCAGTCTGTGTGCGTCTCCAGCAGTGCACATGTTCCACTATTTAAGCTAATGTGCAGGAGTCTGATGGTTTGCTCATTTTCTCCCCATTTTCCTTTTCCATTGGACACTTTTTGGCTAATTACCTCCTGCCTGTGAATGACAATCATCCTCAGAAAAACACTCCAGACTTTGGTGAAACTGGTTCATTTGCTTCCTCTGGAGTTTTTGACTATATTGAGTTAATTACCTGTCGATACATACGCGCACACTCACACACACACTCTTTCTCATACAAAAAGAGGCCTCCTGCAGGGATCCAGCATGTCGGACTGCAGACGGCAATTAGGGGCAGAGCATGAAAAATTAAGTGTCTGCATGTGATCAGTGCACATTAGGAATTCACAGAGGGAAAACAAAGCACAACATCAGCCGAGGCTCCAGGCAACTAATTTCTCTGAAATAATTAGGCGGCATAACAAGGTTTAATTTTCACTCTCTGCTAGTTTGGTTATTTATAACTGATTATTAAAAGACGACTTCAAATTGGTATTCAAACTTTTCTGTCCTGGTTGTTCTGCCCTTTTTGATTGTTGAAGAATGCAGACACAAATCAGGAGAGTGTTGGAGTGTTTGGGGGAAAATATCAAGATAAAGGACATCATTTAAAGTGATTTTTTAAGCCATCATTAGCTTGCTTGTATTGCAACAATTTGTATTTTTTCCACCCCAAAGCAGTTCTTTCAAAGTTGATGTCACAGTGAGATCATCTGTTAGGATAATGCTGTCATTCCATTTCCACAGAGTGCCCGTGTTGTCTGCTTTCAGTACAGTATTTCTCTGGCAGCACAAATGCATTGGATTTTACACATGCTCACGTACTAGCCTTTTGTATAAAAGTAGAGGTGCATGTTTTTACATTTCTGAACAGTTCAGTCCAATGAAAAAATAGCTTAAAAAAAGATTGATTCATTGCTAAACTAATATCTTATATTTTTAATAAAGACAAGCTTAGAATTTAGGTCAGATCCTTTGTCCAAAGTGCAATGCAGCCACCTGCCACATCTAATAGCAATTAATCTCCCTCTATGGCTTCTGCACTGCTGCTCAAAAACCTTAAACTTGCAGTGCAAATGGACCTGCCTGACTCATTGTCTGAAATCACACAGATCCATTTTGCCAAGCTTTAATCTCCTGCAACTTCACGGCCAAAAGCTCAACGGCCCAATCAGGGTGGAAACTGAAGACGTGACGACAGCAGGAAGTGACTGCATGCTTGAAAACAATAGCGGCTTCTAAGGCGGTCTCCGTGTATGCGGCAATATCTGCAGGTTTTTCAGAAATGGACTCAATTTCTTCTTTAAAACAAGAACAAAGAACGTCACTTTAAGCTTTTCTTACTGGAAATCATGTTTTTGCTCTTATCCTGACTGGGGATCACTCCTGGGAAACTGGGAGAGATGTGGAAATCCTCCGCGGACGATGCCGGTTAGTCTATGGTAGCCCAGAGTGGTGGTTACTTGGCGATACCTGGCGAAATATGCTCTCCTCATAGATCTGCTGGGAGAACTTGGTGGGGATTGTCGTTGACAAGGTTCATGTCACATATAAGTGGCAAATGACACATTTGTGTGGTATAATTTAATGTAAGATGATAGTCTAAGGACTGAAATGTAGTTTAAGCTAACGGCTAACAACAGGGTCTAGCTGCTACGTCATACTGTGGCTTGATGTGGATTGGTCTGTGATGGTTGTGACTGGCAGAACGATCATTCAATCACCAGCTGCAATTGTTTTGAAGTTTCTGCCTTCTGAAAACATTTCTATTTCTCCAATTGGACGATCTAGATGTATTGAAGCTGTGTTGGGTTCACAAATGACCGCTTGACTCATGTAGTAAGAAACCACTCAGCAGAGTCACACTGTCAGTCTCCAGCATGTTATCAGTCCATATTGTCAGTCAATATTTATTTATTATTTTTTTTTGTTTCAGAAAGTGTTTTCATTTTCATCTGTGTAGCTTCTCAGTCATCCAGGTCATTGTTATCCAACACTGTTCCAAGTGATAACTGGACTGTTTCATAGTTTTCATTTTTGTCTAAGTTTTAAATCTTGTCTTCCTGGCATTTCACATCTTGTAGTAATATTTATTCTGCAGAAGATCTTACACTTAAGATCTTTTTATTGGTTTCTTAACAATAAACAGACCCTGAACCTGCTCACACATAAACACTCCTGTACACATACTCACTGATAGACTGTGCAGAAACATGATGTCCTTGTCACCGTGGCAACTGTCTGGAGATCAGTGATGTTGTGAATGTGTTTGTGTTCTTTGTTAGATGATTCCCTCACCTCTTTTCTGTTTCTGTTCAGCTCGGTGTAAATCGATGCTTCATTGAGCCTCGGCTCGTTTTGATGAACTTTGGGAGAGAACTTGTTTTCAGGCTCAACAATCCCCGTGTATACGTGTGTGTGGGAACGTTGGAGCGAGATTTGGGTGTGATGCGGCCTTTATTTATTCGCTCACAGCAGATGAAAGGGGAGCAGAGATAAAATGTGGCTCGGCTTGGTGGATCCCTGCAGGCTCCAGCTTTGGTCTCCTCACTGTTTACCCCGACAGAGAGTGGTGCGGTTGGAGAAGAAGGAGTACAGATGTACAAACACACTCTCACTGTGTTCACACATAAAACAACCGAGTGCCCAGAGGGTTTGTTACCGTCTGATTGGAGTGAACGTTTAGCTTCAGGATGTTTTATCACCGAGTCCAGAACAGTTAAGACTCTGCATGTTTGTTTATTTTAGAGGAGAGCAAGTGTCTATACATTATCATTTACAATCCATTATACTTTAATCTAACCTGACACGCCAGACAGACAGTTCCATATATCCGTCATGAAAATATTTCACTAGTCCATCTGGAGCAGAGCCCATAGAAAATGTTTTCAGAGGCGGAATCTTCAAATACAACTTCAGCTGGTGATTGGACAATCGTTCTGCCAGTCACACTCATCACAGACCAGTCCATATCAAGCCACAGTATGATGTAGCAGCTAGACCCTGTTGTTAGCCATTATCTTAAACTACGTTTCAGTCCTTAGACTATCGTCTTACATTAAATTATACCACACAGATGTATCATTTACCAGTTATATGTGACATGAACCTCGTCAACAACAATCCCCACCAAGTTCTCCCAGTAAACTTCTGAGGAGAGCATATTTCGCCAGGTATCATTAAGTACCCATGACTCCAGGCTACCATAGACTAATCAGCATCGTCCAGAGGATTTCTGCATTTCTCTCAGTTCCCTAGCAGTGATACCCAATTGGAAGAAGAAAAGAAAAGCTTTAAGTGACGTTCTTTGCTCCTCTTTTAAAGAAGAAGTTGAGTCCATTTCTGATTAAACTGTAGATATTGTCGCATCCAGAAGCTGCCATTTTTCTGTGTGACTTCAGACATGAATCAGGCAGGTCCATCTTAACTTTAATCCTTTTTTACCAAATCTTTGACATAAGTCAATTGTTTTGTTTTCAAATAGTCTTATTTTAATAGTAGCATGAGTTCTTTTTAATCAGTTTTCAATGTTCTGTTTTTAATTGGAGCCAAAATTTTTGTTTTTATTTTTTAATTTATTTTTTTAAGTTTATTATCTTATAATCCGTCCTTTGTGCTGTTATAACAGGCGTTCCAATATTACTGATGGGGACACCTTGTGTGCACGGTGATCAGGTGGTTTTGTTTGTGCCTCACAGCAATAAAGCTGCTGCTTCAAAATGTGGCCTGGTCAGGTCCTTTCTGTGTGAAGTTTGCATGTTCTGCCTGTGGATGTAGGCTTTCTCCAGATACTCTGGTTTCCACCCACAGTCCAAAAACATGTCTGTAGGTTAATGTTGACTCTAAATTGCCCCTGCAGTTTTTCACACTTCCCTGTTGGCTGTGTTTCTGAACATGTGCAGTCCAAACAGGGTTTGATTTTCATGGAAAAAAATCTCATGACACTTAAATGCAAGATCATCAAGAAACTTGTCAACCTTTTTTTCAACAAAAGGTGTTAGAATTTAAATAAACTACAAAAATGTCAAAAGTTGCTGCAGCATTAAGGATCAAAAACATGATAAACAGATAGAAGAGCCTGTTACACACTGGCACAGATAACTTGTATCAGTCACAATATCTGATTGTTACAGGGATTTTTGAGTTTGTGGTATCTTCCTCTGTCTGCCTCTTCTCCTCAGAACAACTTTTATTCTCAAACAGTGTAAATTTTAATCCTTGAATTTAGTCTGAAAGTTTTTTTTTTCCTCATATTCCTCTGAGAATACAAACTGTGCTGTGGTCTGGTGATGGATGTTTGCTCTGAGGACTCAAAGAAAAGCAAACACATATTCACCGCCACTCTTTGTTTAGTTTTCATCTCTGTCTCTCTCTTAGATTAGTTTTCAGCTTCTGGGATAAACTTTACGCTTTTAAACAGTTCTCTGTCTGATACTGGTGTCCGTGACAGGAATTTCATGAACGCAGTGCCTGTGTGACTCTTTTTTTAAACAATGGATTCTGGTCCCCCGCTGAGCTGAAAACAAAACAACAAAACCTTTAATGTCGGCAGCTTTCTCCTCCCACTGTGATCTGACTCTGTTTCATGTTTTTCTTTGGAGATGCCCTGATTGATTAAGAATGGATCATCATCGGCTAATTAACATTCCAAATATGTCACTGGTAGATTTAAATTATAACCTGTTTGGCTGGGACATTTTACGGTTGTTATAATTCTTGCAATAAGAAGATCGCAGCACTCTGTAGGCTAAAGGCTTAATCTAGAGATGTGGTTCCCAGTTATTTTTCTTTGTAAATATTAAGTTATCATTGTTTTAGTTAACAATTTTAGACCAACTTTAGACTCCCCTAAGGCTGACAGAGCCTCATGCCCCCACAATACCCTCTGGCACCTGCCCTTGAGGGACTCAGACCGCAGGTTGGGAACCAAAGAGTTGGGGCACAGTGCTACAGAAGGAGACTTGCTTAATTGCTGTCTGGGGTGTTTTGTGCTTTTCTGTTGAATAAAGTAAGTAAAAGCATGTTGATGTCCGAATAAAGAAAATGTTATGCTACTTATCAGGCTATACTGCCCCCTGCAGGAATTCATGTAAACAACAAAGCCAGAAGACTGACCAGCTGCTGAAACAACTGTGAGAACAAGAGATAATTTGATAGTATAGACACTGGTTGCAAAAACATGGGCTGGCCCTTGTTTTATTACCAGGCTGCAATTTTCAGGACTGGAAAATGAAGCCAATGCAGAAGTGCCAAAAACTGCAGTTCCTTTAGTGTCCACTTGAGGCTGACTACAGGAAAGCTGGAAGTTATACCACTGTGTGTCAAATTTTTACAGACTAAAAAAGGACATTTACAGCCTGGTTCAACAAATCACTTCAGTCTGAATATGTTAAATATATATCTTAAAGCTCTCACTGTACGGGAGTGAATTTTCTTATATAGCGTGCCTGGCTTTATTTTACAGAGATTCCATTTCTGGAGAATTAGAGATATGATTGACACATGTGGCTCACATGGCTTCACCCACTTCTTTCTATAGTCAGTGTTTCCTCCTCATCTACAGGTAATTCAATGTCAGAATGAGCCAATAGGACACACAGACACACACACATGTACACAAACTTATTTACAGAATACACATTTCTTATTGATCTCACACACTTATCCTGTCCTTCAGTCCAGATTCACTCAGACAGCTCTCGGTGGGTACTGTTTTATTTATTCAGCTCTTTAACAAACACACATATGTACACACACACAGTCTCCTGGCCCCGTGGCTTGGTCATTGATTGACAGGCGGTCTGATTGTGTGCAGCGATTGATTATTGCGGTCTAGTGAGGCGGAACTTCCTGCTGTCAGTCAGAACAGGAAGTGGAACATGTCTTTTCCAATTATGGAGGATTTTATTGGCTTTTCCCTCAAACTGTCAGCTGTGTGAGTGTGTGTGTTTTCGGGATTTGTCAGTATTTTGCTGGCCTATTAGAGAGCAATAAATAAAACCATGAAGTGAGGTAATTGGAAATAGAAAGCTTGACTTGCAGTTGAAGATCCATGACAGTTGAATGTTTCTGTAATGTATTCCCCATCTTAAGTTGGTTTTTATATTTTTTGTTTACAAATTCAGATCCTGATGTGATGTTTGAAATTCTAGGCCAAGTTCATTTAATGTGTGGTCAAGATAAAGATGCATGAGTGCTGCATAGTTTGGTGAAAATTTGGGATGCAACAATACACTTAGACCTTTTGATACGTACTATGTTTTTTTTTAGTTTTTTGGTCATGTTTTGTGATTCTTAAACATTTTGAGACTGGACAGTTTTCCACATTTTTGATAATAACTTAACAATACAATATCAGAGTTTGCTGGGTGGATGTTTGCGCTCTCTTAGTACTTCAAGTTATTTAAGGTTTGTGACAACAAACCATTTTTTGTTCTTAATTTAAATTTTCCCAAATTTTGTATTTTAATGTGCCATGATGACATTGTATTCATTCTTCTAACTGCTGTCTTTCTGAGCAGACTTTGAACACATCATGATGTTATGTTAATGACTGCTCGTATTGACTCATGGTCATCCTGTGGAATTCAGCAAGGATTGAAAAATGGATTACAGATTTTAACCAACAGGACTTTTGTAAAAGTCTGGGTGTGCTTTTCATGGCCATTTGAGCAGGTGAGGAGGATTTTTTGTGCTGCAGAGACCAGTGTGTTATGGGTGTGATGTGGCATTATCAAGGGTTGAGTTTCTTTCCAAGGACTACAGTGAAAAAGTTTGTGCTTAATTAGATGAATGAAGCTGATGTGCTCAAACTTTATGTTCCCACAGCAGAGCAAATACACAGAAAGAGAAAAGGGCAACAATGAATGAAGGCTGTTTGTGCTCCAAACTGAAAATACTGTCATTCATGTGTGTGTTTTTAACCACGAGTAGTGCACCAGTCTGTTCAGAATTTGGCTGATTCCTGGTGAAAATGTAGAAAAATTGTTGAAAAGTGTGTCCCTCTGGTGCTCTTCAGTGTGGTAACCAACTTCACTATTAATGGAGAGATATCTATATATCTATATATATATATATATATATATATATATATATATATATATATATATATATATATATATATATATGTACATTTTTTTTCCCTATTTACTTTGGGATTAAAGATGATAGATCAGAGATAGGAACAATAGCTGGAGCCTCACAGACAGAGATAAAGATTTCTGAGTGTGCCTGTGTGTGTTTGTGTCATCCTTATACCCTGGGAGTTCTGGTTAATGATGTTTTGAACGCTGTGTGGTTTTTCTCATTTGCACTTGGAGTCGAGTGTGTGTGCATGTTTGCTGTCATCCACAAAGAGCCGCCTGTGACAGACTCACACCATGAGGTTGTGCTGAAGAATGGGGTTACTACAAAGAAGTTGCTCACACTAGCTCACACAGTCCTTGGTCTCCTACAGAATCTTGATGAGGAGGTGTGGGTCTTTATTGAGTTCTTTGTGCTCCCTCTGACTGCTTCTTCTCTGCCTCTTGTTAACTGACAAAACTGTAGATATTTTTGTTTTTGTTTGGGTTAATAATAGGGCTCATGATTTTTTGAGTTTATGTTTCATGAGAAAGAATTTAGAGATGAATTGAAAGAACAATCCCTTTATGGCTTGAAGGCCTGTAGGGACATTATCTGCAGAAGCTCTTCTGTCGTTATCCTTTTTAATTGTATTTATTCCTTTAGAGAAGCTAACAGAAACTATTCAAGCTGTTGTTTAAGTCATCTTATAACAAAAACTGTAAGATATTTGATAACAATAAATAAATAAACAAGTATTTGACAAAACCAAGAGCTAATTAACCTTACTTTAGTGACTAGTTAATGTTTATTGTCTGATTGTGCTTAATTTAAAATCTTACATATGTTTGTTTAAAATAAGGTTTGCCATTAGAGCTGGGAAAAATTCCCATAATTGAAATACAGTGACATATTTTCTATTTCCAAGCAAGATGTACATTAAGACAGTAAATTGTTGTTTGAAATAGCATTAAGCAGGCCACCGTTTTGAGTCATTCTTTTGGCTGTGTTTTGCCCTCCCTGCCTTTGTTTGTCTCCACAAAAGTAAAACTGGAAAGCACTCAGAGAATGCAAACATCCGCCAAGGTAGCTCACGTATTGCTGTTACATCTATAAGCAATAGTTACATGATAAAATTACCATCATAATTCGATTCCCTGACCCTGAAAACCCACAATTAGCACTCGGAATCATGTTGATATCATCATTAGTTAGACAGTTATTGAGCAAAAACAATTGTTGAGTAATGGTGATTATCTGGATCACCACCAAAATATAATCATTTTTAAGTTGTACCTTTGCCAACATCTCCTGAAAATTTCAACAAAATCTGTCCAACAGACCAACAAACAGACATATAAACATATGCCGGCAAAAACATAACCTCCTTGGTGAAGGTAAAAACAGACAAAAATTTAACACCACAGCTCACTCCGTCCCCTGCTCAGGGGTTGTTTGGGTTATGCATGGCACAACAACTGGCTCTCGTGTGAGTACAAGGGGTGTACGTCACCTGTTTCTTCAAGATATAAGATATTGATTTTCAATGTAATATTTACAGATATTACAAAGCCTTCCTCAACACAGTATCATTCGACATGGTTTTGTAGCCTGTTATTGATATTGGATGATATTATGTAATTACATTTCTAATTTAAATAAAGTATTTTTGACTGTTTTATTGTTTAAGTTCCTTTATTTTAAAGAGAAAACAAGTCAATTTTCATTTAAATATAATGGCAAAGAAGTAGAACTTTACTGTTTAGTGTCTTAAAATTGCAGTTTGAATATAATGAATATATATATTTTTAAGTATTTAATGATCAGTGACTTGGTAAATATATTTTTAAATGACTGTTTTAGACACACAAAGTCACACTCAGAGCATCCAAACAGCAGCAGGTAACAGCGGGCTCTTCTCTTTCTGTTCACCTACAAAGTCAGTATCAAGCTATAGGACAGCACTATCTGTGAATTTTGAACCAGAATGAAACTGTGTTTTCAGGGTGAATTCAATTTTTGTCAGTCTTTAACACTTAAAAATGAAAACATGGTCGTCATCTAAAGCTGAGCAATCATCCGTGGTAGGTTTTTAGTCCAAACTGTTGTCACACAGCCAAGAGAGGAGTAGTATCTTCTTCATCCTCCCTACAACCAAGGTGCTAGCTGCTAGCTTCAGGGACTTAAAAAAAAAAATCTGTGTCAAATAGATGGTGCCTGAATTGATATTTGTACTTTCAGTCAATCTGATTGGATCATTGATCAGCCAATTGATATATTGATATACATCGTTTTTTACACCCCTGGTGAGTACGCCCTTAAACATCATTTTAGTGTACAGTTGGGACCTTGGACTTCTGCTTTTGTTGTTGTGGTATTGAACCCCATACAGATATTATTTTAATACAAGTATCATGGCTTTCTAAAAGTCTGGTATCATGAATACCACTGAAACAGTTTTAACTTTTGGAGAAATCCCCCCATATTTCACCACATTTGTGAGCATGCTCTCATGAACTATGCTCTCCTAAAGGCATATTAATTTGTATAGCTATGTTGCAGACACCATTATTATATGACCCAAGCCAAACATGCACATGAGGATTATTGACAGCTTGGTGGCTTTTGTGGACACCTGATTTACTTCATTTTTATTATCTGCCCTCAAGCTTTCTGTCTCGTAAGCCCCCTCACACAAATATAAATGAATAGTCGTTAATTAGCAGAATGAGCTACAGTCTGAGTAATGGTCCAGGGCAGGGACGCTCTGTACCGGGCTGATGTATAGATTTATGTGCAAGTCTCCTCTGCCCTAAAACCTAATGTCCAACATTCATCACTCTAACGCGGTTACAGCTCCAACATTGCCCTGCTGCCTCCATCTTTGTCTCTTTCTTTTGTCTTTATTAACACAGCCTCTCCTTACAAACATAAAAAAAAATCAGCTTATCCCGTTACTAATCATTTTGGTGTCTGTCTGCAGCTCTTGTTTCTGTTTTCAGATCTTCTGTCTGCAGGTCGGTCAGATTCAGCAGATATGTGATCTCTATCGACCATATCAGCACTCAGAGAAGATCCCATTTCACCTTCTTTCTGAGAGTATGCCTTCTATCTCTCCATGTATCAGCATTTTTTCCTTTGTGCATTATGTTACTAGCGATCCATCACACAGTGAATGTATTGATCTGCAGTGGAGGTTTTAATTATGAGAAGAAAAGCTGATCTTCAGAGCGTGAAAGTGAGTTTGTACAGCATCAAAAATATCTATAAATCTTAAAATAACCTAACATTACAAGAGTAGAGGAGGGAAAGTTTATACGGCATCACATTGCAAAATATTTAAACAGTCTGAACTCCTGATATCCGCATAAACACCCAGATCTTGAAGTAGGTCTGTGAAATAGCTGCAACCATTTTGTTTTATCGGAATCTTCTAGGCTACTTTTTGCACCTGGGGTCAGTGAATGGAGAGATGAAGGACAAAAGATAAATGTTCCTCCCATGAAAATGTCTCTCTGTTTCTAAGGCAAGCCAATCTTTGGGAAACATGCACTAAATCAATAGTCTAAGAAAAATAGAGTATTAATAATATGCATTCCCTTTGTGCCCCATGTGATAATGCCTGTGTTGTTATTGGATGAATGTTCAATCAGTCACATTCATTACAGGCCAATCAGATCATGTAGTTAGCAGGGGCTGCTGCTGAAGATTAATTACCCGTTTTGAAAACTACTGTTCTGGGTAGATTACTAGTAATTCTCAAGGGATCTGACGAATCATGCCAAGGTTTGATCTAAGTGATAATTCTTAAAGAGTTTGGGACCTTCATGAAAGGATCTGACCCATTCACCACTTAAAAACTTGATAGATAATTTGTCAGTTTCCATCAAGGATGCAAGGAATTGTCAAATCTGTTTGCAAAATATGATGACAAAATCTGTCATAAATATATTTCGTTACAGATTAGTTGTCAAATCACGTTTGCATGTGAACATAACTCTGAAACAGAGTTTGCTGAGGAGCGTAGTCTTACTCTCCATATGATCTTTGTCCAGAGCAGCATCAGTAAACAGTGACAAAACACAGCATTTCAGCTGTGACTGTCGTAACTCGCCTGCCTTGCTTCCCAAAGCTTGCAAACTCGTGCAGAAAATTTACCCTCAGCATCGTAAATATAGGCTTTAAACATTCTCCAGTATGGTCAGAAAGTACAGGGAAGACTCAATTGTCTATGGACAACATCTTATTAACGACCTCTTTGGTACGTATTTGGTGCACCCGCAGCGCATTTAAAGGCGAGGAGAGGCGTTCATTTGATTGGTGAAGATTTCACTCGGCTGTGTTAAACCCACTCACGCCCCCTCTCCTCCTTCTCTGCTACTTGCACCGGTGGGAAGTACGGAGGCATGGGTGCGCCTCCCTGCGCCAGACTGCGCCGTGCATGAAACTTGCAAAATGCCCTGGACACACCCCGTTGGCACGGCGCAGGGCAGGTCAGGGCAGGTCAGGGCAGGTCAGGGCAGGGCTGGTCTACAAAAATTAGAGCCCCTAGTCTTTTTCATCCAAAGTACAATGTCCTCTCCTGAGAGGATTTTACAGAAGCCATTCTTGAATGCCCTGAGGCCATTTATCCGCACTCCAACACGCAGAAACCCCTAGCAGACCTAACCTCAGTTTCTGGGGGTTTCACAAAATCTCTTTTCACACATGAAAGGCTAGTGTGGCTAAAGTTGTGGCTAACTTCTAAGCAAAGATGCTGACCTTATTACCATAACCCAACTGCAGCGAGCAGCATAAAGACACGTAAGCCCAGCATAAATACATTTGTTTGCCACTTTATTAGTAACAGGTAGTATCAGGCTGGACCCCCTTTTTGCCCCCAGAACTGCCTTAATTCTTCATGGTTTAGATCCAACAACGTTCTGGAAACATTCCTCAGAGACTTTTGTACATATTGACATGATCGCATCGCACAGTTCCTGGAGATTTGTCGGCTGCACATCCATGATGAGAATCTCCAGCTCTACCACATCCTAAATGTGCTTTGATTGAGATCTGGTGACTGTGGAGGCCACTGGAGTATGATGCCATGTTCAGGACACCAGTTTGAGATTATCTGAGCTTTGTGACATGGAACATTAAGATTGGCACACTGTGGTGATAAAGGGGTGGATTTGGTCAGCACAGCACTGGGGTAGGCTGTGGGGTTTAAAGGATGCTTAGTTGGCACTAAGGGGCCCAAAGTGTGTCAATAAAATAAACTGTACATTGCATTTGATTTCCTAATAAATCTTGACAAGGACAGCTAGGAAATCTCAAGGCTTTCACCAATTGGCGAATAAAAGTGACTTTACAGACATCATTTAAATCATTTTTTTTCCTAATAAGACTCATGATTATAATTAATCATCCAGGAAATGTATGCAGACACCTATGTTAGTTAATTCCAGGTACAGCTGGGGCCATTGAGTCCAGCTCCTTTGTTCTCATTTCTCATAATCAGTTATGTTTTCTGTCCTTTGGGAGTCTTCAGAATCGAGAGTCTCGCCTTGTTTTCTGTCAGTTAATGTTTTGTTCCTCCACTTGCTCACACAGCAGACAGCAGGCAGCGTCTTGAATCCACAAGTAGTCATTTAAATGCCACTCAGAGGACACTTACAGGGGAAAGTATTCATCTGTCCGACCTGTGTGTCTCATACATTGACTAGTGTCTGAATTAGAAAAGAAATGAGAGCGGATGGACAGTTCCTTCTCTGTCTTGTTTCTGGTAAAATGAAATAATGAAGTGGAGTATGGAGTATCACAGTACCAGTTTTTGATAGGATTCTTTTAATAATCAAAAGATATTGACACCCATGCAATACAATGGCAACAATATGAGTCAGAGGCTTTGACAAAGTTTTAATCACCAAAATTTTAAGTAAATCACACATGAAACTGCTCAAAAAGAGAAGCTTTGCAAATTAATTTTTGTACGTTGGGCAGTGATTTTTCTTTTTCTGTACCGTCTCTGTGCACAAACTTTGGTACCATCTCAGTTTTTCTTCATGGTATCTTGGGATGCAGTGAATTTTGCACATAGTCAATAGAATTCAGCAACCACTTTATTTGTTTCAACAACCTGTCCTTTTAGTGTAATGTGAAGTGAAGTGTTTTCGAGAGAAGGTAATTCAGTCATCTTACTCCTCTTTCTATATTTGTTGGAACAGTGTTATCAAACAGCGGCCACAGCGTGTCAGGAAAACGCAACAACGTAGCAGCTGTTATGATACCGTGTCCTAGACCTTAGTTTTTCTCTGTGTATTTCATCCTCTACACTAACTATGAAGAAGTTGAAGTCTATTGCATCTCCATCCACAGCTGCCACAAGCAAACATGAGCGCTTACCTCACATACAGCAGGAAGAGACTGGGCAGATTGCTGCTTACACTGATACAACTCAGCATTTATTTTACTGTTTATTACTGCTGTCAAACGTCAGGTTTAGCGTTCCATATGTGCCAATGTAACTCTAACTTAGTCTCAGTCATCTGCACTCTGTTCTCACCCAGCCACAGTTCAACACATGCATGTAAAAGGATCTTTTTTGTTATTTATTTTGCAGCCTTTTGGTATTAGAGCATGTCAGTACTGCACAACGCTGAAGGAAAAGGGACTTTGAAGATCACATTCACAAATCATAAATGATGTGTCTCTTAAAAAGCCAAAATGAAAGCCATGCAGTGGTTTTTATTTCTCTTACATAGTAGCCCCCCTCCACTTATCTTATTCTCTCTCTACTCCTACCACTAAACAGTAAAGCAAAGTCTAATCCTATTGATTTAATAAGTGTGGTTACCAGACAACGCCTTAAAACCATGTTAAGTCATTTGATATAAAATAAAACTAACATCACAAAGTAATAATAAGACCCATTAGGTCATTTGTGGGGACAAAAAAGGCTGACTAGTCGACTGATTAACCCAATAGTCAATGACTAGTTGATGGTAGAAATAGTTGTTAGTTGCATCCCTAATGGTAACACAGCCCTCCTCTTATATCCGTGGCACTTACAGCATGTCTTCATGTGCCTTTCCCTGGTGTTTTCCACTCAGCATCTTTCACTCACTCTTTCTAATCAATAACGACCTATATACGGATCATTTCCCAGCATCCAAGGACATCATGGTTCACTCCTTCAGATCCTGGGTAACCATAGACTGACAACAGGCAAAACTCACCATAGTTTACAGCTTTGGTAAAAGTACAGTAGAATGGGATAGTCCTGTTTTGTATAGTTTATAGATTTAATTAGCTAAATAAGAAGAAAGGTCTCATCTTTGTAACACGGTGGGGTTTCTGCAACCATGCTTTAAAAAAACATCATGAATAGTGCTTCTATGTTTCATATCAGTTATCATTACTAACTTACTTGCTAGCTTACTTTTTACTTGCTTGTTTACTTGTTCACTAAGTGCTTACCTCCTTACTTGTAAACTTAATTGATTTATTCACTTCCCCACATGTATTATTATTTACCTGCTTACCTGTTGGCTAAATACCTGCCGTACTTGCCAACTTGCTTGCTTACATATCCAATCACAAACTTACTTGCTTAGACTCTTACTTACCTAAATCATTTTTTCTTGCATATCTCTTTACTTGCTAACTCACCTTTTGCATGCTTACTCTCTTGCTTATTTGCCTTGTTGCTTATATACTGACTTACTTATTTACACATTTTCTTACTTGCTTACTGATCCACTTACCTTCTTTAGTTATTTGCCTCGTCTGTTTGTACCTCAGCCCCTCTGGCCTTCAATCCATTCATCCTTCTTTGCTTATTTGCGTCATTACATAACTGCTTGATTTCTTGCTCACCTTCTTTCTTACTCACTAACTAGTTTTCTTACTTGCTTTCTTATGTACTTGCTTGCTTACTTACTAGCTTACTTACTAACTTACTTGCATACTTATTGTCTTACTTACTTGTGTACTTGCTTGCTTACTTACTAGCTAACTTACCAACTTACTATCCTACTTGTTATCTTGCTAACATACCTACTCACTAACTGACCTACTTGCTTACTTCCTTGCTTATTTACTAGCATACTTCTTGCTTACTTATTTACTTTCTTGCTTAAGTCTTTTCTTGCTGTTTCACTTTCTTGCTTGCTAACTAACTAGCCTCCCTGTTTACTCACTAGCTTACTTACTTTCTTATTTACTTGCTCACTTACTTGTTTACTGACTTACTTATTATGTACTTGCTTACCTTCTTGCCTTTGTGCTTGTTTACTCACTTACTCCCTTCCTTACTTACTTTCTTGCTAATTTACTTGCTCACTTGCTTACCTGTTAGCTTACTTGCTGGCTTGCTTGCTTATGTGCTAAATCACTTGCTAACTAGCCAGCTTACTTCCTTGCCTGCTGACTTGCTTGCTTACTCACTTCCTTGTATGCATCCTTTTATCCTTAGGCCTATCTGTCTGTCTGTCAGTCCATCTGCCTCTCTGTCCTTTCTTTCATCCTTTTCTCTGTCCGTCAATCCATTCATATGTCCTTACTTCTTTCCTTAAATCCTTACGTCCATATTCCCTTTGTTCTTCTATTCTTGTATTTCTTCACCATCCTTACATCTTTATTTCTATTCTTCCATTCATCCATCCATCAACCCATCCTAATGTCTGTCCCTTCATCCATCCATCCTTCTATCCATAGATACATACATAGTACCTTACATCCCTCAGCCCCTCCCTTGTCTCATCTATCATCATCCATCCAAATCCTTAGGTCTTTAAGCCCCTTTAACCATCCATCCATCCATTAACGTCTGTCCATCAACCTGTCTGCCTGTCTATCAGTTCCTCTGGCTGTCCAACCATCCATCCAACCAGCTATCTGCATACTGCTGTACCTTTTGCATTCTTTATGGCATAAAAAACAAACTGCCTAGGTTATTCATGCTGAAACATTGTACAATCATAACACTATAATCAAAATCATCCTTTTGTCAGCCGTATAGGGACTCTTAGTGGTCTTTGCTCCTTTGTCAGCTTGTTTTGTTGATTTCCAGTTGCTCCTCACGGTCATCTATTCTCCTCACTGCTCTCCTAACAACATTTCTCATCATTTGCCAGCAGCTCTGAATCACATTCACAAGCCCACATGTATAATAGGAGGGTGAAAACACAAACCACAAGCCCCCAAACAAATCAGTGCTCTGGCAGCTGGATAGCAAACACCATTAATTCTCCCATTACTGTTTGATTAGAACCAACGACGATTTGTAAAGACCTCAAATGAAACTGGTATCTCATCAGAAGGCTGTGGCGACAAAAAGAAAAAAATTGTAAATGATTTGGCAGCTGCAGGAGAAAAGAATCCAAAAGATTTTGATTGTTAGAAACAGCAAACAGATGAAGCCTGCTCCTGTTTGGAGCTCCATCCTGCAGATTTATCTGAGTTAAAAACAGGAAAAAAAACAATCACCTTTGAAGAGAACAGGAGACAGAAAGTGTTAGATCATTGAGAAGAAGAAGAACAGAGACAGAGACAGGAGGATTTGTTCAGCTCACATTTACAGATTCATTGTTATTGAGCGATAAGTGGTGAGACCATGCTGCTTGTTCCGTTAATCCACTGAGAGAAATCGATTGATTTGACTACATCAATAACAAACTCTCTCCCTTTAGCTGTGATTGGTCACTGATGAGTCCTCGTTTCTTCCCTTGGTGACACATGAAAAGCATGTCTCAGTGAAAAACACACTTTTAAAGAATGATACACTTTAAAACATGATTGCTTAATTAATGCAGGGAGAGTTTGCTCATTTTTGGAATTACATGAGCAGCAGCTACAAATGTATCAAACTGAACCGCTTGTAAGAGAAGAACTGGACTGTATTACTGCTTAAAGTAACTGGAATAGCTGAATTATGAATGTTAACCGTAAACTCACAGCTGGGTGCTGCTGTTTGTTGGATGTAACAACACTGGCACTTATGTTCGAGCTATCATTCTCAAGTACTCTAACAGTCACCCAGGGGAAATGAAATGCAAAATGTTTGGCTGTATGTAACAGTAATGATGTGGCATGTTGTGATTGGCTACGTTGGGGACTTTAGATGATTTTCTGCTTTTTACCCTGACTCTTGAGTAGTTAACTTGATTCTTAAAGTTTAACTGAGATAAACCTCTTGGCAAATGTCAACTTTTATTATTATTATTATTATTATTATTATTATTATTATTATTATTATCATTATTATTGTTATTATTATTATTATTGAACTATCAATTATTTATAAGATTTTTAAAAAGTGTATAAAAAAAGGTGTTTTCAAAAAGGTCTTTAAAAGTGCAGACTCTAATTGATTAAAAAGTTTTAGTAGAAGTCTTCAAAAGGTTAACATTGTGATGATTCAACAAATATATCCAAATATGTAAATTTTACTATGATCTATCAGGTATTAATATATTTATTCAACCCTTTAACCTTCAACTCAGCCATTTGGTGGACAATCCATTAAGTCACTGCATCTTGATATTGAACTTATTTAAAGCTGATTAGATCTCCTCCACCAACAGGCTAAGCTGGAATAACAGACTGTAATCATCACCATGTCTTAGATGACATTCAACATATGATAACACTGGAGACCTAACTTAACTGAAACATGTAACTGCATAAAAGCAAGAATTAAAAGTGTAAAAAATGGTTGAAAATACGTTCCACCACGTTTTATGTGGGAATTTATTGTAAACCTATGAAACCAGAGTAATTCAAATAAGAGTGGAAAACATTTAGTAAAAAGAATTACATTCTGAATTGTCTGTACTGTCAAGATGCATTTGATGTCATTCCAAAAAAAACAAAAAAACAAAAACAAGATTGACACACTATATATTTATTTGACTGTGAAGAAAGTAGTCAATATGTCAGTGGTAACCCAGGCAGTCCTGGGATCAACCCTTGAGTGGTTGGAATGATTTAAGTGGTGTTCATGGTTAAAGAGTTATGTTTTTTTTTCTTTTTCTGTAAATCTAAAAATTTACTTGAATTTTTGTACTCTTAAATATTCTTTCCAAATAACTTTCTTTTTTTCTTCTTTTTTTTTTTTTTTTACCATAAACTCTAACCTCAGCTGTTTGGTAGATGTAATGTAAATCATTGTATTAATATTTTTTGTGTTTAAAAACTGAGCATTGGTTGTTATTAAAGCTCTGAGAGGACAAAATAGCACATTAAATATAGCTAAATGTAGATAAATATAGAAAGTAAGAAGCTTTAAGTATAAGATGGTTTATTAACTTATTAATTAGGTTAAATATGTAAACATGCAATGACTCATCAGGTTATTACTCCTGTAACATCTGTAAATTTTATAATTATTTATGAAGTAACAAAATATATATAAATTATACATGCATGCTTTAATAAAGTAATAAACTGTGATGATTACCCAAGTATAAATAAAGTTATTAAAGTTCATACAGTTGAACAGGAAGAATGGAAATGATCAGAATAAATTAAGACATGAAATGTATCTCAAAATTGCAAACCAAAGACAGAAAAGTTGGGGTTAGAGAGTCACATTTGATCTTAATATTTCGTACACCACAGTCACATAAACACAGATATTTTGGTCTGCTCCGTCTCTGCTCTGGATGAGCTAATCCAGTTTGACTGTACAGCCCGTCGCTGATGACGCAAAAAGAAATTCAATTGTCTTCTCGTCTCTCTCTCAGTCTTGTTCTAACATTGTTTCGTCTCTCTTCTCCACATTTGTCTCCTTTTATCACCAAACTCCCCCCCTACACTAAAACCTTTGTGGATTTCAGCCTCAGTTCTTTCCTACACCCCGTTATATTTTTTCAATCTCTTGATAACAACAAATACACGCAATCTAGAGAGCATTTAATGGAAAGAAATGACTCCTCAGCTGCCTACATCTGGACTACAGAGTTTACAGCTACTATACGTCTTTCTCTGGTTTGGTAATTTGATGAAAGACAAACAGGAAACCATTTTTTCTTGCTCACAGGCGACCAGAACATGAAGAAGATTTTGCGTTAGATAATATTCACAGTGTAATCAGATCATTGTGCTTCATCTGGGTTTTGTTCACCGCCTCAGGGGAATGAGTGTTTTTCTCCAGTTGATGAAGATCAGACGTCAGTCAGTGGCGTCTTTAGTCCTCAAAAACAGAATTTCTCCGTCCCCACATGCTTCACGTCCTTCTCTTTTCTGTCAAGGCCATGCTCAGGCTAGATTCTTCCTGTAGAGAAGAAAGATTTTTCGGTGTTTTCTTGGTTGAGTGATGACTCAGGGATGATGATGATAAGACAGAAAATCGATCAGTGCTGCCTTTTCAGATTTTACAGGCTCACACAGTTCTGCTCTTAAAAGCAGAGAAACATCTTTAAGTGTTTACCGGACTCAAATAAAGGTTTTCATTAATGGATGAAGATTTAAGACTTCAAGACTTCAGCCTTCAGATTTTTAAGATGGATCAATCTGAGCCTCAAAGCTCTTTGTCCAAACTAAGGCACCTTTTAAAAGTTTTTTCTAAAAGTGGGTCGACTTAAAAACAGTCTTGTCTTCAGGAGATCAGAGGTTGGTTTTTTTTAACATGTATGAGAAAATTTCCACTGCATTGGGTGACAGAAAGTCTTCATTCAAATAAAATGAAGAACATCTGACACTGAAAAGAATCGGTATAGTTGATTGACGCGTTTTCAAAATGGATGATGTATCTCCTCCTCCATTTGTCCAAAAGTGAGGCCAAAACATAATAATATGGTGCATCCTTAATGTTTCCTCATCAGTGACAAGCTTCCTTAATCACAACTTGGATAATCATTAAAAAAAACAGGTATTGTTATTTGTGTATCTTTGTAGAGCACACTGCTGATGAATAATGTCAAACATACAGAAACACACTAAAAGTACACCCTACAGAAAGAAACAGGAAGACCCCTTCCCATTCCCTCATGACACCCCTGTAGCTCAAGTGAACCATAAATCTGTGGGAAACTTTCAACAAAGACAAGTTTAACATCCTTAACCAAATGTTACCACAATATGGCGTCTTGAAAAATATTTAGATTGTAGCTTCCTGGTTGTACTATTTTATCTAGTTAGCTTTATTTATAGTGAAGTAAAACTGATCTGTGTTGTATTTCCTGTGTCTGCTTTTAGTTCTATAGTCTCATGTTGCTCCTCACTCTCAGCTTTGACCAAACTTCATCTCTGAGCTCACCCTTCTCCTCCTGTGGGTCTAAAACAAAGCCGAGTGTTTGTCCTGAGGAAGGAACGAGGACAGAACAACAGCCGTCTGTGTGTATATTTGTGTGTGAGAGTGTGTAGGGCCTTGGTCTGCATTGTTTGTTGTTCACTGTCTCCGCTGTGTCGTACCAGCCGAACAATAAACTTGCATAAACGCACACTGACCACGACCGACTCTGTCGCCAACCATGTTCTGAACTGAGATTGAACTCTAAACTGGCACACACACACTTACACACACTCACGCACACTTTTTAAACTTCTCAACCCTCTTGTTAAACAGCAAACTGAACACACATTTAAAGATAGAGATCAGCTCAAAGCAGCAAGGACGCTGATTTAACTCGGCCAGGCGCCGATGAAACAGCCTCCAGCAGCACTAAATGAGCTCGGCCTCTGCAAGTGTGTGTGTTTGTGTGTGTGTTTGGGCGACTGTATTGTTGAGAGCTTGCTTTCTAGTTGGCCTTTTTCCCATGACAGAATAGAAAGTAGAGTTCAGCTCAAACCCTCGTTCAGAGGAGTGGAGCAGACTGTCGCTGCTCTCTGATAAGACACCACTTCACTGGAGCAGAGCAGCTGCAGGATCAGAGAAGACTCAAGGTGTGTGGGGACAGAGGGCACACTCTGTCAGTCTGTGTGCTAATGCTATAGCTGCTTATCCAGTTAAACTTTAAGGCAACTTCTACACAAAGTTAGTCTTGCAATCAATGCAAATGATCCAAGTCATCGGTTCAGTTTTTCAGAAGAAATACTGCACACAGCAATCATTGATTTTATCATAAAACCAATACCAATTTGACTCTTTTTTACCTCCCAATACTTTAAAAAAGTCACAAAGTCCAACACATCTCACTCACACAGCCCAAAGGCCTGGACCCTTATGGGGCACCTACACTAAGTAGGGCTGCACATTGGCATCAGATCAACATTGGTATCGGCTGATATCTACCCAGATCTGGATCCAGGGTTTTTTAAAAGGATTTGTTAGCATTGCAGATAAGGCCGTTCTCAAGATTTTTGCTAATACCTCAAAAACTTTCAGTGGATTTTGATAACATTTTTAGGGAATGTTGGTTTTGTAGCTTGCCTCAAGGAAGAAGTGAAAAGACTTGGGTGTTGATCCAGATGCAGATCCAGGACTTTTTGAAAGGATTTGTTGACATTGTGAGGTAAGGCAGTTTCGCAATTTCATGCATGAACCTCAACGGAATACAGTGTTGCGTTCATGCTTGCATGAGTTTGTTATGGCCTTAACAGCTAAATCTACTGCTCCTCTGCGACCACAAGAGGACACAGAGAACAGCAGATGCTAGTGTTTGTTCTCATTTCTCATGATGTATGCGTATGATCCATGTCTTCTTCTCTGGTTAGGGTGTATGTCTGTGGCAGCGTCACAGTGACACTTACATGCCTGACATATGTACTACAGTACCTTTTCTGAGAATGTTTTCAGTACGAAAATATTTTTGTCTCTGTGTGGTCAGGGCCTAATTTTGCAGACAGGTGCCACTAGGTAGGACCCAGAAAGTATTTTTTACAATGTATGGGCACCCAGGCAGGTGACATAAAGGCTGTAATACCAGAGCTTTGCAAATCAGTGTTCGAAACTCCAAAACTCCCTCTTCTTGACTGTTTAGAAGGTCTTATGGGTGATTCTACATAAGGTGTTTACTTTCGGGGCACTTTTTGGTTTCACATTATAAAAGTGATATTAGACGGTCAGAGGAGTAAACAGGACACAATGTTACCCCTGTCCCTTCTGTTTGTCCCTCTCCACTTGTCCTTTCCTGTCTCCTCTTTTTTGGCCCTATTTCTCCCTCTCTCTCCTCTGTTCCTCTCTCTCTCTCACTTTCCCTCCCCATCGCTGTGTAAAGCTTGTTCGGGCTGACTCAGCTTTTTCTTATCAACCCCCCTCTGATGGGGGAAAGAGCTTTATGCAACGCTGCTGTGTCCTTTATATCCCTCTCCTTCATCAGAGAGAGTGAAGCCTGGGTCTACTCGTTACTAAAAATGGGAGCACACCCTTCTCTGTAATGCTTTTAGCAGCAGAGTGAAGGAGAGGACATCTGTGATGAAAGTCTTTTAGGTGCTCTGAACTTCAACTTCTCCGTATTTTTTGTAATTAGAATGTCAGGAAATTGGCTGATTCATTTTCTTTTGGCTTTGAATAAGTTTAGCACCCTTGTACCAGCTCTTGCACCAACATTAGTCTTGTAGAGTGAAGCGTTTTCTTGGCAGCACAGAGAAGTATCAGTATTAAATGATTCAGACATTTTGGCTTTGTCATGACTGTAAATATATGTGTGGAAGAAATTAAAGTGCTCCAGTAAAGAGAACATTGGAAATCAGATAAATCAATATCAGTCAATGCTTATAAACTTCAACAAATGCAGAATACAAGTAGATCAAACATTGTCTTTTCCTTTCCATTTTCAGCTTCTGCTGGGGAATTCAGAGGTGTTCCCATTCTAAAGGGATACCCGGCAGGTTCTGGGTCTATCCTTGGGTCACCTCCTGTTAAAACCTTACCAAGCAAAGCAGTTGGATTCACCAGATTGCTTGTGCACCAAAAGGTGAATCCATCTTGCAAACTTTCAAGCTGAAACACTTGTAGAGAGAGGTGTGCAACTGCAAGCCTACAACGCTGAACCTTCATCTGATCACCATCAAAGATTTATTTTGAAGGTTTTGCATTCTTTGAGCACTGTCCTGCCCTCTCCAAAAACAGTTTACTCTAGAGGTGTTGCCTAGATGGATTTATAAAATAAAACTTATATAAACTACTTAATTCAGTATGTCTTGCTCGTCCCAGGTGGGACCCCACACAATGGATCTAAATGCTGATGGTGCATTCCTGTGCCTCTCTCCTGTGCAGCTATTTTTTTTTTTACTAACTCACTTCCGCACCAGAATGTCACCTGTTCGTCCTTACCTTTGTTGACTCAACAGCACCACCATGTAGACTTAAGGAGTTATGGATTTTTTTCTATAGAACCAAAAGCTTTATTAAATGTTGGAAATTAGTAAATTAAAACACAACAATAATTGGTGGCTGTTAATTGATATTATTTGTCATGCCAAGTATTGCAATACTATGGTGCATCGATCCCTCCCCAACCCCCAAACCCCAATGTCAATAATATCCTGACACAGAAATACAGGGATTATTGATACGATACAAACATTTCAAACAACTTTATAGCACAGTATCTGATTTTCTCAGGAACATCAAATTGCTCAAACAAGGTGAAAAAGAGGATAATTGCAAGACCCTTTGATTTTTCCTACAACAAAGTTTAAAGTTAGACCTCAGAGCAGAGAAACTTGGTGTTTTTAATGTGACCATAATCATTAATTGATGAAAGATCTTCACTGTCTCCACCCACTTGCTTTTACCGCAGTTTAATTTCCCCACATGAAGGAGTTCAAACGTTTTCATTTGTTTTCTTTCAGAATAATTTCACTTCTAGTCACACTTGGTTTCTCACACAGACATTAAAAATCTTCCTCTGCTGTACATATTGAGCCTCATTAAACCAGGCAGAGCCATTGTTAATGTCTGCCTAATGATAAAGATTCCTGCTGAGAGAAAACACTGAAGCTTATTTTTTCGAAGAGTCTGATTATGTAAGGTCAGAGCTGTCCAGAGCGTGTGTTCAATGGTGTGTTTTTGTGTGTATAGGAGGCTAAAAAGTGTGCACAGATGGATTTAGTGTCTTCTTCGAGACATCAGGATGGATTTGACTTATGTAGCGCTCACTTAAAATCTGCGCCTATCTCTAACAAACACGTCTGTTTAATGAATTCAGACTGAGAAATCTCCTGCTGTCCAGTCCGTGGAGTCTCACACACATACTAACTCACACACACAGCGTCAGCACATTGTAGGCAGACCAGCACAGAAGCTGTCAGCATAATGCACAAACACACACTCAGCTGCCATCTTAATACACTGACAGGCCTCCAGTTTCTGCTCTGCTGTCTTTGACTTTGTCTTTTTCTCACTTTTGTTTCATCATCCCCAAGCACTCTGACCTCTGACATCAACAAGGCATCTTTGCCAAGAGAACTGACACTTCCTGGATATACTCCCTTTTTGGACCATTCTCTGGAAACTCTAGACACAGCTGTGCTTGAAAAATCCCTGTAGATCAGTGGTCTCTTAGGGCCCGTTTACACGATAACGTTGTCACCAGAAACGGAAAGATTTTTCCTTTGCGCTCCAGAGATGGTGTGATAGCAATGTGCATTCACATGGATCCGCTAGAACACTGAAAACAGGGAAGTGTGCATGCCAGGGTGGTAGTTGGAGATGCACGTTTGTAGTGTCATTGGTGAATATAACAAATGTGTCTCCGCTGGTGAGAGTATTGATGCAGCAAATCCACATTTTGTTGGGGTAGCGATAACAAACCTAGCACAGTTAGCAGCACACGTGTCGCTCGGTAGTTGGTCATAGCTGTTGTTGTCATTCCTAGGTGCGTGCACAACCTTTATCTGAAAGAGTTCTGCGTATGTTTTCCCTGACAATGGTTTTCCCTGTTTACATGGAGACGAAAACAAAAACATTTTCAAAACTTTTCACTCTGGTTTCAAAAGTTTTGTGGATTCAGGCACCGTTCTCATGTAAATGGAAGGCGCAAAGGCAACTAAAACTCTCGTTGTAGACCAGCCCGTATGGCACCAACAACCATGCCACATTCAAAGTCACTTGAATCACCTTTCTTCTCCATTAAGATGATTGGCTTTGAGCCAAGCGGGTCATCTTGATCATGTCTGGTTGCTTCCATGTGATGGGCTGGAGAGAAATTTATGATATCTCCCACAAAGGGCAGAACAACTCTATGTGACCAAGTTATAAATGTAGGTCGGCCCATACTTTCCACCTTTGGGAAATGATCTCACTGTCCTTAGTTTTTGACTTTATCTGAGGCCTTTCTGATCCTGGTTTGAGTATTAGCAGAACTCCGCTGATGGTTTTTGAGTGTAGTCATCAGGTAGGTCACTGTCCACGCAGACGTCCAGCTGGCTGCAGGACAGTTGGACTCACAGAAGACAAACTCATCAGTCTGATGAATGAAGTGACACAAACAGGAGCTCTTTATCCCGCCTGCTTTATCGCTCCATGAGGATGACGTATTTGTCTGGCACTACAACCCTGAGTGTGTGTGTGTATGTGGTTTCATTGTGTTTGTGTGTGTATCTTGGCCCAGAGTGTGTGACAGACGTGTTGTGTATGTCTGTGCTTTCAATCCTGGTCAATAGTTTCTAATCAAGCTACCAGACTGTAAATAAAGAGACTGCTCAATAAAAGATGTGGATAAAGAGGCAGACAGGGAAATAAAGGGACTTTGCTCCATCTACATTCATCGTCATAAACCTTTGGCTAAAATAACCTGTGTCAGTGGTGTCAGTAAGATATCATATGAGTGGCTGTGAGGAAATAGTTCAGACTGCTGCCACACTGTGGTACACATGTTCTAGGGGCTGTTTTTCAATGCACTTCGCATCAGTGTCTGCAACTTTGGAAATTTATTTACACTTTGGGGCTAAAATTGTTACAAAAAGTAGCCTGATTTGTAGATTTTTATTTAATTAGTCACCAGCTTTTTACAAAGTAATCTTAAGGTGCATTTTCACTGTATGAGCTTGTAATTGCAGCCATAAGGTAGAATTGTAATAAACGTTAATTTCTGTAAATCTAAAGTCATATGATTAGCTGTCCAAATAGGCACCAAATGCTGGTATGTGGCCTCATAAAAAATTATTTACAATTACTTAACCTTGTTTTTGCACCAGCAGACTGCAAGGTTGCAAAAAAAAGAATAGAATAGATATTTTAACTTTTTAATGAACTTCTTCTATTTTTCTTTTTTATATAACTTATTTTTTTATACATATACGCACAGACTAGATGGTTTTTTTCAATTTTGTTGTACTTGTGACTATGACAGTAAAGAAAATTCTATTCTTTTCTATTAGGCTGAACATTAGGCATAGTGACGGAGACCAGCTCTCACCAGAAGCAAGGGCATTACATTGCTACAGATGGGGCCATCAGCTCCACTTAACTCAAATAAGTTTGGGTGAAAATAAGCCACAAAAGAGATGTAGGGTGATTAAACATTGTATTCAGAATATTTACAATGAATTACTTTTTCACTTCCACGCCTATGAATAATTTAAGTAAGATACCTTGAAAATTAATGAATCTTTTAAAAATTTCAGGCCACCTGTGTTAAATCTGCTAAAGTACAGGTAATGTTTTATTACTAGTACATTTTTGCAGTTTAGGCAGCATGCAGAAATGTGTTTATAACATAGACTAAGAGACTATCACATATTTAGGTGACTAGAACATTAATGTCTCAGATGCCCTTAGACAGAGACAAGTGTTGACATTGGATGATCATAAGTTTATATGACACTTAAAATTGAAGTTTTATGAACAGCACAAAGGTGCATCCATTTAGTCACCATGCTACCATGTAGTTATTGAGCGAAAAAAGGCTAGCTATGAATACTATCATTCATTTTTACCATGAAATTATCAGCATTTCTTGTTGGTATAACTTCTGGCTTAAAATTTTTGAAAGTAAAAAGAACTTGTTGTATAGTTATTACAGCATTGAAAAGGCTTATTACAGTCCTTAGTGATGATTTGATTTACTTTAATATTACATAGCACTTGCTTTAGTACAGTGTGTATGTCAGTGTGTGTTAGTGTGTGTGCTCTTGCCCCTATGGTCAAAGATAATAGAGTCTAAATTGGGCTTTGAACAGTCAGAGGTCAGATGTTTCCATGCCGTCATGTCAGACTGGTATGTCCAAGATAACATGCCGCGTAAAATTGTCCCGTGTAAACACTTAGAGGATTCTGTTTATGTAAATGTGATAAATGTGTGTGCATGCCATGGCTTTGTCAATCCTGACCTCTAACTCCTCAACCATTTGACTTTCAAACTTTCAGTGAGCGCCATGACAAGACTTTATTTTATAAATCATTTTTACAGGTCTGAGGCCATGTCTTTGTTAACATGTGCCCAGTATATGTTCTGCTAACATGTTGGCTGATTATTCTATGTCACTCTTATTTTCATGTAAAACTTGCATTCAACAGTGACTGACAATTATTTGGATAAGAAAGAAATTATTTCCAGGAATTATTTGGTACAATGACATCTTTGTAAATGTACACTTAATATAAATTCCTATCAACAGGCTTAGCATCAAGGATACCGTAGTTTAAACTTTCACGATGATCTTTTTTTACTTCATTTAAATATGTGTTCAAGCATTGATTTATTACCTCTGCAAAGGAGGTTATGTTTTTGCTGGCATCTGTCAGATTTTGTTTGTCCCTTGGCCTGTAAGAAAAAAAAAGTACATTTTGTTCTTATTAATTATCAAAATGACACAGATGGTGCTGTTAAGAGCTCATGATATTAACTGTATCAAAACAATGACCTTCTTACTTTTAGTTTACCAGACATCATCAGCTGTAAAGTTTCCTCCTCTTTTTCTGCCGTCCATCGTACATTCTCACAGAAGGTCAGATCTCTAGCTCTCTGGTTTTGACAGGACTTGACAAGCTGGACGCCGTCAGCTAAAAACAGAACAAGTGTTTCTGCGGTCGAACTGCGAGGCCATGAGGTCAAAGAAACAAGAGTTGTTTTTCTTCTTTTTATGAGACTCGGAAAAGATTTAGAGGAATCAGAGAGGAGAAACTGCTGCTGTCTGCACTTTTTGGTCATTGATGGAAAGATCCAGGGCCACAGCTTCAATTAACCTCCAATCCAACAGAGACATAAAACACTGCAGGAACAGGAGCGGGCTTTTGCTTTAATTAGTTTGTATGAAGGAGAGAGGAAAACAAGCTCTCTTATCAGTCTTTCTCAACACCCTTTCTTTCTTGTTTTCTGCTCCAGTGTCTGAACATCTCATCTTTCACAGCATCTCTGTTTGTGATTCAGCATAAATGTAACTTAATCGGAAAGTTTATTTATCCAGGGAGCAAATAGGCAACAGTGTTTACCTCCTTTTACTCAACTGGTTAGTAGGGATGCACGATGTTATTGGTTTGACATCGGTGTCGATCGATATCAGCCTAAAAAGTTAAGTATTGGAATCAGCTGCCATTGAAATTTTTGCAGATATTTACAGCTGATATATCGGAAAATTCCTGCTAGGATGAAGACCTCTAGAAATCTCATTTGGGTGACTCCCTGTGGAGAGGGAACACGTATGTGCTCATACATACTTTCAGTTGTTTCATAACTATAATGCTACTTCAGTCAACACCCTGACAATACTTATACATATTGACTTGATGTTACTGTTTTGTAAGTGTTGACTGACAACCTTTAGCTGCCTGTGTCTGTAGTTGCTGTGGCTACAACAGATGTAGAGACTGACATGATTACTCAGGAGTGCTTATTTATCACGGGATTTGATCAAGCTTATCCAATTAGTCTTGGACTAAAACTAAAACGATGAAATATTAGCCAAAAACATCAGCTCCACCAGTTAACATGGTCACAAGTTAAACCGTAACACTGGTGAGACCTGTGGTTGGGAAAAAATGAAATGAAACAGCTTATGCTCAGAAACTGCCCAAGTAGGTTGTATAAATGGCATTGATCAGTTAGAGATGCAGGATATTAGTGAATTATATAATTACCAGCAGTGTTGCTTTATCAACAGTTATGAACATTTTTGCTGATATTTTTACCTGGATATTTTATCCTTACATTTAGTGTTTAGTTTGTAAAATTTAAACTACAAGCTCTAAAACAAAAAAGGCTAATTTTCTGTCAGCAAACTAGTAAGTCAGTGTTTGCAGTTCTTAAAGAACAGAGGAAGCTTAATTTTACTCTTTTAGTTAAAAATATTTTTGGCATATAATGTAGGTGTCAGAGAAATACCTACTCAGTTATCTCTGTTTCATGGGTAACAGTATTGGTTTTGGCTAAAAAAAAAGTTTTGAAATATCAGCATAAGAAATTCGAAAAATCCAATATTGTGCATCCCTATTATCAATACACTTATGCATTTTTGCGATTTGATACGAAGGAAAATATGTTTGAAACTTGATGTGTATGAAAGGGGCTGTTTCAGGGAAAAGCTTTGTTTGAAAACAAAAACAGAAAACAAAAATCTTGCATGTGTGGACACAGCCATAGAGGGACAGAAAATATGCAGAGAGGAAGGTGGCAAATGACATGGTCCAAATGTCCCCTGGGGACGCAAGCTGCCCATCCCTTGTTTACATATAAAGTAAAATTAGGATTTCCTCTCTTACATAACAAGGTTTTTCAAAACTAATGAACCAGCTGGTTATTGGGCCTCAGTGTGTGTGCAGCAGCAGACAGTGGGTCAGTAAGCTGGTGTCAGTCAGTCTCATTGTGCCTGTGTGAACATTCCTCCCTGTGGCCCCTTTGGCCTTTGCTCTCATTAACACAGAGGCTCTGACCAGGAGCCGGGGGCCCGACAGAGAGGGGAGGGGCACCCGACTTTTTCACCAACATTATCAAGAATCACAGGACAAAGCAGTCTGCTTCTGAGCCTCATGAGAATTCTTTGATTTCATATTTAACGGAGCGTCTGCTCAGGTGTCATGCTGGTGAAATGGTTTCATGAGTGACTGGTAACTGCAGTTGAGATTGGTTTTGAGGATGGATAGCCTAATTAAGACTGAATTATGTGTCATTTAACCAGCATGATTGCAATGTGCCCATGTGCAATATTTTTTTGGGATTACTTTGATTATGAATCACAGGATCTGGAGTGCGTCAGGCTGATACTTCTGGGTTTGATGGGAGCCAAAACTGCTAGTTTTCTTGTTTTTGCAACGTAAGATCCTCAATACATGAAAGTGCGCTGACAATCCACTCAATCATCAGCATCCCAGTGATCAGAGAATTTAATACTGTGCATGCAGACTGACTGCCTGGTACACTCCTGTTGTCACACAAACACAGCTAGGAAGATACTCATTTAAGCATGGTGGATCTTTAGTGAGTGTTTTCCTCTGTTTTATGAAGTGTTTTGATCTTTGTAAAAGTCTTGACCAACTAATCTAACTATCCTGATTTCTATGTTTAAACTTAGCTGGTGAGAGTCAAAAGTTTTTATGAAGCTTCTACGGAACCACAACGTGGATGTCCACTTTAGAAGCAGATACAATACTTCCAACATATATCATCACCTATTTGGAAATATTTTCATAATGGAGTGGTCTGGTCAAGTTGGTGCTCATGGTCGTGGCAATTGAGTGGGAATTATTGGATATTCAAGACCGTCAGACATGTTTACATTAAGGTCCTTGGCCATATATGTTGTTCTGATTAGCAGTTCGAAGCAGTTGTGCTTTTAAACATACAAAACTTTATAATTCAAAACAAGGATATATCAAATGCACTTTATTATTTCAGATTAAACATTAAAATCTTGTGTTGATCACAAACCTTGTTTCAGGCATTTTTCCATTTATTAGACCTGTACTCAAAATATTGATATGGCAAAATATCATCATGCAATCCTTGGGGATACGTGTATCGATATGGATTCTACAGAATCAGTATGGCCTCAATATTTTGACAGTTGTTGTCAATACACTTTGGGTAATGTGAACAATGGAACAGTTCAAAGTAGAAGCCAAGCTACATGATGAAGCACGTGTTCCAAATTTGAAGTTAGGTCTGCTGTCTTTGAGGACCTGAATTTAAGTTTCTTAAGTCGTAAAATTATTTAAAACTCATCTTTTTCTTTTTCTTGTAATTAACAAAAAACAAAAAAAAAAACTTGTTTGTCAAGAATTCTGTTAATGGAGTAGTCAGTGTTCACGTTTTACATGTATGGGGATACATATTGTATCGTGGCCTCAGCACCGGGATATGTATCGTATTGTGAGGTTGCTAGAAATACCCAGCCCTACCATTAACCCTGTTTTAAAATCCCATATACCTTTGGCTTTGGGAACCAGGAAATGCTGAGTATTAATTCAATTCTATGTTTTTGATCTCATTTGTGGAGCACTATATAAGCCCATTAAAAGCTATACCATGAGAAGTTTAGCTGAAAGTTTTCATAGTTGTTTGAACCATTTCTCCACTTTATCTATGAAACAGCACTTTCTCCTGTAGCATGCACATGCAGACTCTTTTTGCACAGTTATCAATTCTTTCTGATGATAGTATCAGACTTTTGTTGAGGATTATTCATAGATATAAGAAAACTGTTTTCCATCAAGTTTCTATCAGTCTAAACATGTGGAAGCATGATGCGCTTTGGACCATATGACTGATATTGCACATTCGTAATTGTGTGTTCAGTCTTTGTTGCTGCTCAGTATGTTTTATGTGCTGTGTAGACACAGTAAAGCTGTACATGCAGCAGCTCCTTCTCTGCAGCTGCTGTTACAGAAGAAGCTGTATTCTCATCTTAGTTATTCAACGCGGCCTCATTAAGAATCTCTCATCTCTCTGTGAGTCATCAGTGCTTCGCTCTCGGTGGAGCGTGGGAGGACACCAGCCACTCTGCGTTCCCTGCTTTCAAAAAATCTCTGCCTCCACCTTCCTTTGAATCTGTTTTTCTGTCCCTTTTTCCTGTCTGTGCTGTGCAGAGGAGGATCAATGGTTAAAAATAGAGGCCTGTTTTTATAACAAGATGTTGCCAGCACTTCCTGTCAACCTGTCCTTACTTCAGATGGAGCCTTAATGGTTTCCCACTCAGAATTAATCTAGAAACTTCCAGAATTTAGTTCTTCATTCAACACCTACAACTATCAGCCCTATCTGTAGTCACGAGCTTTAGGTGGTGACCCAGAAAGTCAGAGGGGCTCCCAGGCTCAGCCTTGGAGATAATTTGAAGAGAACAGAAATCCAGAGAGATCGCAGAGAACAGCTGCTTCTGCCTCACACCAGCAGTGGTCAGTTGGGGTGGTTGAGGTATCGGTCAGGATCCCTCTGGTCACCTGCCTTTGGAGGTCTAACTAGAATATCAAACCAGCATGTTGGATGGATTATTTATTTTTTGTGGCCTGACAACAGCTTTAAGAACAATATTCAGGCTGGAAACCCTGTTGAATCAGTTTTTCATTAAGTTTACCTATTACATTGAGATCTGGAGTCATTTTTGTACATTTGATTTTACTTCTGCATTAAAAAACCTCAGACTAGCTGTAAGGTAATGAGAGAGAGCATACCTGAGTTTGCCTTTTGAAAATATGGATCATATCAGTTTTATTAATGAGCATATGTGATGTTGTCAACATATATTTAGTGATGAACCTGTGAGGTGTCAAACAGCAGAAACAGGTCAGGTTGAGGAAAAATAATGACCAGTGAGGGAGCAGCATCAACTACAGATATCGGTTGATGTGTTCTTGCCGAAGATGTCTTTTCAGTTGTTGAATTGTTTGGAATTTGTGTTGAGCTACAGCACAGTCACCGACAGATGCTGCAAATCACAGCTTATTACTCTATGAAGCTGCTCGTCCTCAAGCCTGCGGTGTTTCACTCACTGGTCCATGAGAGAAGAGACAGATGCTGGAATAGGTCAGTGCTTGCAAACTTCTCTGTGAGTTTAAGCTCTTACCTGTAGAGTTGCAAAGGGGTGACACATTTCCGGAAAATCTCCCAAAACTTTCTTTAAAACTCGGAATTTTGGAAATATTCCAAATTAGAAACTTTCTATGGGAATTATGGGAATTATCAGGAAATCATTTAAACAAACTGTTGCATATCCAAACAATATAAACAGCAAAGGGAAAACTTCTGGTGCACTCTATCCAGAAGTTTATATTTTGCACCAACTTGAATTTGGTGCAAACTATTAAAATACTCAGTGTTTTCCTTTTGCTGTGATAAGCTCTCCCTGCTCTGAGACGCACTGGTCTTCATTGTTTGCCAGTGTGGGTTCTCTTTCTTTGTTTTATAGTTATAAGCATTTTGTTTTGTTATAGGCAGACATCCATGCAAAATAAAACGATTAGAAATTTTTTTTAATTCAACAGATTTATTGCATGTCAAACTTGATCAAGTTTTTGTTATTTCATTGTAATATCACGTTATACTTCACTTTTTGTAGTCCACAGGCTCAAATGTGTGGCTTCTACAGTCTTATTGTCTGGGCAAGATTTTTTGTAAGTATACGTGCATAAAATCTTGTTTTTTTAGTTAGGATTATGCTAGAATATATTTTCCCCAACTATATTCAGAATTCTTGTTCAGGGCCAACCTTTAGTTTTGTAAAGTCTAGGTCTATTTCTGTTTATTCCAATAAACAGAATATATATACCGTTATCAATATCACTTAATTCCCATGCAAAGTTTCCAACTTTTAAAGCCACACTGTGTAATTTGTTCTCCCATCTAGTGGGGAAACTGTATTTTGCATTCAAACGAATAGTGCTCTCTTGAGCCTTTGTTTTTCAAATATGCATTGCAACAGCTGAATTCTGCAGTAGGCGGTATGTGCTAAGAAGCTTTAGTAGAGAGGTACATTATTTCAAACAAACTGCAAACTGAATTGAATCATTAGGTGTTAGGCTTTTAAATTTGCCAGGGCAGTGACAAGCACTTCTCGTTGTGCTCCTTCTCCATTTCAGTCCCGCTGGCTCTGAGCAAAAACGTGGTTAGCCTTAGCCAGTACTACTACGTAGTGCTTTATGCCCTTCTTGGCTGTTCATAGTTTTTATGGACCTGAAGGACATGGAAGCTTCTATAGGACTTACCTGTTCTATGTAAATACAGACAAGAAATTCTTTGCTTGACAAGTCAGATTGGCAATTTGACACAAATGAGGACATATTTATGAATGGAGACATTGTTTTTAGCTCATAAATTACTTAAAATGCTACACATTGTCCCTTTAAATATTTTTGTCATAACTGTACCACGTCCTTTTAAAATGTTGGGTTTATAAAACAGAAAACAGAGAATGTATTGTTATGTTCCGAATTGTCATGTGACTTCTTTATTTCATAATATCCTATAGTTTATTACCTTGATGAAGATGAAAAGGGAGGCAGAAACAGTTTGAGCAACATTTTGATCAAATGTATGTGAAGTATTTGCATCTCCACATATTTTTGTCCAGAGGTCAATGTTAAAAACAACACCTGCCTGTATATAAGCTCATCATAATGAATAAGTAATAGTCTAAAGCCTCTGATCAGTGCACTCATGATTTATTAATCCATGCACAATAATAAAACATGAAGCACAGATTGTAGTGTGTGTGTGTTTGTGCGTAATTGTGTGTTAGTGTGCCTCTAACACACCCTCATGTTTTGATTCCTGTGAGTGAGGCTGAAGCGGTGGACGCACTGTGCAGAGAAGAGAAAGTAGGCAGGAATGGGAGGGAGCGAGGGGAGGCGGAGCACTCGTCCTCCCTCCATTCATTCCAAGCAAAGTCTCTGTCTTCTGCTCGTGCCTGATTGGTCACTTCAGCAAAGCGAACAGAGAGGAGAGGGTGTGATGAAAGGACGGGGGAGGAGTCGTAGCATGTGAGCATACTGACACATAAGAGAGAGCAAAGAAAGCAACAACAGAGGAGACGGAGGGATTCGAAGAACTGGACGAAAGAGAAGGAGGCTTCACTCGTCCTGTGACGGATCTTTCCTTCTTCATCACCTCCTGCTCCTAGTCCTTCCTACAGCCTTATTGGAAGAGCCAGTGAAGATCAAATGATGCAGGAGAACGTGAGGAAGAAGACTTCGGTGAAGAAGAGATGACTGGAGCGTGGGAGTCCTGGAGCTCCTCAGCATGACGGTGGATGCGTGGTTCCTCTTCGCTGCTAGCACACAAATATCCTCTTGCTTTTGTCCGAGGCGAGTCCAGCAGCTTTAAGCGTGGGTAGAGTGTGTGATTGTTTCAGTGTGGATTCCCTTTTTTCTTGTTTTCATCTCCAAAACAAAAAAAAAAGTGAATTATTGAAGAAAAGGCAAGACTTACTGAAATAAACTCCTGCAATCTGTCTCTCTGCGTGTGTTTTTTGCACAATTCCTGGACCTCATTCTTTCTCCAATTAAGCCAGAGGGTTGCAAGCTGGTGCTTTCCCCATTTATGCTTTTTCCTCCCTCCGGTCTTCACCTCATTTCTCCCTCCCTCCATCTATTCACCCCCTAAGGCCCCATTGTCATCATTAATTCCTATTGCGAGTCGCCCATGAATAATGGAGGCAGCCGAGTCTCCCCAGGACTAGTGCCTTAGGGTTTTGAGGGGGACAGAAAAGAAGAACAAACGCAGGGTTAAAAAGCAGAGAGGAAGGGTGTGAAAGAGGGAGGTGAAGGGGTGTGTCCAGCGGCGAATGGATGAATGGAGGAGCAGCGGATGGGGAAACAACACGTGCTCTGACGGCGAGAGTGGAGAGGGTGATGCTCAGACGTTTACGTCCAGAATAGACCGCACCTTCATCCACAAACACCTGGGATAAACACAAGAGATAATTGATGAAAAGGACACAAAAGTGCTCCTCATACCTCTTCTACAGAATCTTTTTTATTTGTAGTTTTGAGCATTTGTTGGACTCGTTAGGGGATGGTCCAGTGGATTACCCCTCAATCCTTTGAATTTTGTATTTTTGGTCCAGTTTAACCTAAAGATCAACTCATTTGGACATCAGATTTCTTTTGAACTGTGCACAAAGATTCCTTCAACCCGGCATTCTCAACTGGAGATCCATTTGAGAGCACGGCAAAAGCCTTTTGGAGCTTTTTTTTATGGACCTGAAAAGAAGACAGTCTCTTCAGAGATACTGGCTAACCCTAACACTCAGTTTGTGTACCACAAGCATTTGTTAACAAAAAATTGTGAGCACTGAGGCCATAATGTGACTTTCTTTTTTTGATTGGATGTCCTGGAAAGTGCCTGAAATTTGTAGCCTTGCTCAAGAGGAAACCAAAAAGGATTAGAGGCCTGGCCTTGCAGAATCATGGATGACTCAAGTATTTTGAGGCGAAGGGGGCTCCAGGTAAGACCCGTCTTGTTATTGAGTGGACTTATTAGGGGTCTTTTGAGTCAAAGTCCTGCATTGGAATGATTGATTTGGTGAAAGGTTAGAAGTATGCAGCAGCAATATGTCCTTGGTTATAATAGTAAGACATTTTGACACCAGTTTTCCTTTGAGTTGTGCACAAGAATTCTTAGAAATAAAACAAACACAGTTCACACAACTTGAGACCTATTTGAAAGCCCACAAAAGGGCTTCAGGAGTTTTTTTCTAAACCTGAAAAGCAGGACTACCTCCAAAAAATACTGGATAATTTACTTTGATCCAAGAAAGCCTTTTTAAAAGAAAAGAAAACCAAAAATAATTTAAGGCCTGTCTTTGCAGAATCATGGATGACTTGCGTATCTTGAGGCAGAGAGGACTCCATGTTAGTTTGATAATCAAGCAGATTTATCAGGATTCCTCAAGAGTCAAAGGTCTTGCATTGGGAATGTTTGTCTCTTAGTGATTGATCTGGTGAAAGGTTAGAAGAATGTGGGCAGCAGAGATGTTTCCTCCGTCACAATTAGACGTTTTGATGCAGCTGTGCCTCTCAAATCCACACTCACACAGCTAAACTCAATAACCCTATCATGTTTCGTTGTTGTATTAGGTAAGAAGGCATATCAGCACTCTCAGCACACTCACCCTCACTCTCTCACAGCTCCGGTTTCTCTCTGGTGGTTATTGGTATACGACGCCACAGCACAGTTTGCAACAACAAGCAGTCATCTATCAAAACACACCAAAGAATGCTGTCATATTTAATGATGATGCTTGAAAATCTGTCAAAAGGAATCCACCCACAGCATATCCATCCAGATATCACTGTGCACCCTTGCTGTCCACACTATGCCCAATTGCTGTGTGAATTTCTATTACTTTTTTGCATATTAGTGAATTTAGTGCTTTAGTTTTGCTGATGGAAAAACAATATTGTGATGTATTATCTTTGAGCCTTTAAATAAAGTTTTTTTCTAAAACTGGCATAAATCACAAAATTGATACCATGGATATAGATGTCTTGACTTCATTAACAACACATTGTAAAACTAACTAATAAGTGAAAGAAAAGTCATAAATGTTATCTTACAGGTGCCTTGTCATTGTCAGTTTCACTCCTTTGTTGATCGTCAGTGTCTCTGTTAGCCATAAGAATAATTATAGAAAACTGTCGTTGGTCTGCAGATGTTGTTTTACTTAGTGTTAAGTACATTGTTCTGCATCACGCCGTGATGCACCTCACAGCTTTCAAATTAGAAACAGTGGGATTAATTGTTGATTTATTTTCAATCTGTTAGCCAAATGAATGAGTCACTTGTAGGGTTGTTATGATTACAGAATTTTAAATTTAGTCACTATACAGGTAACGTCTGATAATAACAAGGACAGCCAAACTGTTAAAAGTTGGATAGTAAATTAACTGGCAGTGGATTTACAAATAGATTCCACTATTTATTTCATTTTTTTTTATCAACCTAGGCCCAAAATCCTGGTCAAACACTCAGTAAATTGTAAACCAGCTTTAAGCAGTGAGGCAGCACCTCAGTTGTTGCTGTTGGGACACTCATGGAGTAACAGTGGAATCAGGCTAATTATGTTGCTGACAACGGATTGTGTAGCATACTGTTAGGGCTTAATGGGGTATTTATTGGTATTGTTCTAAAAGGTTTTATGTGATACAAAGTTTTAGGTTCTGCCATGGGCTGGGCGTGTGTCCAAGACAGGACTGTCATACTGTATGTGCCAATATTTTAAGATATTCAACACCCCATTACCCCGCCGACCTGGCTACTATAATGACATGAGGTATTTCCATTAGATCATTTTACTTTTAAGCTCTCCCGAGGACACCATAAAGCCGCATGTACTTGAATGTGAATCTTGCAATCTTGACCTTGATGGTCTTTTTCCGCTCCTCTTTCGAGGGCCTGCTAAGTAGCAGGGTTGCATGGCGGCAGAGCACTCCACCGCCTCACGTGGGTGGAAGGCTGACAACTGGACCAGTGGATTTATTCTGGGTGAAAAGTGTGCCGATTGCTCTGCCCATAGTTGACACACAGCTCAGTCTTTGTTTTTATTTTAGCATCGGCAGTTTGGAGCCCAAAGTGCTTCCATGTAAACCTTCTCAGATGTTTTGGTGTCATTGGGTGTGCCTTTCCCCCACTTTTTACTTCTCCGGCCGCCCTAGTGTGCTGCTGCACTGTGTATTTTTAATTCAGTGCATATTTAAATTACATTATGTTACATTATGTTTATACTCAAATTCAAATAGATATGTGCATATTTAGCATTGAGTGACAGCTCTAGTCCAAGGTGTGCCAAACCTGTCGCCCATGTGTCTGCGAGGTCCTGCTCAGAGCATCTTGCAGACCTGCTTATTATGATTTTATGTACAGTTTACGCCCTTCAGCCATTAATTGTTTGCATAATTAAAGATATTGTACCTTGTAAAAAATCATTAAAAGCTTGTGTCTTTCAAGTCATTTGGTCGTTCAGGAAAACTGTAGAACAGCTTTTGAAATCCACATCACCAGAAATTAAGATTTGCTGCCTTACGTCGTTTTACGTATGATAAACTGATCATTTTTTGCCTCAGTAATGTAGTATTCATAGTTCTAAACTGCAACGTTTTAGTAATAAATTGTTTACAGTACTAAAAAACCTGTTTCAATGTTGTTTTTGGCTTTTGGATGACATCTCAAGCATTTTCATACAAGGATGAACCAAAACAAATTTCGCCAAATTATTAATAAGAGAAAAAGTAGAAAACATTCTTGCAACAGTAATCTTTTTACACTAATGTATGTAATTGTGTAAATGTTCATTAAAACGCATTAATATGAAGCATGAAGGCATGGTGTTTATTAAGATTTATCAGCCAGACAGTTTCAAAGCTTTTTGCTCTGCATATTGATTATTAATTTTATACTAAACTGATTACAAACCTCTGCTGTCTAGAAGGTAAGAAGAAAAAATGAGTCAACCCAACGGTTTACCCTGCTCTCCTCTAAGACGTAGCTTTGAAGTAAATGAGATTAATCATGCAAAAGCATTGGAGTGCAAATTTAAATATCTTTTGATAAGTGCCAGAAGCACATTAATCAGATATTTCTGATCTTTCTTTTTTTGCATTAAAATGTCTCAGAAGTTCTCAGTGTGAGCTCTGCTGGTTCCAGGGCTGTAGATGGAGATGCTTTTATTTGTGCTGAGTCAGCAAACCTCAACCTCCCTGCTCTTTTTGGTTATGTATGTTTGAGTCAGATTTAGCTTTCCGCCTCAGATAACCTTCTTCCCATCAGCCCCTCCTTCACCCTTGGAGGCTGCGAGGAGATACAAGAACGTGTGCTCAGAGACAGAAACAGTGTGTTCTTCATCCAGTATTTACTGAGTTTAAATAGCTTCTGTGTGCAGAGGGAGGAGGACTGAAACAAGGACACCACGCAGAGAGGGATGACCTGGATTTGTCTTAGATTTTAATTAACCATTTCAGGTTTTACATTGTAGTTCTCTCTTTAAAATACCCAAAACAACACAAAATATGCCAGGCTAAAGTCAGACAAAATGTTTCCTCATACTCATGCCGTTCCTTGTAGACAGATGGTCCCTTTATGTAAAACTTTGTCAGGCAGATAAACTGAGTCTCTGAGTGACAGCTGCATGTTTGTTGATGTTTGGTCTGGGTTTGGTTGGTTTGTGTTTGCTGGTAGGATTGTCCTCTGGCACGTTTGGTTTCTGTAAATCCCTCTTTGTGGCTCCATTCCCACACTTGGCTCCACTTTGGTTGGATTAAAGGCCCGACCGACAGTCTGAAACCTCGAACCCTGGAGGCTCCAGTGTTAAACTGACAGGAGTACACACTCAAAAGTCATCTTTTCTGAGAACCATCCAGCAGAGGGGCTAAAATGTAAAAATTAGTCCCAGTGGTCGAGCTGGAGGAAATGTAACAGGGCCATTAAATCACAGAGTGTTTCCTTTGGGGAGCAGGAATATCATCTCTAAATTCCCTGGCCTTACTGATGGGGCCCTTCTGGATTTGCTGTGGAAAATGTTGCCTTATCGGGGTCTGGAGTGCATATGTCTCTGGAGCAGATTTCATGGGGATTAGCCTCCAGCTTTTAAGACAATTTATCATGCATCAGAGTGTTGGTGAAACAGACTCTTCAACCACATGATTTTACTTTCAGAAAGGTCAGGAGAGGTTGAATTTACAGGATTTAGTCGAACATGCACCTGCAGTATTTACTACGTAACAAAGATTCCACTGTAAAGAGTTGAATTAGTTTGATGATAGGTTGGTTGGTGCCCAGTTTGGTTTTATTTTCTCTTGTAGCTGTCTATGTACACAATATAAACCACTTGCATTCGTAACAAGTCATTTTATTGCCTTGATTGAAAACAACTCTTTGGTAGAGAAATGGTTTTTAGTCTTTGCAAGAGGGTTGTCAAATTTTTTGTCACTTTTGTCACTTTTGTATAACACGGGGTTTTGACCTGCTTTTTTGTATCATTTTATCACTTATATCACTTTATTGTATCTTCAAATGCCATAGCCAAAGATTCTGAGCCCTTTCTGCCTTCTCTGCTCAGCAAGCTGTCAACTGTCACCCTCCAGCTAAAGAAAAAGACTTGTGAGCAGCAGAAGCATCGTTATATGGACAGTGAGGAGAATAAACATTAACCCTTTTTCTTACCCTTTATAGGACCCTTTTGGAAACTGTTAAGGTATCAGAAATATATATTCAGCGCTGGAATGAGAAAAACTCAAATCCTTTGTATAATCAGTGACATGGACAAAACCATCAGACTATTTGTGTTCCAGTTTGACATATTTTAATCTTGTTCTTTAATCTTTGATGACATATGTCTTGTTTTATGACCAAATGTTGCAGGGATAATCCTGTTCATTGTCCAAACTGCACAGATGTTATGGTGTTTTAACATTACATATGTGTTTGTATGTATGATATAGGTTTAGGAACCTGCTAATATAAATCAAATGAGGCTAAACATTTACTTGAGAAGAATGGAATAGGAAAAATGAATGGATTGGACCATGGAATAGTCTTGAGTCACCTTTGTAGGTAGGATATATTGTAATTAGGCTAATCAATGTCCCAATCATTCTATCTCTTTAACGTGATATAGACATTAACACCTAAAAACTAAAACACCCACATTTTAACATGACACACATTCTGACTTAATTTTAAGTTTGCGTGAGCTCAGTCCGTTCTTTGAGTGCCCTTGTCAGGTCAAACATCATTTGATTAGTCTCCCAGTCTGCTAGCACATCGCCTGAGGTCAGAGGTCTGCACTCCATCAGGACTCCATCAGTCTACACTAATGGACTGAAGGAGATGGAGGATGTAGGGCAGCAGGGTGTTTAGAGTCCAAACAGAGAGAGGAACTCCACCACTTGACCCCCGCTGTTAGAGATCATCAAGAGAAACTGCAGCATGGGTGGAAGGTCAAATGGATAGCAGGAGTACTTAGCTTCTGGATCGTTCTATTTGGAGATCTACGTTGTTTCTAATAGGGGACATGATGTAAGTGTGGTGGAAGTGGAAAATATGAAGGGAGGGGAGGAAACAGGACAGATAAATGGCTACAGGAGGTTCTTGGATAGATAAAAATGACTGAGAATCACGAGGGCAAAACAATATAAGAGCTCAGTTATGACAAGAGCCATCAGTCCAGTGGGGTTAAGTGTCTGAGCCATTCATGGTTAGCGGGTTGTTAAAACCGTGAGGGTGGCTGTGGCTGTGCTTAATGGCAGGAGGCCTAACAGTTAAGTAGTTTTGGTTTCATCACTGCGTTAAATGTGAACATAAGATGTGTATTTTTTTTATCACTGCATACAAACAAAAGTCTTTGCATAGCATTCATGAATCGCACGACATTTTTAAGTCCGATTTTTTTGTACATTTTCCCTTAAGAAAACATATCGACACACTGTCAACCTCACCTGTATAATGTAAAACAACTTATAAGTGTCTATAATAGTAAGCATAATTTTTATTTATTATTTAGAATAAGGAGTATAACTTGAATTGGTTGATTCTGAAAGGCTACTTTGATCATTATGTTTTATACTTATTTAGAAATGGCAGGTTGTTTGATGTAATAGAAAAAAATCACAATTTGTATCCTTAATAAGAATAAATGATGTAACCAAGCAGCAACCCCTGAAATTAATTTTTAAAGCCAATCTGGGGAGCGTGGTTCCTGGAGTGTCTGATAGAAGCTGTCTGCTGAAATACCAGAAGTCACTCAAAATAGGGAATGGGACAATAGGGCTGTCACCTTATACACAATATTTGAATATCTGTTTGAAATTGGGGGTAAAAATTCATATTTGACCTGCAAATATATGTTCGAATTGGAGCAGTGAACCAAGTTTGGCAGCAGATGAGCGCTCGGCCTTGTACAACCATGTGCCTCTCAGCGGGCTCCCTCCTGGACATGGGCAAGATCACAAGACTCTCATGCAAGGACATGCAGTCCACGGATGTGGCCTCAGGAGTAGTAAATAGTAAAATGATCAAATGGAAGTGCTTCATGTCCGAGTTGTAGCTGGGCTGACAGCGGGGGGTAATTTAGCTTATTAGTGCGTATGCTCAAATACGTCTCGAATTAGATTTTTGGGAAAAGTGAAAGCTCTAATTCAATCTTGTTATAACTTCATATTTCTTCTCAGGTCAAATTTAAGAACTGTTACCTGTTGATTAAGGGATGCATGTCTATGAGATTGAAATGTTTATATGTATGTCCAGACATCTTAGGAATATGTCATTATATCCAGAGTCCACGCATTGATTTTACCCAACAAAAATCATTCTTTGAGTCATTGTTTATCAGCTTCTAGTTTAATGAACAAAAGTTTGAGCATGTTCACAAAGTGTTTCCTGTTCAGCCAGCTGTCCGCACATGAGCAGTACACTAGTAATCACATTAGAATGTAAATAATGTCCGTACAATTCAGTAGATGTGTCTTTCTTTATGTTTTTCAGGGGGAGACCCCTGTGTTCCCTGGCTGGAGACTTCAGTGAGGGCAGGGGAGAGTTTGTTTTTACCAGTCTAAGCGTGTGTGGTTAGCTCTGGCTAAACGGTCTGTGTAGAAATCAGTTTGATACAAATATACATTACACCTCTATTTTCCAGTATTTCTGGTTCTAAGAGTAATTAATTGTGCGTTTGATTATGTATTTATGTCCTCTCACTTATTGCAGGTGTATAATTCGCCAGTTTTGATCACATCAAGGATTTACGGTTGAGCATTGTTATGGGCATAGTCAACATGATTACAGGCCTGTGGGGTGTATTTTTTTTTTTTTTGACCACCTCAAGTTCTGCTCCAGCTTAGCCTCTTGTCTGGGGATAAGTTGATCTAAAATTAGTTTGAGACAGCTTTTCTGAAATGGCAAAAGTCGCAGTCTGACTTCCAAAGCCCCTTTCAGCAGCCAAACACTTACCATCACTCATTCAGTATTTTCTTCAGGCTATGGATGCAACCAACCATCTTACCATTGACTTTAAACCCACGGAATATTTAGCTTCTGTATGTAGCTTATTATTATGTACTGACTAATAAGTTGAATGGTTGCAGCTATTTGTGTTAATTTATCTCCCAGCCTTTAAACTTTAGCGTGTTGTTTGCGCCCTTGATGGTATAAAAGTTGTCATTGCACAGATGGAGGGTCTGTGTCCTGCACTCCTGCTGTTATTATTGCTAATGTGTCCTTGGGCAATGCCATGTTTGACTCCAACCAGATGGCACCAATGCAATGACTGCCCTAACATAAAAAGCATATATTCCACACAGTCAGTAATATAGCCTTACACTGAGTAGCTAAAATCAGTATTAGCTTGTCGATGTTTCCTGTACCCCTCTATGTGTGCGATCATGTGTACTGCAGCAGAGCCAGATTAGAGCTTTCATTCACATTTCCAGCAGCAGCAAGCCCTTTCCTGTCCAGAACAAAAGCCTGTCTGTTCCTGGTGCTGAATAAAATCCTGGATCTGTATCCAGCCGCTGTGCTGACATCAGCCGTCGAGAGGAAACCGACGCTCGGTGATCGGCTCTGATCAGGCAGCGTCCATCACAAACTGCTGTCAAATGAATTCAAAAAGATTCTTCTCCTGTGTTCTCCACGTCTGCTCGCTCAGATTTCATGGAAATACAGGCGGGTTTCCTGGTTTCCTTATTCCCTAAGGGCTGATTCTCTGACAACAAGTTTCTCCTGTAAATAAAAAATCAGTTGACTGTTTGTTTCGTGGATTTGCCAGAATAACATGCAGGAGAAAGATGTTCCTTCCAGCATCATAAATTAATTTTCCTCTGACCTACATTGTGTTCAGGCAGAGACTAGAACCCCAGAGATCCACATCTCCAAACCAAGACCAGAAAATATGTCAGACTCAGTTTTATCAATATTTTAAACTGAGGAGGTGCTCATATTTAAATTCAGAGTGAAGCAGAGAGGAATGACGCTTGAGCAGGAGTCGTTTCTGTTTTTCCTGATGATTAACCAACCAGTGATCGTGATCGTGAATCGTGTCAGCCTCCGAAAAATAAGATCTGATTTTTTTTTTTTTTTTTTTGTGGTTGTGGACGAACATGCCTGATTTTGTAGATTTCTAAAAGTACGTTGAAAGAGCCAAACAGTTGAACTCAGAGTCTCTTTTTCTCTAGCTGCTAATTCTAACTCTCTTGCTCTCAGACCTGTCTCATTAGTTTTTTCTTGCATACTGACACTCTGTCAATATCCACAGAGAATATCCGCTGTTATCGTTATTGTATTATAGATTTGTGGGTAATTTAACCTGCCAGCCACTAATGCACAGCATGACTCAAACTCAGAGGAATGCTGGCTGTCATGTTATGACTCAAGGCCCTTCAGCCTGGACTTGGCCCACCTTGTGAACCTGAAATGGTCCAAAGAAAGTGTACAAATTTATTGCATTTTTTTTAACTGAACCAGAACAAAGCAGCCATGCTGTAGGTGTGAAAACCACCTTAGAGAGTGAAAATCACAATTATGACATGAATCGATTATTTCTGGCACCTCTATTTCTTACCCCTGAAATAAGCTTTTCTCACTAATTTTGTGGCTTGTCTCCCTAAGGAACTGGATTTGTGTTCACCATTTGCTCAAACATTGCTTTGCACTTTGCACCCTGCATTGTTGCAGATGCAGATTTGTCAGACTTTTCTCGAGGGTATACTTCCACAGTGGAAAAAAGCAGCTAGAGTAGTCAATAAAAGTTCAAAAAGATCCCAAATTCTTGTTGTTAGTGACACAAGTTTTAGCACAATCCATGAAGAATTCTTTAAAACACCCAACTTGAGGCAGAGCTTCCAATTGTACAGAAAAAAGAGGTGTTTCAGCACTATTTGTCACCATTGTTTACTGCTGATAAAACGAGAGGACCAGCATCCTTCCCATACTTCACAGACTTGTTGAATTGCTTCGATAAAACTGGGAATATAGGACCCAGCTTCATGTTTCTTGGTGGCCTTTAAGAACGGTATGGCGGTGTGTGTGCAGTATAGGACTTTAATGACTCTTATAAATCATACAGTAACAAAACAGACGACCCACAGAGGAATTTAATATGTTCAACCTGCACATGTTTTTATTTTTTTCTGCTCAGCTTTTTCTTTTTTCTCTTCCTCATTAGCTTCATTTTTCCTCTCAGAGTCCTGCTCTCTATTGATCTCAATGTTTCCCTCTCTCTTTTAATCAAACATGATATTGGCTATAAGTCATAACCGTGCCCTGTAGAGGTAGAAGCACTCATGATGATGGAGAGATCCAACTCCTTCCCTCCTCCGTCTCCTCCTTCCTTCCTCTCCTCCTCCTCCTGAGGCCACAGTCGGCCAAGCGTGCTGCTCTCCCTCCCTCGCTCTCAGCCTCCTGAAATATTGATAGCCCTGAGGTACTGAGGCTGAAAGAGAAAGCTAAGAGAAATTTCACTTTTCAGTCTTTGACTTAAACCCCGAACACCTCGTCTTCTAAAGTAAGGTTAACAAAAAGCCAAGCAGCTCCCTTTTTTTAAGCAAAGAAACAAGACAAAACAAAACACAGATGGATAAACTGAGGATACTTTAAGCTGTGTCTTTTGGTTTGGTAGAAATGCAGCTCTTAGTGTCAGAAATCCAATTTAATTTGATCTGATACACTCCGAATTGTGTTTCCTCTATCCATAACTGGGGAAAGTACCAAGTTATGAATATGTAACAACTTCCTGATTAAGCACCCTGGCCTATTTGACCCTTCAGGTTGGAGCCAGAGATACTACAACATACTGATGATTAAGATTTCATCCAGTTATAATAGAGAAATGAAACAGCCATCTACCAAGTGAATGAACGTTAAAAATAAAAAAACATAAATGTTTACGGAGCCAAACTGTACTTAACTGTGTCAAAGCAAACTGGACTACCCAATGGACACCCACCATTGGAATTATGCCGGCAAATGTTAACTAAAATCTCTATCTAGATATCGTTAGGTGATTAATGATATAGAATATTTACCCCAGTATTTGATTTGTAGAATGAAATAGTCTTGACAATACAGAAATTTCAACTTTGGTATTATTATAGTGAAAATAATACAATTCTGAAATCTTTTTAAAACCACAGCAACAAAAACACAAGTATTTACCAACCAATATCAGACAACTTTCCAGCTTTTAGTTATCAAAAAATTGTCGTTAAACTCTTACATACTCTTTTTTTTATTTGGTGTGGTCGTACAAATTTTCAATACTCAAAAACACTACAGCTGAGTATGTCCAGCGTCTTTATGATCCGTATTCTGATTTAGAGGCCACACTACAGAATTTTTAACAGCGTTGTTCTGTTTTGTAAAAACAAAAACCAGCAAGGACAAGGTTTACAGGATCCTACAACTTCAGGCACTGAGATTTTTGGTCTCCAGAGATTTTAAAAGTAGTTTAAACGTTGGTATGTGCACTGCATCGGGCACTTTGGGCTTTTTCCACCTTTTGAGCTACACCATTGATGATATTAACTGAGGTGTATGTCACAACCACTGTCACAGACTTTAGAGCCAAATTCTGTAAAATTCTGTGTTGATATCAAAAATAGGTAGGTGATATTATACTGTGCTCTTATTTATTTTGGCACAGGCCTTTCTACATAAAAATGGTTTCAAAGTGGTATTGAGATCAGGAAATTTAAAATGCACAGAAAACTTCATGATCTCCATTCATAAATTTTACCATGAGAGCACAATCTAAATTACACAAAATTACTGTCAACATTTTTTGAAAGTGAACAGACCTGGCAATAATAACCCATGAACCCAAATGTTACCGGCTTATTTGTGCAAGAGTCTGTAGGGGTTGACCAAAATTTTTTAAGGACTGACACTTTTGCCGCTTTGATATAAACTTTAGTTACATTTTTGTTTTCAATTCTCAAATATTATTGCCAAGCTGCTGTGCATTGCCTAAATAATAAAAAGGGAAAATTGGCAACATTTGATTGATTGAAGTGGAGACATGTTCTACATTCTTCTACATGTGTTTCTGAATGATTACATCTCCATTATTTAATGATAAGTGGTATCTTAAAGGGAGCAGCACAGTGGTGCAGCAGGTTAGTGCTTGTGCCTCACAGCAATAAGGTTGCCACTTTGACTCTCAGGTCAGTGAGGGCCTTTCTTTGTGGAGTTTGCATGTTCTCTCTTTGCTTGTGTGGGTTTACTTCAGAGAAGTGGTTGGCAGCTTCAGGGAAGTAAACTAAAACAATTAATAAAAATAATGATTCTCCATTCAGGCCAATATTTTCAGATCTGATATCTCGTGGTTAGTAAGCAAACTATTTATGTTACCAATTGAACATTTAGTCTGACATTTTCTTTTGAAATCAACATAAACTTTATCTTTATAAAGAATTGTCCTCCCTTATGTCTCATATGGATTGTATACTTTTAAAGATATATTTCCCAGCTCTGCTTCAGATCTTAAATTTCCAACAGGAAGTAGAAAGTTGGGTTTATCTTAAGTTAAAATCCACCAGACTGAGAGCAAACAGCCAAATCTGCTTTATGGATTAGAGATTATTAAGAGTGTTGGGTTCACTGGGAATGTGCAGCAGTCCATTCAGAGTTCCTCTGGGAGCGTTTGCTTTGCCGTGTTTCTTTGGGTCTGCGATGGCGAGCCTGCAGGAGAGGCGGACTAATGATGAGGCTTCCAGGGATACGAGGTGTCTGGCTCTCAGGCGGTCGGTCAGCTGGGTCAGTTTAAAGCTGAATATTATCAAAGAGAGCAGTGAGAGCTCACAAGAGAACGGCCAGGTAAGACGCTCAACCTCAGGGTGCCCTCTGTTCTTTGTCTTTAAAAAAGAAAAGTTCATCCTCCGTCTCCAGCACAAGTGAGCAGAATTTCAAGATGACAAACTTGACTAATGTGCGAGGCTTTAGAGACTCTTCTGATACAAATATGTGGAAACAATTGATGCCATAGTCATTAAAAGTCCATTATAAATATATCCTTTCTTCAAACTGTGCAATTTACTCTTTAAAATTATCAGTGGTTATTAAAACTAACATCAGTCACATGAATATTTTCAGTCATAGTCAAACCAGCATCTGCCTGTTAACAAAATAGAGTTGTATCTGTGGATCTTTAAGAACAACACGTCAGAAAATGCGTGGTTATAAGTTGGTTTTTGGAGTTGATTTGCAGGCTTGTTTTTTTTTTTTTCTTATCTTAATGGCTAATAATGAATGAGACAGACATAAAGGTCACCCAGTCTTCTTCCAAGTTGTGTTTCAAAGGTTTTGCCCTTCCTAAGGCTGGGTGATATAACAAGTTTTAAAAAAAAAATCTGAATATTTTCAAACAAAATAAAAGTTTAGACAGCATCGTTTATATCAATATGGTTTGTTGCGCTAATATAAGGCTTTAAGGCAAATGAATATAGTGGCTCTTTGTCTCAAAGTCTGAGCATGATGATTTATTTCAGCCTTTTACCTTAGCAACCAAACATGCTGACCGAACTGCCTTTTCACCCTCTGCATCATCATAATCCTTACTTTAAGCTTCATTAACCCATAATTTATCTGTAAAAATACCAAGATATTTATCCAATATCGCCACTTTGCCAAAAGTAATTGAAAAATTATTTTTTTTCAAAATCCAAGCCAAGGCCCTTCTCAGACATTTTTATTTGGGTGTCGTCCACATTGCCGTCAAATGTGTGAAATAGTCAATTGGGTGTAGCAGGTTTCTTTATTGTTCCAAGGGGGAAATTGGCCTTGCACAATATTGCAAAAGAAAACATAGCTTATTAAAATTTGATGCAACATAAACCCAACACACCACAAAAAAATGTCAACTCAGAATTTAATGAGTATAATGGTTCATAAAGGTCATGGTTCAGTTTGTGCCTCCCTGGTTTTGGGATCACTGTATGCTGCAAGTTTAATTCAACAGGAAAAAGCAACAAAAAGTCCTGAGTGCACACTTCTGTAGTTGTCCAGTTAATTGTAACCAGTATATATTTTTTAAAAGTTTTGCTATAAATATATTAAACCTGCTGTGAATTATATCAGTGTAATAAGACACCATGTGCAAATGTGTCACATCATGAAAAATTAAAGTATTTCTATGATGGTCTTTCATAACTGGTTTATGTTTTATCTTTTAAGAGAATTAGTAGATATGGTTTTCAGTAATGGTGTCCACAAAAGTCTTTAATGGAGCATTATTTAATGTGTTTGGGGGAAAGTGAGTCAAATGATTTCTAATGACCAGTAATACATTAAAATAGTAACTGTCTTTGATTCCATCTCATCACATTAATTTAGTTTTGCTTGCTTTTGAGGATGAAAACATAAATATTTACATTATAAATTATGATAAATCTATTACTATTATTTCTGTCCATTCTTTTGATTGGATCACAGGTTGTATGTCTTTCTCATTGAGTGTATCCTTCACTTTGTTTTAAATTTGGCCCTCAGCAAATGAGAATAACATCATAATCACCCTCATAGTAATCTAAGTTTCCCATCTCTTGTATAAAGGATTGAGTTGCAAGCCTCTACAGACACATTTTCACCTTAGTTCATAATATTTTTGCTTTTTTGTTTTGAAGGAAGCAAAAGATGGCTGTTTTATGCCACTGCGTGTCATAATGTAATAACACGGCAAATGGAGGAACTGCTAACTCTTGAAGAAAAGCTGTTTTTGGGGCAAGGGCATTACAGTCTTCAGCAGTGTGCATCATTTGAAGTATTTTCTTGTAAGTATTTGCTTTGAGCTCAGTGAGGCAGAGATTTGAGGCTGCCAACATCATTTGGGGATATCTAACCTTTTGAGTATTTTTGCCCAAATGCTGACTCATGATATTTCACTAAAAGCTTCTTCAACCCACAAATAAATGATGCACAGTGTGCTGTTTGTTTTCTGTGAGGGATACGGTGTTAAACTCTGAGTTTGAGATGAATCATGAAAATATTTTGACAGTTTTCTCAACGGAAGTGCATGATTTTATGAACAGGGACTCGGGAGAATAGCTTGGATGTTTTGTATTCAAAGTTTAAAACTGCACTTTTCTCCACTGAGTAATGTTAGAGGGAAAAAGTTGTAAAAAGAAGTAAAGGTCAAATAAGTTTAAGGAAAGTTGAGAGTAACATCTCTGTTCCCTCCAGTTGTTGATTTCCCCTCTCTGGACCTCCTCTTCTTCTGCTCCTGTGCTCCTCGCTGCGAATCGATACTCTGCTCCAGTTAAGCGCTGCACTAACTTGTGACCCGGCTGGCTGTTCTGCAGAAATGACTGCAGCTGCTGCTTATCAACACAGAGAGCTGCTCAGTGCTGTCTGACAATGCAGAGGGCTATTAATGGAGCCTGTGTGCTTCAAGAAAAATGGACGTAATCTCTGCCAGCTTCCTGTTCGTCTATCAATAAACCAGGACAAACTGTACAGAGGACACAGAGTCTTTAATGCTGAAAGCACCTCTTCTGCAGTGATTGATTATACTGTCTGTGCTACATATAAAGATACTGAAGCAATCCTGTGCTTTAAAGAAGGCTTAAAGGGAGGTATTGATCAAGTTCTCAAAGCCCTGATCAGATCATTTGTTCAAGATTGTTGTGTTTGAAAATCCCAGTAGATCAGCAGGTAACACTCAGACCAGCCCGTCTGGCACCACCAACTCTTTTGCTAAGTATTACTCACCGTAACGCAGGGTCAGAGAGATTAGTCAAGATAACTAATTTAACACTTCACTTTCCGTGTATAGAGAAAAAACTGTCAAAACAGCATTCTTACTGCACTGACGGTAGGGCTGGGCGATATTACCTAATCTCAGTATCACGAATAATTAAAGCTTTTACCTCGATTACAATTAATGAACGATTATTTTATGCTATGCTGGAACAAATTGGTGGTGTTAACGACGGTTGTCGAAATTATCTTCCAGCAGTATTTACACTTAACTTCTTTCTGCTCGATGTCCTCTGAACAGAATCCAAAATGTGTCCAAACAATGGAGACAGAGGTCCTCTGATAGATTGGCACTTGTCTCCTCCATGTTGGCAGCGCGTCCTTCGCTCTTGGCTGCGCTGAAAGTGAACACAGACTGAATGGAGGGGGCACAGTCACATGACTTACACAGGGAAAATAATCAAAAATAATCAACATGAGTAAAATTACTTCGATTTGAGGGTCTAACACACTGACGGTATGTGTTTAATCCATCGGTCATCAGTCTGAGCTGATCTGATGTTTCTATTGGTCATTGATGGGTGATTTATTAGGTCTGATCCCTGAATCATCTCCCTCTGTTACAGGAAGTTGAGTGCTGTCATGTGCCTTGACTGTGACAGAGACAGAGAGCCTGAGTGTAAAGTCTGCACACTCAAGTTACACAGACAAAGATGAAGATATCATCCTTTCAAAATAAAATGCCTGTTGGTCTCAGTTATTAGGAATAGGGTACCACATGACCAGTACCACATGATCTTTGGCCCAGTACCGGTCCATGGCCCATTGGTTGGGGACTTCTGAGGTTATTTGCTTGAAAAAAAAGCACTGCACCTCCTATTTTCCAGATTATTTTTCCATCATGAGGAATTAAATTCAAACTTTCACAATTAAGTCCAAAGTCAATAATTGAACCCCAAAGTTCACTGGAGATTCAACTAGAATAATTTATGATGTAGATAATTTACAAACATCAGTTGTGCCCAACTATCAGGACAAATTCATCAGTAATAAAAACACTATCATTAGCAGCTGACTTTGCCCGCCATTATAAGCTTTGGTTTTTGAAGCCTTTAACTGTAGTTCAGACCCTCTTCCTACATGATAATTAAAATGTGTTTCATGGCATATTGTCACCCTCACAGCTTCTTCTCTCCGTTGAACCTACAGAAACCTCCCTGCACGGCTCCACATCCAGCCCTCTTTTATCTCTTTACTCTCCTCCTCCTCTTCCTCCCCTCTGTCTCTCTTTTATGTGCCGTCCTGCGGGCAGACATCTCTCCACATGATGAAAGTGAGCACCCGCAGGGTGGCAGGCCGGCTGCCAGGCCGGTGTCAGAGTTTAAGAAAGAGACAGAAAGAGACGGGAGGGAGGCGAGGGGGGAGGGGAGTGAGAGACAGAGGAGGTGTGAAGGAGATGTTCAGCTCTGTAAGACACATTTTAATTATCCACTATAAAAAAAGTCAAATAAAACCGTGCCAGGAGAGGGAGTGTTAAAAAGAGCAACCTGTTGTAGATTTCAGGAACACTCATTATTTCAACAGTTGGTTTTTTTAAGAATTTCTTTAACCCCTGTGCATGCAGCTTACCTTTTTGTCAGATTTATAGATTGTTTTTTTTCTGTAAAAACCTGTCCTTAACTTAATAAATGATTCTAATAAAAATCAAATATTCTAAATATTAGAAACGCACATTGGCATCAGTTCAACACTTAGGGCCATATAAAATCTGTCTAATTTTTTCCAAAATTCTGTTTGAATTTCTCCTATATTTCGTTTTTTTCGGTTTTAATTTCTTGAGAATTTGGTTTTTAGTATTTTACGCAAATTTAACCCCAGACATTGTATAAAGTAATAAAACATAATCACTCACTCTTCAGGTGGTCCTCACACGTATTTCTACGGGTCCAGTCAACAAAATTTGCAAAACATTTGATTGCCTGACTCGTAATAATCGCTAGGAAACTGCTCTGCGCTGTACTTTGGAGTTAGCCGGGAGTTTTGTAGCTTCTTTGCCAACTTAGTCGGTGTCTCAGGCGGCTGCTTTGACATGTTTGCATTGTTAATGAGGGGTGGAGGAGGGGGAGGAGAAGTGAAGCGTGCATTATCCCCAGCCTTAGTGACCCCCTTGGAGCATTTTCCAGAGAGATACGCTCCTTTTATTCGGAAAAAAAAACATTTACATAAAATGTTGGCCATTTCCGTATGCCGTATTCCAAGTTCATATTGAAATCTGCTTTTAATGTCCAATTCTAGGATTCCATGATCATGGATTTTATAGGGCCCTTAACACTGGTATCAGTCAATATTGTTCCTTTTTCAAACACCACCCATTGGCACATTACTGTGGGGTATCAGTTTCAGATGCTTATGTGGTTTTTTTGTACAAATTTAACGCTAACATCTGGCACACAAAACTGCTTAATTAGAGATTTTTTTATATAGTGAAGTAAAATTTACCTGTTTGACAAACTGTGTTCTCTTACACAATAATACTGAAATAAATAAAATACTGGCATTGTGTAAGAATTAAACAATATATGGTTATTAGGATAACATCAGTCTAAGTAAACATTATTATCTAAAACATCAGTATCAGCATCAGCCCTGATTTTTACAATTGGTTGATTGTTACATGCAGTAATATGGCTGTTACTTGTCAGTTTCAGAGCTCATGAGGACAATGTTGGACAGCTTTCTAAAAAAAAATGGCAGGGAAGGTTCACAATCTTTATTAATATTTGTACAGTGTTGGAAAAATGTTGTTATTCAATGAAAAAATTTTACCATTTTACAATACTTAGTCACGAAGTATTTGTTGAACTTTACAACAGAGGGGAATTTTCAAATATAAAAACATGCAAAGCATTAAACCTCTGGGAAATTCATCATAAAACCTTAAAAAGAGTCACTCTTTATCTTGTACTTCTTGTTGATGAAAATAATTAGAAGGTAGGTTATAGTTCAGGTAGAACAACTTTTAAAAAGTTGTAAACAGGTCATTATGAGAGGAAAGCAACAACATTCTTTTCATAAGCCTCTTTTATTTTTCTCCTCTGCAACGTTCAAGAGTAAAGAACTTTCAAATACAAAATAAAATAGTGGGCAAAATTGCAGTCAATTCCTGCAAAATGAAATAAATAACCTTATTTAAAATGTAAATATATGGATGAATTATGAACTCTTGTCCTGTCACATCTGCCTTTCAGTCCCAGAGTCCTCATTAGTGTATAAGAAGTGGGTTTTAGTGCAGGTAGAACCACTTTTTTTATTGTGAACATGAGGTAATATGTGTGAGTAAATCAGAATATTTTGTGGGACACTGCACATATTGCACAAACTTCTTTAAACAGGCCTGATTAAAGTTCCCAGCTATGAAGAAGGCTCCCCTCGATGACATCAAACAGCTCCGAAGGAGCAATGCTAATGCTAGCATAGTTAGCTAGCTAGCTAGTTAGCTCAACTGCAGTGTCAGGGACAAGCAGGTGAAGCCAGGTTTCCGTAATAATCATCACTTAACAGTCACAAAATAACCGATCCCCTGCCAAATGAAGGTCCAATTCGTCAGTTTTGTAAATGACAGCTCTGGTATTGGTCAGCTCATCAGTGTCGGTCTGTGCGGCTGCTTCTGTAGCTGAGCAGAGAGCCCGGTGCTCTCGCTATGTCCAGCGGTATACTGTGCGAGCGCTGAAAGTCGGTCGTTATGTCGGACTTGCAGGCAAAAACAACATTCAGCGACTCTGTGTGACTGTAGGTGAGTTTTGCCCCGTGCACTCCATCATCCATACACAGAGCAGAGCTCAGAGCCGCTTTAACAACGCGCTGCCATCTTTCGCAACATCATCATTCTGTGCAGCTTGGACGCCGAACAGTGTTTACTGTTTATGAAAAATTAAGAATATATCTGCCTTATATCGGCAAAACTCTGGCCGATGTTGAATCCTTTGAAAAGGGCTAAAATTGGCCGATGAATCAGACGGGCCCTAGTGAAAAGTTGATCTAGAGTGATTGAAAACCTCTCTAAATCAAAGGCGGGGAATCATTGCATTGGCATCAAAGTGAAGCTCTAAAAATCTTAATTGTAATTTGATCCTATTGGTAACATTAGTAAATTTTTTGGTCCAGGATTTAGGTACCTATCCCCAATTAGAATATGATGAGGGATGGGAGCTGATAAATTTTAAGTGATTTAAATGCCAATATCTATTCTGCTTATCGATCTGATTATTTAACAGTTCCCTTTATTGACTCATGTGGATTTTCTGTGTGGGCAAAAGTTGGCCTAGGATGGTTTTTAGTAGTAACAATGTCAAACAGGTCACTCCTGATATTCAGTGGCGTGCTGTATAAATAAATACTTCTGCAACCAAATGTGCATTCCCAACTGCAAGCTGCTGTTTCTAACCAGTAAATGTTGTGCAGTATGTTGAGTTTAGTGGTTGTAATAAATCAAGCCACACTTCTGCCCCCTGTCTGATTCACTTTGACTTTGTTAGAATTCTGCTGACTGTTTCTGATGACAGTGTGATGTCCGTGATTTACAGGGTCTGCAGAACAAAATGAAGGACTTGATAAGGGAATTAATAATCCAACTGACTAATCATATCAATTTCTCAAGGGAAATGTTATTGAGTCTCAATCTGAAATAAATAAGGCTGAATATGAGTGTTTTTTTGATGCTCCAAAACTTTTTAATATGAAAATACTTAAGACTGTGTTTGACAAAATGGTACTGAAATACGGGACAGCTTGACGAGCTAACTTCGTCTCACTGCTTCATTGTTCATCTTTCACACCACAAACACATGATGTCATTTTAACCCTCGTACAAAGTTTATTCCCACAGTAGTTTATGTAACATCTCTAGTTTGGCATATGCCACGAATCTGGTAATTAATTACTCATGGTGCATCATGTCACGGTTCAGCAGATGCACCCCGATTTGTCTTGAGAGAGGGGGGCAGTGTCCAATCAGGATGAGAGATGGTGCAGCTGGAGTGACATCAGGAGCAGGAAACATCTCCAGAGATCTGATGTGGAATTTTCTCATCGCTCACATAATGAGATGTTTGGTTGTTCTTGGAGAGCGAGGGAGGATTCAGAGAACTATGACGGCACACAGAGGAGGATTGTCAGGAAATAATGCTGAATCTGAAGATGTGTGTGAGGGGGGTGTTTGAGGAATGAGAATGGGTGGAAGTTTGTGAAAAAGGCAAACAGATTCGGCTGTCTTGTTTCTGCTCATTTGATGGAATCATATCGGTGCAGACATGAAAAAGCTGACAAACATCGTCCCGTTCCTGTTTGTTGTGACTTTCGTCTCCTCTGCTGACACTCGGAGGACACTGAGTCATTTTAGAGAGTGATTACCCGACAGAGAGACAGAATGAGAACGCCGACTCTTTGGAGACAGTCATCAGCAACAGTCAGAGACACCTGCCGTGACACCTGATGTCACATGAACACTGATCCGTGCTCTCGTTATGTCATGATTCATAGAAGTGGAGCTCTAGTTACAGACCAGGGACACATACAGATTACTGGCAAAAAGGTTCAATATGAATTATTATGAAAGGTGGCACCAGATTTACAAGTTGGCAGGATTCATCTTTTAGCAGTACAGTCTCGAATCCCATCAAACACTGTTCAAACTACAATACAGCTGTCTGGCAGGAGTTAGAGCTAGGTCTGCTCAGTTATGGCCACAGTCATTATAGCAATTATTTTAACAGGTATTGAGATCATGATTATGAAACACCATTAGGCACTCTTTTTATAACAAAATGTTTGTTTTGAACATTAAAAAAAGGCAATACATAGACAAATACTTGTAAAAATACAAGTACCTCGAGATAATGTTAAAGGTAGGTTCTGCATGATTTTTCGTTACTGTTTGTAAACACAACATTCAAACGAAGCCCCTGACCCTGAACTCCTCGCGACCTGATGCGGGTGCCCACCCTTTCCGGCAGCAGATGAAGAACACGTCTCCCCAGCCCGATAGCCCTGCAGTCAGCTCCAAGCAGGAAAATGACCTACTTGTCCAACAGCATGATGGCTAACTCCGCGTCGCTTTTCATCCTGTGACGGTCCTTCAGAGCTCGGAAGCTGGTAAAAGCCAACCCTAGGTTCACTCTGGTTTTAGACCGAGCTTTGTCCGCTTGGTGTTTTGCTTCTGCCTGGTTGTATCTTCTTTTCTTTGCTGTAGCGTCTGCCATCTTTGCCGGTATGCGTAGCGTTCTGTTAGTGCATTTTATAACACTCAAGGTCACTTGCTCACTGCGCGCGCTGTGATTGGCTGGGGTATCCCACCCTACTCTCCTCCCAAAACGTCCTGAGACAGCCAAAACATCAAAATAAAGGCTGAGGAGGGGGTTGTGTTAAACAAAGACACCATCACACATCAATAGAGACCCATAGGAGACTGATTGAGCAGGATTTTTCCTGAAAAAGTTGATATTTTATTTTTCAGGAAAATCCTGCAGACCCTACCTTTAATAAACACAGCAAAAAGAAAAAAAAATTAGTTCAACATGCCACGTGTCAAAGTAATCATTTAATCTCAATTACTGTTTTCATAATTTTAAAGGGAGTAATTGTAATAGATAAATTGCCTAGCTCAAGCTGCTGCTGCTGCTGAAAAGCTCTTAGATTTGAGATGCTTCAAAACAAAAAGAAAACATTAGAAACAACTCAGAAGAACAGCACACTTCATCAGTACTCTAATCTAATATGCAAACTAAATTAGGGCCCTATAAAATCTGTGTTATTTTTCCCAAATTCTGTTTTAGTCTTTCCCATAATCCATTTTTCGGTTTTAATTTTTTGGGGTTTGTTTTTTAGTATTCTACACAAATGGAACCCAGAGACATTGTATAAAGTAATGAAATAAAATCACTCATTCTTCAGGTGGTCCTCACGTATCTTTAAGGGTCTAGTCAAAATAATGTTGACAAAACTTGCAGAATATTTGGTCACCACAAAAGGAAGTTATCCAGGAGTTTCGTAGCTTCTTTGTCAACTTAGCCAGTGTCTCAGACAGCTGCTTATGAGGGGAAGGGGGAGGGGAATTGAAGCGTGCATGGTCCCCAGCCGTGGTGACCCCCTCTGAACATTTTCTGAGAGATATGTTCCTTTTTATTCCAAAAAAACAAAAAGCCTTTTATGTAAGTTGTAGGCCATTTCGGTGATATTCCGTGTTTATATTGAGTTCCACTTTAATTTCTAATTCTGCGATTCCGTCCAGGATTTCGTGGTCGCGGATTTTATAGGTTTACTAATGCGTATCAGGGCTGTCTGGTTAAACTCACATAGAACCACAAACATCCCAGAAAGGAGAACTGAAGACAAGTAGCATAAGCAGTGCTATCATTGGTAAAGGTGCCTCGATCGTTTGAAATCAGTGCCAGAAAACCTGACTCCTGTTATCCAGCATGTCTCAGGTGGAGCAGTTGAGTTGAGACCTGCTGGGTTCGATCTGGAAACTTAAAAGTTGACAAGAGTGGGAGTGGTTTGCTCCAGTGTGGATGCTGCACAACAAATTATGTGACGTTTGAGTGTAAATTACAAGTGTTTTCTGGAAGAGCTAAACACAAGCCTTCAATAAACAGCAACTGCACTTTGTCAGAATCATGCAGGGTTACTGAAGGTCAAATATCCAGGCTTTTGGTGCACCACTCACTGCACACATTATGTCACAAATACTCTAAAACCAGGCTAATACTCTTGTACAGTAGGCTTGTGCAAACACATAGTCTTAACCTTGTTTTAATTCTTATAAAAGCTAATCTGCTGAAGTATCTGTGCAGTAAGTTGCACTTTTCAGTGTTACATATTCGACTCTGAACTCTACATGCTCTGATTGAGTCGCCCTCGGGTTTCGAGGGTTTGTTTAGATGTGGAGCTAGCTGATACAGTAAAGCCACATTCAGCCCCACTGAGCAGGTTAAACACAGCTTAGAGGGCTTAGATGGACTTTGGCTGCCCACTGGATCACTTGTTTGTTCTGCAGAATGAGAGGATGGACGGACGGACGGATGATGAATAGATAGATGGATGGACTGTGGGAATGATGGAGAGATGGAGAGTGGGAACAGGAGTTCTGCTGTTGGTTTTCGTCCATCATGGATAAAGTCCTCAGCTCTCTAACTTTCTCTTTCGCCTCCCTTCTTGCACTTTTTACACTTTCTGTCTTTTGTTGAAGTCCGACCCTGTGTCTACAACCAGCCAGCTGACTGGATTAGCCAATTAGAAGCAAGCTATGACATCATGCTGTAGCCATGGCGTCCACGGAGAGAATAAATGAGCTCATCCTTGGAGCAGAGAGTGAAAGAGAGGCCTGTAACCATAGAAGCTTTTCACATCAGCACTTCAATCAGAGAGTTGCAGAGACAGATCAGCCTGAACTTAATGGACTGACTAACACACATCTACAAACAGATTTACAAAAATATTAAAGAGAAAAGATGAATTAAGAGTAACAGCTGACATCCTACTTAAACAGACGGTTCACATTTAAACCTTGACGTTGACTCAGTGCTGTGATTTCATCTCTAGTAATATCACAGGAGAAAATGAAACACCTTTTCAGCTCATAAAACAAAGATTATAAGGACAAAAGGGGAAAATCTAACATCCTGCGCCCTTCTCTCCCCCCTCATGTTGTCTCTTCATGTCGGGTTCATCCACTTGGCTGAATTTAGCCGTCGGGCAGAAAACTTCAAAGAGTGTGAAATTGAATGTCTAGACGCCGCCTCGTCCTCTCTCGTAAAACAAGTGGACAGTTTCTTTTCTCACCGCTCGTCACCAACAATAACAAACACTACACTGTACAGCTCATTGGTTAGATACCACTAATGGGATTTCTCACTGCGTTTAAAGTGCTCTTCTCCTGTTTGTCTCTTTAATCTGAATGGTTTTGTTAATTAATTTTACATCTATGCTTCTCAGTTTTAAATAAGTGCCCAATGAAAAACTCTGTGAGATCAAGGTTTACTTGCAGCATTTCCCTTTGTTTATATCAGGGGTGTCCAAAGTGGTCTGAGGCCAACTGAGGCCTGTGCCCCACGCTTGGTTGACCTGTTTCAAGTTTCAGAAAATAAAGGAAATTTGGCCCACATTAAAGCTTTAGTCTGATTACAAACTGATCACAGCTTTTTTATAGCAGCACAAATTGCCCTTATTTGTTCAGCCATTGTCTTTACCTTAACAATGTGACTGACAGAGAATATTGTGCTAATCAGATTCAAGTACCAGATTTCCCACAGAGTTTGTCAGCTTTGTGCAGTTTGCTCTTGTTTTGAATTTGAAAATAGAAATTAACTGATAGCTTTCCCTCTCTCCAACACGAAGCGGCTTGACTAGAAGCTGATCCAACAGTAAAACCTAAAACAGTGATTGACTTTTTGCCTTGTCAAGCCATTGATGGAAAGATGTGATATGGCTGTTATGTTTCTTTAAGTATTATTTATAATGACGCTTATTGTAATCTGTATTAGATCATTTCAAGAACTCTTTAACAACAGAAGCAGGTATATCAGCAGCCAGGTCATCCTTACATTGTTTTATGGTCTTTATCAGGAGTGTCCAAATAAAGTTTGGACACCCCCGATAAAGACAATTTGTAGCCTGAGACCTTGTGCTTTAAGGGGTCTCAAGATTTAATTATTAGAAGTTAGTCTTTGTCTAAGATTACTGTCAATGATAGACTTTTATTGTGTTAGACTGTCACTTCCCAAAAATCAAATTCAAACAGTTTGACCCGTCTGAGATGCACCTGGGATTGGCTTCAGATTTTAGGGTGCCACCGCTATATAGTGCACTCTTCAGTGGAAAGGTAGCAGCTTTGGATACAACCAAAGGAATGAATATCTAGATCAAAACCTGTTTGAGCCAGGCCATAAATATTTTTTATCTCTACTGTTAAAATTGACATTTTAAAATGGAGTGTTTATGGAACTGCTGTTGCTTCAGCAGGCAGCCTCAAGTGGACACTTGTGGAACTGCAGTTATCTTCACCTAAGCTCTGGCTCCATTTTTCAACTCCAGAGATTGCTGCTGTTGTATTATTTTGCCTGTTAGCTCTGTTGTCAGTCATAGTTTTTCCCTGTAGAAGCAAAAGTCCTGTGTGCTTCTTGTCAACCTCACGTTGGCTGTTTTTGAAGATACTTTCTGAAATATTTTGCTATTTCTATAAGTATTCCCATGAGGAGATAAACATTTATGTTCTCATTTTGTTGACTGTATAATTCGTCATAACTTCACTCCAAAAATGCTGCCCCATAACACTCTTGCCACCCCTTGCCATGTTTGCTGTCTCTTCTACACACACGTGATTCATTTGCAAATATGAAAAGACAAAAGAATCCAGATTTTTTACTAAACTTGCACTAAATAAAACATATAACTAGGAAAAATCTTAGGTATGTTGTCTTTTTTTTTTTAATAATCCATTTATGGTTTTATTTGAGTAATCATGTAATTTTAGTTGTCAGATAATGACTCTTTTTTAAGTGTGAATGCACTCATTACCTTAAAGCCAATGATTTAAACATCACTTCATTTAACCGTGTCTGCTCTTTCTCTCATTTTTTCTGGAAACAATTTATATCAACTTTAGGAGATAAAAGAGTCTGTTATCTTCCAGTATATTTATTTTTATAACAGCAGTATAAGTTTATAAATCTTTAGGGGATCACATTGAAGAAGAAAAAAGAAACTTCATGTCTGTCAGGCAGCTGGGTTACAACCCGAGAACATGTTAATTGGATTTTTACTCCCAGATGTAAATGAGCTGTCCCGCTTTTAAATGAGTTCTGAAATCAGAGCGTTTTGTTGAGCTGATGATGATAATTACTAAAGTCCACAGCGACCGACGGCTCTCAAGTGTGGAGCAATGTTGCCACCCTTTGACCCATATTTTTGTCATCTCTGTGTATCTCCCTCTTCATCTGAACCTTCACCCTTCAGATCAGACCAAACGGTGAAGACGAGCAGAGGGAGGGGTTGTTTTTGGGAGGAACGGAAAGGCGATGAAAAGTCTTCACAGTCTGACATGATATGCCACGCTCTCTCTGGGGAATCGCCTCCCTCTGTATCTGTCTGTCAAAATGCTCTTTGTTTCACGTTTTATTTTATTTTACTCCCTAATTATTCACTCTGTTCTCTCTCATTTCCTCCAAACTTAATTAATCCCTCTTACATTAAATTTCACCCCACTCTCTCCCCACTTGCTCACCCTGTTGCTGCACTGTTTCATCATCTGTTTCTCTCTTCCTTCATCTCTGCTGCAACGTTTTTATGAATATCTGAATTTTTCAATGTGCAAAGTGCAGGTTCAGTTTGCAGAGATGAAGATGTTAGAGCTTTGCTTAAGCAGCTAAATGTTCTAAAAGTCACAAGATAAAGTACGTGCTACGAAGTCAGGAAAATATGTCACTCCTTATTTGGTTCATGGCAGTCATCATGCATTAAGTAAAAAAGCATCATTAACTACAAAGCTGTTAATTAACTTCTTACAACTATGAATGCCATACAGGACAGCTCATCTAGCTGAGATGACAGAGAGGGTTTAACTTTTTGATACTGGCATTTCGAGAATGGCACAGAGGATTAGTAACGGTTTGTGTTAGTAGTGCTACCACATCATTTTGGTACCTATCACTAAAGGCCAGGGACACTTAAATCGTTGCTTATTCTTCACCAGTTACGAAATAGGGCTGATACCAGGCTTTTATTTAAAATGACAATTTAGCCAATTGCTGATACAAAAAACTGTGATTTCTGGAGTACTTCTTTTAGTGTAATTCTTCCACAGTGCCACTGATTCATCTATTGAATCTTTAATATGATTCTTTACAGTTAAGGCCATTTCTTAAAATCTTTTATTTACCATAACAGGGTCTTAAACTTTAGATAGCATGTTGATGTAGACCATCTTTGTCAAATCTATATTGTACTGATGCACAAGATGTGTTATTTGCTGATATATAATATGATGTCATTTCCAATCACATGATCACCAAAACTAATATACAAATAATTTTTGTCAAGAGCACAAAGCCTCCACTTGATAATACTGACCAGTTCCTTTTGTGGTGACACTCTGTTTGTGTTCAAAACAGATGTGAAGCAAGAAAAACATTTGTTTCCATAACAAATTAATTATTCTTTAATTCATAAAAGTGAATATTAGGTGAGAATGAAGTAAACCACTGTGTTTTATCTACCCAACATAATGACCAATATATGGTATATAAATGACCATTTGTGCTGCCTTGATATCGGCTGTAAATATTGGCAAAACTTTCATCTGCCGAAATGGACAGTCAACTTTCTCAACAACTATCTGTCTATGCTCATACTGCTCTGACAATATTGTGCATCCCTAATATTTTGGTCAACTCAAAATACACTAAAAAACAGTGATGGACACATGCCCCTGGCACAGTCAGCATCAAAAAGCTGTTCACTTGTTTGTATGATCATGCTCTCTCATGCTTGCACCCATATACCACACTCAAGAGAGCAATGTGACTTCATATCATAACATTAAATTAAGAATTATCACCCTGTTTAGTTACATTTAAGTGATGAAACAATCTTACTTTAACAAATCAACATTAAAGCAGCTGAAGGAAATAAATCACTATCCCTGTGTTGATTGCTGTTTGTTTTGAGGTCCAAAGGTAGTCTTAATTGTTCTTATTTTGGGCCATTTAAAGGTCTTAAAACATTTTGAATTTGATTTTCATAAGTGTTTGGTAACTTCAATTATTTTAATAACTCATTTATTTTGAATCATTTCAGTTTTTGTTAATAAAACACTTAATTCTAACTTTTGCCAACGACAGTGTGCAATACATGAATTACGTCAGGCAAATTTAACTTAAATTATTGTCAGTGACAAACTTTTATTTTATTTAATTCTTCCCAATTCAGCACAAAACTCCTCCATTTTATATTACTGGGTATATTTTGTCAAAAACTGATCAGCCCAACTGCTGATTCCTAACTCGCTAAAAACACAGTGAGGAGCTCAAGTGTAACAGAACCAATATGATTAAATATTAAAATTTGCAGTTGTAAAATAACAAATGTTCTCTTTGCTTTTGTTCTAAAGGGATCCATTCAAACATGTTTAGCTGCAAAACTCATGCTTGTAACCTTTTTAAAGTTTTTCTTGAGGCATTTGCAGCTCTTTCTACCAAAGTCATAGTTTAAATCAGACTGTTTTCTCCATCCTCTAGACATCTTTAAGTGTTTTCTTTTGTTTTTGGATCATCGATGCTGCAGGAACTCAAGGGCACTCAAACAATTGAATATAATTTTAGATTTAGAATTGTTCAGCCATTATGCTGTTTAAAGACAAAATTCTGTTTGGTCGGTTCAGTTTTATATTTGTGTAAGGATGGTTTTTGACTCCATCCAGGAGTGAGTCACATCTTTGTTTTCAGTCTTTGTGAGCTGCTTCTCTGCTGGGGGAGGGTTTACAGTAATCTCTGATGGACAGATATAGAGGAGGGGGTTTTCTGCAGAAAAGGTGCAAATTGAAGCAGTTTTAGTCTGAATGAAGGAGGACGACAGCTGAAGCGCAGCAGCAGACTCATCTGGTTTCCTGATAATAAAGTGGATCTGCAGAGCGCAAGAGGGACGGCAGCCCAGAGGGATGAAAGAAGAGAAAATGACTTCTTCTTCCTTTTTCATACATATAGATCACCTTGTTTCTGTAACATTCATGTGAACACAGGCAGCTGAATCTATGAATTCATAAAGGAGGCGAGCTCTGATGAAATCTGGGTCAAATGTCAGACTGAAGAAGCCTCACCTCGCTTTAAAAAAACACTTTGCACATTTTCACGGAGCTGCAGCCATCGTGCACGTGTTTGTGTTTGTTCTCCTCTTTCAAACAAGCTGCTGGAGAGCATCAGATCTTAGATTCTGTCTGCTGAGGGGGCGGATGGAGGGGAGCGTGAGGGAGAAATCCCACCTCTGTCACTCAGGAATAATTCCCATCAGGCCTTTAGAGCAAGTCAGCGTTAACACCGCTGCACAGTTCAGTGATTCTCTGAGGTGACAGGGCTCACAAACAGCCTGCAGGCAGAGACAATCATCGCATCAAACCCACACGTTTTCATTTTTATCAAATCTTCACGAGGAGAGCTCTTTCACACCAGGACACTTGTAGTTTTCTCATCCAAACAAGTATTTTGACAAACAGCTTTGTGTCCAGTCTAGATTCTGTATTTTCTTTTGTAACCAAAGCATGTTCTTACCTTTAATGTGACACTGATGCAGGTAGACAGTGGAGTCATATGCTCTTTAATGAGGGTTAAAAGTAGTATGGGAGATAGAGCCTTCAGTTATCAGGCTCCTCGTCTTTGGAATCATTTACCAACCATGGTAGAACCTAGAGCTGATTGATTTTAGGAAATGATCTTATTGTGATATTTCTGGCAGATATTGCAATTTCAATTTGATTCACGATTTTCTTCAAATCAACCTTTTACTGTGTTTACAGTAGACAACAGTAAGAAATCATGGATCCAAAACACATTATTCATCATCTAATATTGGTGATAAATAATCTGTTTTTTTATTATTTCAGGGATACTCCAACTACTTCTGAACAGAGGCTTTGTATTGTTGACCTACTTACCAGCATTTCAGTAAATGCAAATTGCCTGCAAATGTGTAAAATAGTATGTGTAAAATAGTTGACACAACAGAGTCAGGTCAGTCAGGTGCGCTGCAAAAACTTGCAGTTTTGGTGATCACATGATTACTATTTAGATCCGAAAATGATAAATCTTTCAGCCCTAGTAGAACCTGACTTAGCCTAATACGTAGTGTTTTTCTGGGATCAAAACACTGCCAAAGTGCGCTGTACCTGCTAGATGCTTCCCCTAAATGTGATCAGTATCCTTTGTTTACATCCTTATAGTAGACTATTACAAGTGACAAGAAGCTATAGTACTTTGAACACAAGTTTGCTGGGGTTGAAGACCTTTATGGTTGGATTTCAAAAAAGTCAATAATTAGTCTGTGGTGCTGACTATCAGGGTATTCATTTTTTAACATCTGGCTTTTAAATGCATCCCTAATTTGTAAGCATGTTAACAAAATCTAAATCTGTAGCTTTTTTATTGCTGATAAGACAAATAAGGTCTCATCTTCTGGTGAAGCGTTCATTTCATGATTATTGGCAGAAGTAATCTCCAGCATGATAAATATTCTACGTGAAGATTGTCACAGATTTCACTCGTCTGATGGTAATGATTGAGCTTAGTCATTAAAATTATCTACGCCTGAGTCCGCCTAAATGAACACTGAAATGAATGTTTTAATGTCTGGATGTCTCTTGCGCACAAACACAGCATGGTGAACCCACACGCTGTCCCAGAGCGGATCAGTTGAGCTCAGCGTGTTGAAACAGACCCCAGACTGCTCTTTGTTTTAATTATTTTAGAGAAGCTTTTTCAAATCCACCTGCCAGTCTGTCACACACACACACACACACCCACACACGCACACACCCTCTGTATTATCTGCTGATAAAAACCCTCCAGCGAGGCGTTGCAGATTTCATTTGAATGTGTAAATTCCAATTAGGATTAGCTTGTTTTCTCTGATAGCAGCTTTAGCATCTCGCCAGAGGAAGTGACAGCCGACTGGAAACCACAGACGAGCTGATGAGGCCAGATTAGTCTTTTATAGCTCTGTGTGTGTGCGTGTGTGATGCTCTTTAAACAGTAGCTCGTAGTAATTAGCAGGTTGTCTTTGCAGCAGGGCGGACGGTCACCAACACTCGTCCTGATAATTGTCGCACACTTCTGGATTTCCGCGGCATTTATCTGTGTTTGTGCTGCAGTGTCACAGGAAGTGTGTAGAGTGGTCTGATGACTGAAGAGTGCAGCTGTAGATAAACAAAAGAAATGGATAAGGGGGAAGAAGGGCTGTATTGACTATTTGGGACACCCCAGGCTTTGGGCGTAAAAATCTGTACTTGAACTGTAAATATATTGAATAAAAAATGTACAGTCTTGCAGCACGTTAGGGCACCAGGAGCAGTGGACTGCCTGATCCAACAGAGCAACCTGTCATTCCATTGCTGTCTTCACCTCAGCAACAGGACGCATACCTCAAGTAAATGGAGGATAGTCAAAGCCTCTCTGTGGAAGCTCTTTGGGCTCCACACCACTGATGACAAAATTAAAAACAAAACCCAGGCTGTGTGTCTGTTTGCAAAGAAGCTGGCCCCCTCTAACCTGACACACCAGATGGACCTGAATGTATTTTACTAGTCCATCTGGAAAAGAGCCCATAGAAAGTGTTTGGGAATGGGCAGAACCTTTCAAAAGCATATTTGACAGGCGATTGGACAACTATTTCGTCAGTCACATTCATTACAGGCCAATCAGGTAATGTAGTAGAATCGCAGTCCAGATCTGATAAAACTTCTACTCAAGCTGTTAGCATCTATGCCAATGTCTGTACGAGTAGTCACTTCCTGCTGTCATCTTTCTTGTAGCTCCTACCTCTTCCTGCTCGAAATAATTATGATTGGGCTGTCCTGCTTTGGGACTCTCACGATCGTTGCAGGTTTAGAGCTTTTTACATGGATCTGCCTGATTACAGACATTAAGTCTATGACAAATTCACGGCCCTGTCTTTCCCCTCTCTGCATCATTCCCTCACAGGCAAGCTGCAAGGAAATTAGGTGATAGGTGTGGACAAGCAGGTGAAGAACTTTATAGAGTCTGATGTTGCTTTCAGTCTTGACACATGTGGTCTGAAACAAACAAACTCTGGTTTGCTTTTTTGGAAAGGTCATCTGATTTGGGGTGGTGTGAGAGCTTGCATGAGCCCTGGTGCAGACAAAATAAAAACAAACATGGTCCAGCTTAAACCGGGGGTTGCGGCCCACTCCTAAGTGAACCAGAGTTCAGTATCATGGTGACTGTGAGTGGACCATTGTGGACCAAATAGCTCAACAGTATGCAAGCTAACGTAGCATTCACTGACAATATTAAGCAGTGTGGCTAAGATAAGCATTCCTGGTACCACTGCCCTCCGGTTCTCTTCACAGGTTAACATCTACATGTCCGGCCAGATTATGGCCCCACATTGTTCCTTGATATGCAAGAGTCATGTGATGCAGCCCAAATACAACCTTTTCTTTATTTAATGGCTCAGTGTACTTTTGAGTTCCTTCAAGCTAAACTGGTCTATTGCTCAAAACTCAGTTGTGTATTTCAGTGTCATAGTGCTGTAATCGGACAGATGGCACAAACAAATACGACAGCTACTGCCCTGCCCAGTTAAGGGTGGCTAATGTGATACAGCATTTGGCTTTGGTCTGCTTGACATAGTACAGTCTGAAAGAAAACCAAACTGTATAGAAAACACAAAAATGTTGCAACTTCACCTCTGAACTGACCAAGTCCGTCGAACTTGTATGTGAAGGCAACCTGAGCTTCTGATGTTTTTAGGGATGTAAGATATTATCGGTTTGATATCAGTATAGGCCAATATCAGCCTAAAAGGTTAAGTATCGGTATTGGCTGATACTGAAATTTTTGCAGATATTTACAGATATATCAGTCACATATATCGGCCATATATCGGCTGTAATATGTGCAAATTGTGCTCTTGACCAGAAAATTTCGGTATCGGCAATAATGAATTTTAAATATTGGCATATCCAAATCCAAAATCGTGCATCACTAGATATTTTGTATAAATTCTTTGGAGTACATGTGTCATAGCTCGAGTGCTCTCTTGACTCTTGATTTGTCCATCATATGCAATTTGATTTTTGCACTTTGTTAAATTTACTGATACAGAATGAAGCAGACTAATCTCCTGTTTTCAACATATTTTGAGCATACCGAGGCTTGCATAAACTCTCATTAAAGACATTATTTCTGTGGGTTTTAGTGAATTCATCCCTAACCCTTCACAAGCTAAGATTATTTTAGAATGCTGATCACTGATAATCATCAGTTTTAATCCTGCTTAATCTAGAAAAACCTAATTATCAGCTAATGAGATTAAAGATGTTTGGTCACAGCTGCTCTTATCTTAGCTAAGAGTCCCACTTTCATCTCACCGCCTCTTTTAAAGGCCTAAAACACATGCAACACACACTCTTTAATAATTACATGATTGTTGTTGTATTCTTTCCCCTACAGAACAACAACAGGAACACACACACTCTCTGATTGAACACACAATAATTGGCTGTTAGTGGCTTTAGTGTAGGAAGAGTTATTTCTGCTCATTTAGGAGATTAAAGCCAACACAAATGGATGTCATCCCCCTGATGACAAACACACATTGACACACACATTGAAACACCCTTTCTTACCCAGTAATGGAGATGAGCTGCATTAATGTGCCACTGCACTGCCCTGATGAATTATAACACCTTCTGATAATAAAGTGTGTTCTTCTGACACATGAACACACACATCCGTTGTGCCTTCTCGCCCAAACTCCCACACATACATTGTACATGCCATACACACATGTGCACACACAGCCGTCCATCAGAGCCTCAGTGGTCCCAGCGGGCCTCTCTGCGTCTCTCGTGGCGGCTGTTAAGTAGCAGCAGAGCGTTCATTAGGACGCCGCTCGTGTCCTCAGGACGCCTCCACACAATTAGCTCATTCACTTAGAGCTCCTTTATGCTCCTGCTAACAGCTTTATTTTACTCCAGGACTGGTTATTTATTTTATTTCCTGCAGCTCTGACACAAAAATCCAACTTTATGGGCGTCATTTATCAGGATAATGTACGGGATGAGGTCTTTGTTTCATAAATTGTGCAATTTTTCTTTAAAATTTGTGATGTGTCATCATTTTTGGACGAGAAGCTCCGTGTGGCACATTTCTGATCAAGAAAATGTTGGTCATTTTTATGTCCTTATTAGTAATCCAGTGGTTTAAGCAGTCTGTACACGAATCCCCAAGGAAGTTTGACTGATGCTCCATGTTGTACCAACCAGAAGTGAGGATGATATACTGACGTAATCCTAACCCTAACGTGGATATCTTGAGGTTTTAACTAAGAATGTTGCTCTAGGGGAAAAAATTGCTCTTAATCAACCGATCTTTGTTTCAGACTCAAATCAGTACATATGAAATATACTACAAGGGACACACAACAACAGGAAGAGGGAAGAAAGTAGAAGAAGATAAAAGAAAAAAAAAAAAAAACATAAAAATGTCCATGTTTAAAAGACATACAAACACTCTCTTCAAGGCCTCCAAAAACTGGAGAAGTATATGGTACTGCTCTGCTTGAGCCATAATAATTTCATTTTTACTGGCACAGTTTTTAAAGAACTGCTGAAGACTTTCTTGTGACAAGTTTCGTTAACCATCCCTAATAGTGGGATATCAGTGTACTTCCTTCAGACGTTCACGCTGTTAATTCATTTAGAGCCTCTGCTGAGATTAATCTTCAAAATTTAAGCTCAAGCAGGTTGGTTTATCATTTAAGGCTGAGCTAGTCTGAATGAATAACCTGAGGATCAGCTGCTGTGAGGTGATCAAAGTGGGGCTAACAGTGTGCGAGTCAGAGTGTTAACAGTGGTATCATTTAGATGAATTACAGGGTGTCTGCAGGGTCTTCAAAGCTGAACAGTGGATCAATTAGTTCTGGAACAACTTAAAGCCTTTAAAGAGTATTTAAAAGTCCGACAAGAAAAATCAGCCTGTTTTCAAGTTCCATATACATCAAACTAAGTTGTTTGCTGCATCTTCTTTTAAGCTTGGTTTCTTTTTCTTTCCTTGTTTGATTCTAATGAGCTCAGCCGGATTCAGCACTGTTTTACAAGTTATGCTCTGGTCTGCTGACAGTCGATGCATCCTCTAAGAGCTCTGTTGCACCTTATGCGGAGGACAGATTACCATCTTTTTGTCACTGTGTCGATTGTAGGGTTGTTGCTGTAGAAGAGGGGTGGGCAACTTTGATCACCAAGAGGGCCACATACATTTTTTTTTCAGTGTTTGAGGGCTGCACTGTTACACATTGTCAGGCACTTTCAGTGAGGAAAAGAATATATAAAGAACCAAAACATAGCAAATACAAAGCCTCAACAAAGGATTATATCAACATTAATATATTTTTACTCAAACACAACTAAAAAATTCAAGATTTATTGAGCATGACATATAACTAAAGCCAATTTAAGCTTGTTTTTAATATGATGAAATGATAAATATTTACCAGTTTTACAGCACAAATATATTACCTTTACCATTGTTTCAGAATATATTTTTTTCCAAATAAAATACATTTTATTTTAATGCCTCATAAAAGATATTTAGAGGTAAAATAATAGCAAAGTAAGTCCTTTAATGACTTGCAAAAACAAAACATGTACCAGCAATTTAAGTTTAGTAGGAATATTTCATCACCTATCCTAATTAGTGCATTATGTACTGGTTACTCATAATCAATCATATTTAGCAGTTTGTGTTATAGTTTCTTCATATTTCCAATTTATTTATTTATTTATGTATTAATTTATTTTAAATGATTCGTGGGCCGCACTGAGTGTGGTGATGGGCCGCCAGTTGCCCACCCCTGCCGTAGAGGCTTAATGTTAACATATGACAGCAATAGTTCTGTGGAGCTGGGGCACAGGATGCTGTTCTCAGTAACCCAGCTTTAGTGGAGGCAGATTGTAGAAATATGTTGTCATGAATGAAATCCAGATCATAAATCTTCTCTGTAGCAAAAGACTGTTTTTGTCTTCTGCTCTTCATTTAGTTTATGAGACCATTCATTTAAAACTTAGGACTTTTGTCTTTCATTGGGTTGATGCACCATGCTTTTCAGTGTGCATATATGTATGTGTGTGTGTGTGCGTGTGTTTGTGGAAGTGAGTGTGTGAGTCCCAGTGTATGGAGTCTCTTTGTTGTCACTCTCTCCTCATCAATATTCACAGTGTTGATAATGAATTCTGTCCTTCGGCTGCTCCTGCTGCAGCTCTAATTGTCTCCAGTGGAACTCGGCTCCCCGGCATCTTCCTGTTAATTGCGTGTTTTGAGCTTGACTAAAACATGTTATTATGATCGGGCCCCTGGGTGGAACAGCTGAATACACTCACATGCACTCACACTAACACGTGTACTGTTCATATAGGGTGGTGAGACGCAGACATGCTGTACACGCAAAAGGAGAACATGGATTCTCATGCTGCGTTCACATCCTGAGGGTTTGTTTCTTGGTTAAGTGCTACTGATTGTTTTTGTTGGTGGTTAATAGGCTGACTTAGTCTTTGGGTTCTGCATCTTCTGGAGTGTAGTTCATTTTGGAGACAGAAAACCAGCCTTTATTCAGCAAGAGAATCTGGCTATTTTAATCTCTGTCTCGACAAAGCTTCAGTTTGTCCTTGGCCTGAATGTAAGGCACTGCATAATTTCCAGGTGGCATTTCAAAGTAAAAGCCTTGTCTGTTTTATTCAGTAGTTATGTTTAGCAGGTTTTCCTACAACGCTTTTATTTTGAACAGGTTTCTGGGTCAGTTGTTGAGTTCATGATGTGGCTCAGGGCTCTATGGATTGAACCAAATTTATATCTTGATATTTATTTTTAGCTGAATGGCAGATTGATACTTTCCAGATAAATAATAATAAAAAAACACAGGTCAATGAAGCTTAAAGTAGGTTTTGATGCAGGGGGCTACAGGAGTTTGAGGTTTATGGTTGCAGCGCACCATTTTGCATAGTCATCATATTGCAAGTGTCGCTTATATGAAACTTCATCATGCTCATGCTTCATTTGCCATTTTTCTTGGCATTATCAGCACTGGCATTCCCAACGCTGTGCATCAACTATTTTAGTGCATCAACAACTGTATTAACATAAATGACACTGCGGCATAAGCTTAGAGTGGAAGAGCAGGTAGTGAGCACGCCTGTGTCAGTCAGCATGCATAAGTCCTCTTGGGCACTCCAGCTTCAACCCCACAGACTAAAAACTAACTCTAAAATGCCCCAAGGTGTAAGTTTGAGCATGAATGGGTTGTCTGTCTTTCTGAGTAGCCCTATAAGGCCCAGGGTGTACCCCACCTATCACCCAGTGTCAACCAGGATAGGCTCCAGTCCCCACAATGTAAAGGGATAAGCAGTACAGATAATGGGAACCTAAACTTATATCTTGTTTGATGCCATAAATGTATATCTTGCTTGATGTCTTATAGCTTTTGATTTGATCAGGTTTATAAATTATGGAAAAAGAATCAAATCAGATTGATAATTACATATCAAATGTCATAACAGACCTTCCTCTCTGCCTCACTCTCTTTCTCTGCATGCCAGCTTCATGTGCCTGTTTGTCCATAAGAGACACATTTTTCATGTTAGGTAATTTTATCAAATGTAGAATTTCTGAAATTCTTACAGCAACCTACAGCACTACTATACAGGTATGACAAACATCCCGTGAAATGAAGAATAATTGTGTATGTGTGCATTCATGTATCAATTACTATTCAGCAGAGAGAGAATGAGCTTTTCAGGTGTCCCTCAAACCAACAGTGATCATGGACCTAAATGTAGGTACACATAATCACATCCAGGCACTCAGAATAGAAAAAGGCCTTTAATTCTTTGGGATAAAAACATTCAAAAATGTAACCAACTTTTACACGTTTGTACCTTCTTCAGGGGTTCTTCTCTTGAACTAGACTTTTCTTTTCAGTTTGGTAGAGCTGGTTTTTCATTCATTAGACCTGTGAGGCTTTAAACTTAACCAAAGCAGAAGGTAGAGGGATAAAAGTTGATTAATAAAGCAGAGTGATTGTCAGTCTGCAGGTGGACATTTCAGGTCACTCAGGGACACATTTAGAGGCACAGTTTGACCTGAATGTGTGTTTTGTTTTGGTCATTTGTCTCCTCTCGTGTGTGTAACAGAGAGTGTGAGCTCTCTCCCACTGACAGCTGAGTGTCAGCCTGGACACATTCATCCATCACTGAACTGTGTGTGTGTGTGTGTGTGCGTGATTGGTTTTCCATTGCTTCATTTGTGATGCTGTCAATCACAGCCCTGGCTTGCACAGCTCTGTGGGGTTACCGTGGATACAGGCCGACAGCAGCTGTTTCTGATGCTCATTCAGTCTCAGGGTTTATATGTGGTCACCTGGATACTGAAAAATCTGCATATAAGGACGTCCAGGTAGTCTAATGGGGGATTTAGAAACAGAGCATGTGGCTGCAACATCTGCTCTGTCTGACTGGAGCCCTTTGTGTATGACTTTAAATGAGGGGGCAGAAAAACAAAATGTGTTCAGTAGACCCCAAAAATTCAACATTATTTGTATGTGGAAGGACTGATTGTGCCCATACAGGTGCTCCGAGCAGCGACGATGAAAATGAACTACAGTCTGCTTGAAAACCAGATGATAAGAGCTGGTCTTCTGGGTTTTTGATGTAGATGTTTCCCTCTCATGAGAGTTAGGAAAGAAGTAACGGCCTCCTCATTAGCTTTAGCTGGCTTTGAAGGGAGTTTCAATATCTAAAGCAGTTCACACTTGGATTTGGCAGCAGTGTGGTCATTAAGTATCTCAGAGTATTTGAAAATAGCCATGGCAACCCATTAATTACTGTTATGAATAAAAAGAGCTCTCTAAAGCAGCACCACTGCCTGTGCATGAAGATGTTATTTCTGATGTTAAATCAGAGGTGAGAAGTGGTTGAGGATTTTTTTGTTAACAACAACAAGGCACTCCAGGTTGGAAAGCCACATCTTAGCAAAAAAGGAAAGGAAACAAAGTTTTTCATTTTGGATCAAGAGGTCGAGGAAAAAGACTTCAACTGATCATCTGCCCAAATATCATTCAGTGTTTCAGTGACATGTGCGAACAACACTGCTTCTGTCAATCCCTTCAGCACATATAAACACTGAGGTCTCTATCACACCTTACACATTTGGGCTGGACCAATGAACTCTGGATCCCATTTTTGGAAGGTTTGTTTAATTTGGGTAGGGTGAAAGTTCACTAGAAATCTGATCCGGACCAAAGAATAAAACTTGTTCATCTAAAACAGGGAGGGGAGCCATAGTTCAGATACAAAGCTTTTTTATATTTAGATTTCTGCTGAAATAAGTTAAATATTTGTCTATTTTGGCCCGGATACGCGTATGGCTCATGGCAAATAAAAAAGCAAGCCTCCTATTATGAAGACTTTTGGCACATAAGACATGCTGTGCATACTGGTAGTGTTCTGACTTGATAACACGCTTCCTGATCGAAAATTTCATGCTCTACAGCCGTCACACAAATAAAATGCATCTGGTGTGAGACAGCCATTATGGACTGGATTCATATATCCCAAAAAATAATCAGAACAAAAGATATGTAACATGAGGGGTGGGCATTTTAATGACTACATTTTTTTTTAATAATTCCAATTCAAAAATTAAATCTTATATTTTGGTAAAAAGCAGAAAATAGCTTTAAAAAAATGATTAAATTACATCATAACCCAAAACTTTTGTGCCATGACAGATGTTATAACCTGAGCTACATGTTCCATTTTCACAGCACCTACATCCCTGTGTAGCTCTGGAAGTAATGACTAGGTATCGGAATTGATAAGATTTAATTAATGCCAATGCCATTATCAATTCTGCTAATCAATTAGAGTCTTTTATAATCCCCTTATCAGCTCTTCCAAGTGGACTACAGTGTGCCTCCACAGGTTTTCAGTGCAACAATGTCAAACTCTTCTCACTCTAATATTTGGTGCTGTGCTGCGTATATGAATGCCTTTGAAAGTTGGTGGTGTTTCCTCTGAATTGTTTTACAAAAACACCAAAGACATCAATTCCTTGAGGGATTTGTCAGCGATTCTTAACTGGAATTGCTTTTCAATTCCCATCCCTACTGATGACTTTGACATGTTTTGGGTAACTTGGCCCTTTTTTTACAAAGTTAATGTGTTTTAGCAGGATGACAGGAAACCAAGCTCAAAAGTAAATGTGAGATGCTTACCCATGAAAACAAGTAAATTAGTCCTGTACCAGTACCCTCTGCATTTCAGGCCTTGTTCTACATCATTACATGTATAGATGGAGCTGTTACCTTTTAGCCCACATCACTTTACTTCCACCCATCCTCTGCCCTCCATCTCTGTAATCACATTATCCCCCAAACCTCCCCTCTGTCTCCCCCCTTCTCTCCTCCCTGAGCAGTAAAATGTGTTATTGATGCCTGTTTCCATCGGGCGGATCGCTGCAGGCTTTGTGTTCTGCTGCTCTTCTCTTCTCCGTCACTGAGGATAATTTCATCACGGCTCTTTGTGGCTGTTTGGTTTGTTTAACACACACTACCTGCTGCATGTGTGTGTGTTTGTGTTTTATACCAGGCATTAGCTTTTCCCCTCTCTGGGGTTATTTTTGCACAGTGGCTTTGGGTTGAACATCCTCCTTTAGGGCTTAACCAGCAGTAACACACACATGAAAACACACGCGTGGTATAATGAAATGAAGAGTCAGAGGGTTTTAGACGAGTGTGTGTGGGTGGTGGGATGATACTGGCTTAAAGTGCTTGAACACAACCATTTAAAGTACACTTTTTGATGTTGTAGAGACAGACAGACGGGTTAGGTAGGAGAGGAGACAAGAGATGAGAGATGAGAAAAGAAAAGGTCTGAAAAAGCCTCTCTGAATGACTCCTACACATGATCTGACCTTCACTAATACACTGGGCTGTTCAGGTATTAGTGCAGTTAGCCTGTGAGCAGGTTTTTACTTAAATCCTCACCCATCATTGGTACAAAATGTTGATTTTTTTTTGCCCTGAAATGTCTAAATTAATTACAAAAATGGCAAAAATATAGGTTATATATTTGGTTTAAATTGTATTGTTGTTCAGTTCTAACATGCCCTGCCCACTCCTACGGTTCACTGGTTAATTTGACCAAGTCTGATTTCGACAAAACCAGTGCTCCAGAAGGTTTCCAAGCCACAAATGACATTCCTAGTTCATGCCATCCCAGCAATCCCAGAAGTTGCCAGCAACATGAACCAATGAGGCCACTTTTAACAACATTTTTCCCTCAGGAAAAAAATGAAATAATTAAAATGTAAACAACATTGCTGATTGCTTAATTTCATACACTTCATGGAGGGTAGTTATTGTTGAATAAAGTATTCCTTTCAAAATAACAAGTAAGCAGCAGTGTTGAGAAGAGCTCTGGTTCAATACAGAGCTAACATATCATGCCAGATAGACAGCGCAAGTACCATATAGAGTAGAATTCACTGCTCTATCCATGCAACAGCCCATAGAAAGAGTTTAGGGAGCACAGACCCTCCAAAAAACATATCCTGAATGTGATTGAACAATCATTCATTAACAATAATTATGGGCCAATTTAACAATGAAGAAGACAAATCCTGCGGCCATGGAGAAAAGTTTGTAACGCACCTACTTCATACATCAAAGTCTTGTCAGGCCCTGTCAGGAGAGGGGTAAATATCCTTTACATGTAGACATGTTTTCAGTGTTATTGTTTGTTCTTCATTTAGGTAGGAAATGTTGACCAGCTCTGAAAAATTGCTATTAAAATAAATAGCGTCCATGCTAATGTTTGAAAAATCAGCCATTATTTACAGACTTGTAGCCGCTTCTTGCTTGTAGCATCCACCTCTGTCTCCTTAAAGGACACTGGTTGGGCTGTGCCTCTGCAGGCCAAACCTAATCGTTCTGTCTGGGAGCTTTGCAAGATGGATCTGCCTGTCGACAGACATCCAAAAAGGTGGATCCAGTTGCATTGCAAGGTTAATTGAGAGCTGCTCAGAGGCAAAATTAAAAGACTGTGTTTCTAAAATAAATACAAAACTCAATTGGAAGCACCTAGAACTTAATTTTTTTGTTGTGATATCAGCAGGTGTGTGTTTGGATATTTGGCCAGAGTCATGTCGTAAGGGGTAATAGGTCACCGAATACCCACTCATTTCTACATCCTGTCAACATGAGCAGCAGTGCGTAGCAGTTTATGTTTGTGGTTCCCAATCTCTAAGACCCCATGTTGTATCTACGAAGAGTGGGGTCTCCCTCAGGCAGTTAGCCCTTTTACAAGACAACCATGTCTTGCTGCCAAACTTGCATAGTGCTACATGCAGGTTACTGGAACACTGACAGAGTTGAATGATGCTGTTCTCTCTGTTGAAAGTCCTACCAATAGTTCAATTTTGAAACTACTATTTTGTGGTGGAAACATTACAATTGTTACTTAAAAGCTGAGCTCTCAAAAGTTTTGCGGTTGTTTATAGCAAAATTAAATGTTTTATCTCTAGAAAGAGCAGAGCATGTGGCCTGAGGAAAACGTAATAGCATCGATATTTAGTCCTAACAATACGACAGACAAAGAGAAGAGTAATAAAAAGTTTTCTGCACTTTGTGATACTTCTTTCCTTCCCTCTGGGTCTGGACAAAATCTGGACTAACAGAACCACTGAGTCTGCTCTAAATGACAGAAGCACACACTCAGAAACACACACACACACTTACACACACCAGCTAATTGGTTCATTTCTGCCTGGTCTGCTGTAGGCAGGCCAAATGAAGAGTAACCATCAGTTTGATCGATGTTATCATAGCACACACACACACACACACACACTCACACACATTGTTCCAAACAGCCTCTCTCCCACTCACTGTGCTTCAGCCAAACTCCATTACATCCATTAGTTTATCTGCACACAGCGATATGAGGAGAGGAAGACGATCTGACTCTGATGACTCCAGCATCCTACGCAGGAACATAAAGTGTGTGTCAGAGTGTGTGTTAGAGAGTGTGTGACGGACTGAGAGTGTTTTGGAGAGATACAAACAGAGCCAAAAGGTGCATCACTTCTCTGAAGGGTTCTGCACATGCTCAGTGAGTGTCCAGGAGTAGGTTATTACATGTATGTTGTAATGTCATAGCTGTTTTGTCTATGTTCAAGAGTTTGTGTTGTTACTAAGTTAAAGCAGAATTCAGAACTTATTTAACCTTTACTCCACATTTTGCCACATTTTTGTTTCTGTGATGGCAGAACAAGCATCATTACAGTCTGGCATTTACAAGTATTGATTCAAATTTGGTAATGTTGCTGTGTGGTGTTGAAATGAAGTTCCAGTATTGGTGCTGATTATGTCGCTTAACAAGGTTTTTCAAAGTAAAACCAGCTGTTGACCCACTTAAGAGGCCTTTCAACACAAGTTCAACAGCTATATCTTGCAAAAACACACCTTCACAGGCATAAATCCACTTAAAAACAGTTACTGGAGTTAATAGAAGGCGTTACGAGGGCTGCAGTGTTTCTCTTAATGGTGTATTTTATGAGCTGTCTGTTTCATCATTTCAGAAGCTGGGAATGCATCTGCCCCATTGAGACATATTTCACACACAAGATAAAAAAGTCTTGAGATTTATTGATCGGTAAATGGAGCTGCAAGACAAGCCGCCTCTTCAAAATATGACCAGTATTATACTAAGACTCCTCTGCCCCCCTATGGTCACTTGTTAGACCTGCAGCTCAAGTGCAGCAGCAACCCTTTGAAGACATTTTTTAAACAACTTTCCTAGACAGTTTTTCTTAAAAGTTTGAGTGTAAGTCATCAGCATGATCCATATTTTACCAAAAACATTAAGTCTAATTGATTTTGAGATTTGTAACCATAGCTTTAGCTTTTGCCTTAACTTGGGATATACTTTTAACAAAATCTGCCAACAAATTGAAGTTTACTTGGACCAGTTAGGAGAGAAAATATTGATATGAGGAATATGTTTATTACCTCTGTCAAGAAAGTAATGTTTTTGCTGGCCTTTGTTTGTTTGTCTGTTTGTTTGCAAGATTACACAAAAACTGCTGGATGGATTTTGCTCAAATTTTCAGGGGATGTTGGTAATGGCCCAACTTAAAAATGATTAGATCTTGGTGGTGATCTAGATCACTGCCATTAGCGAGCAATCAGTTTTGCTCAATAACTGTCTAGCTAATAATATCAACATGATTCCAAGTGCTAGTCATGGGTTTTCAGGGTGAAGGAATCATATTATGATGGTAACTTTATCATGGAACTAATGCTTATAGATGTAACAGCAATATGTAAGTAGAGGTTTGCGTTCTCCGAGTGCTTTGTAGTTTATTTATGCACTACAAGAATAGAATTTGAAATGTTGAGAATAAAGTCACATTTTTCAGGGTAATTCAATTTTCAACTTGTATGTCTCATTATTCTGTAAATTTATCCCTTTATTATTTTTCTCATGCCTTATTTTTTTACTCTTTTCATCAGTAGACACATTTTTGTATTGTGCACTTGGTCAAAGTTAGCCATATTTTACTTGTTTTTTTAATGTTAAAACAAAAAGTTGTTTTGAAAGTCCACTTAAATTTGTTGCTCATGGTCTAAGTAATTGTCCTTTTTAGAAATTTTGACTGAAACATTTATTATTTTGTTGTCTATTCTATAATAAATTGTCCAAACTTTTTTGGACTTAAATTGGACAGGTCACATTTTAGTTAATTCCCTCAGTTGCTGTTGTTTAGTTGCTTTTTGGGTTGCAAATATATTTACTTATTTGTGTTACTCCATTTCTTCTTCTTGTTCTTCACTGCTTACTTATGTATCACACCTAATCTTATGTTAGTTGGGAGGTGGACAATGTTATTGGCAAGACACCAGAACATTAAATATCACCCAGAACAGGAATACAACCGAATACTTCAACTTATTGTCAGTGAATATGTAAATTGAAAAATGAACAGTGTCCTTTACAAAATACTGAAATGTTGATTTTATTGTTTTACATCTTTGTTTTTACACAAATAAACGGATTAAAACAAAGGTAATTTCCTTTTAGCTTTGGGTGCAAAATAAGTTGCATGTCATCTAAATGTAGAAGCTGTCTTCTCACATAATGCAACAGTGCCACCTGCTGGTCAGATTTCTGTACTGGCCTTACAATATCTTCTGTGCTCCATACTGAGTGATTTGGAAACAATACTTTCACCATATGGCTGCAGAGTCATAATCTTCATGATTTTAATACACTTTTGTTCTCTGTTCTCTTTCAGAAGGAGCTGAGCCTTCCCAGAAGAGGCAGTTTGTAAGTACCTAGCATCCTCTATGTTCTCAGTCCAGTCAGAGCCTTTCCTATGTGCAGGGTTGTTGTTTTATCCTGGAGTTGTCCTCTAAAAATCTTGAGAGCTTCAAGGTTGCAATGCAATGAACCAAACATAGATTCAAGCATTATAAAAAAGTTCATTGTGCGACAGAAATGATTGAAGATGTTTATTTTTATGCTCATGGTTGTGGGGATATTTCCAGTTTTTTTGTCCTCTGTGCTGGATTTAAAAGGCATGTTAGTGGAACTATTGGTTTTAATCAGAACCTCAACTTTAATTTAGCTACCCTTAGTCTATAAATTCACAGACTGCTCCTTTAATCATGTCCTAATCCTTTTTCCTTGACTGTGTGTGTATTTGTTTTGTTATTTGTTCTCAGCTGTTAATCCTGATCAAGTTATTCACCCAGAGCTTCCAGTAAAGGTTAAAGGACAAAGTTGAAAAGCCGCCAAGTCCGTGCGTGTGTGTGCGTGTGTGTGTGTGTGGATGTGTGTGTGTGTGTGTGTGGGGGGGTGTTGTGTGTGTGTGAACCAGAACAGCTGAGCATCCCACTTTGGAAAGATCTACTTCTATTTATATCTGTATGTGTGTGAGTGGGTTTTTTTCTGGCCAGCTGATTTATTGTCATGGTTATTGAGTGTCTTCATGCTCATGATGGAAATAATATCAGATGTCAGCAGTGTTGTTATCAGACTTAATCAGAAAGTGGACCACAGATTACTCCCATTAAAGGGCACTGTTTTCTACGGTAAGCTTCAACACCACAACAGACGTCATTGTTTATTTTAATCTGCACTCCAGATGACCTCCAGCTGATTCCTGCACAGGACAGACTTGGCCATCTTTGAGATTAAACTATGTGTTTATATTAAAGGTGGTATGAGTGTTGACTAAAATAAGTTAGACAACAAAGACATTACTTAAGCATCTTCTCAGGTAAGATCCCTTTTCACTGTCAGTTTTTAAGCCTGTTTTTCATTTCATTAACTATTACTCTTTGAAATCTATTTTCATTTCTGATAACATTTGTGAGCTTGATTTTGGTTCTACAAAATCCATAGAAACAAGGATATTTAACTCCTTATGTATGTGGTTTAATGTTATGTAGCTTACCAGTCAGCAGTGTTAGATAATGCATGACTGTGACACCGTCAGATTAGATTTAAAGCAAAGATATGTTGACATACCAGAAAACAACCAGGTCAGTCCACATACCAGATCAGGACAGAGTTAAAGTGCCCTTTGTGTGACTGAAACTGCTGGTTTATATGTTAGAACTGTGTGTACTAAAGAAATAAAGTAATCACTTAGAATAAAATGTCTACATGTTTTGAGGTATAACTCATAATAACAAACATGTTTTTATTTCAATTTATTCTTAATAAAACCAAAAGACTTGGTTTTCTGTCCTTGCCACACACTCTGTAGAAACCTGTTCCCATTTAAGTCAGTCTATTGGTTTCCAAGCAAGCACCACTACTCATCTGTGGAGTGTGCTAGAAGTGCCACTGCACTCTTTTAAGGGGTTGCGTATAGAGTGGTGCAGGGATGTATTTTTGTAGGCCGATGCTGAAGTTAGTATTGCTCTTGTTCTCTCAACTGAAAGCAGATGGGATTTTTTACTGTGTTTTTGATCATTGCTGACAATAAGATCTGTAGCAAACAAAAAATAATGACACTCACAGGTTCTGTTCTTTGTGTTAATTTTTACAAACTGATTTTGTATGATTATTCAAGCTTAAACACGACCAACGAGGGTAGATGTACAAATGTACATATGTATATGTACAACAAGATGTTGTACATATACATATGTACAACATCTTGTTGTGACCTCTTGTTTGGGAATTTCCTCCTAATCTGATCAAGTTGGTCCTTGCGGCTGTGGCAATTATTTATGGATTATTGTTTATTAAAACAAAAATGCTTGCAGTTGGCTTCCCCGCTATCTGTGGAAGCATTGAGAGGATAATGGTAAAATTCAAAAGTGGTGAAACTGGTTCTGGCGCTAAAACTCTCGGTAGTCTCCCTCCTCACCCCAATACAAAACACTCCTCCCTCCCATTTCTTGTGCTTTGTTCAGATTCACGGCTGCTTTTTTCAGACTCTTCATATCAGAGTTGAGCTGGAGTCGCTGCAGAGGCCTGGTTCCTTTGTGCCTGTGTGTGGTTTCTGTGTCTTTTCATTTTCTGTCTGTTCATTGGCTGATGCTGTGTGATCTTCAGGCTGTGTGTCGGCCGCTGTGATCCTCTCTGACTCTGAGTGCTCTCTGAGGAAGTGACAGTTGGCCTGCAGCAGCGGCAGGGTTGGCATCCTGCTGAGCTCAGTGGTGGCTCTTTTTAACGGGCACAGATCAGGATGGGACTGTCAGGCTCTGTCTCCTGTCTGTTATTGTTAAATCAAGAATAATGGCCCGCTACTGTAATTTCTTCCTTTATCTCTTTTTGATGCCATTTTCTGATCAAATCAACTCACAGGGCACCAAAAGCCTGTGGCTATGCCCGTAATGAACTCCATTTACAGAGGCTGAAGTCCTTGATAACTGACTGCGAGTTTGGCTCTAGTCTATATCAAGCCTTTGACTGGCAGGTGACTATTTCAGCATGTAAGCCTCTTGCCCATTGTCAGCTGGGATAAGCACCAGTCCCCTTAATGATGTATCAACCCTGATTTTCAGAATAATTGCAGCTCTGCAGTACGTTTCTTAAATGTCTGATTAACTTAGGCAGTAGTAGTAAAAGTTAAACAAAGGTTTATGCCTGAGGTACCCAGAGCATCCAACACTCAGTGCACACGTGTCTGCTAAATGTTCAATTCTATATTTTAAGTTTCCCCTTGTAAACAGTCAGTGAAATGCTTTTATTTTAGAGCTGGAGAAACAGAAGTGTTTACTCACTGGGCACTTTATTTAATACTCCTTTTCCACTGCTCATTAACAGAATAGGTTATCAATGAATCGCATGGCAGCAATCCAATGCATCAACATGGTCAAGACAACCCGCTGAAGTTCAAACTGAGAATCAAAATAGAGAAAACAAGAGGATTAATGACCTAGAATGTGGCTGGACACGCTGGTCTGAATATTCAGACACTACAAATCCACCTGATTTTCATACACAACCATCTGTAGAGTTTACAGCGAATGGTTAAATAAAGGAAAATATCCAGCAGTTCCCTGGACCAGGGTGGTTTGAGATGATAGAGGCAACAGGAACTCAGATATTCTCTCCATACAACCAAGGAATGCAGAAGACCATTTCTGAACAGTGGATCTACAGTATAAACAAATGGGCCAGAGCGGCAGAAAACGACCACCAGGTGCCCTCTCTGTTAGCTAAAATAAGAAACACAGGATCACCAAAACTGGACAGTAGAAGATCTGAAAAAATGTTCAGATGAGTTGGGATTTTTGCTGCCAGATTTAGATGGTAGAGACAGAGTTTGGTTTACAAACAGCATGAGCGCAGGGACACATTCTGCACCATGTCAATGGTTCAGGTGGTGTAATGGTGTGGGGGATATTTTTAGCACACTTTGGGTCCCTTAGTACCAACTGAGCATGGTTTAAACCCCACAGCCTACCTGAGTGTTGTTGCTGACCATGTCCATCCCTTTATGACCACAGTGTACCCATCTTCTGACAGCACTCCATGTCTCGAAGCCCAGATCATCTCAAACTGGTGTCTTGAACATGAGAATGAGTTTGCTGTACTGCAGTGGCCTCCACAGTCACCAGATCTCAATCCAGTAGATTCAGCTGACAGATCTACATCAACTGTGTGATGCTATAATGTCAGTATGAAACAAAATGTCTGAACGTTTCCAGCACCTTACTGAATCTGTGTCACAAACAATTAATGTGGTTCTAAAGGCAAGAGGGGTTCAAACCTGGTACTAGCAAAGTGTACCTAATAAATTGGCCAGTGAGACTTTCTTGGTCTGGAGATCCAAAAATAAGGTCAAACTTTGTTTTGGCTTTTTCACACAGAAGTCTTTTATGTTTCTGTTGTATAACTTGGTAACTCAATCCATCCATCAAACTCAGGTAATTTAATTGATTTCAATAATCAGTGCTTGGATGCTGATCACTGTGACCTTGAACTGATGTGTGTTTCACTGAACAAGACAAAGAGAAACCTTCAGGAAGAAATTAAAGCCTCAGGGTCCTATATCGAATGGACTGCAGGTTCTCATGACGCACACGTATAAACTGAACACACACATCTATAGGTCTGTGTTAGTGAGTAATGATATTCTCATGTTCTGCTGCAGCTCCTGCGTCAGTGTATCAGTCACTCTGTATCAGCCCTGTGTGCATGTGTGTCTGTGTCTGCATCAGTGTGTGTGTTTGTGTAACCGTACCCTGGTCAGAGCTGTGTGTGTATGTGTGTGTGTGTGTGTGTGATCCAGTCCATTGTTTATGAATTAGTGATCTGGCATGTGAACTGCATTTAGCCCATTAGGGTCAGCGGTGTGCCCCGGCTTCTTAGAAACAGAAAGCCACACACACCAGACAGCTGCAGCTCACACACACACTCTGATAATATCATCTCTGCTCACTGTGTGTCAGTATGTGTGTGTCACGGTCAGGCCAGTTTACCTTGTAAGGTTGGAAAATGTGGCACAGACGCTTATCTGCTTCAAAGATACCAAACAATCAAGTCACGACTTTCATTCAGCTGTTCTTTTAGCATAAAATAGTGTTATTCACTTCTGTGACACGTCCGAATTTCTTTTGAATATTAAGACCATGACTAATGATTCATTAAACGTTCTATTTCAGAGTTTTCTCCCAAATCAAATCAACTCCTGGTTTAAGGTGTTTAATACCAAACCTTTTATAAAGCTGCACCTAAGTGCACCTAAAGGTTACAAATGTTATGCCACAGTCACAACACACATCTGACATTGACCAACGTTAAGAAGTCCTCAAACTTTCAGTGAAAGTATGATTCTGGTGCAGTGCTAATTTTGACAGCACTTTTTAGTTTAGTTTTATTTATAGTCTTTTGCCTAAAATATCTTTTAGTTTTAGTCATAGGTTTAGTCATCTAAATTGTTTAATTTTAGTCCAGTTTTAGTTGATCAAATTTCACAACATTTTAGTTGACAAAATCTACTGTAAATTTAGTCGACTAAAGTTTTTATGCAGTTTATACTAGTAATGGGAACCAGTTGAGAATTGATAACAACTGGCTCAAGGAATTGATATCATTTTTTTCTTATTAGTTCTTTCCAGTTTGTTGTACATGTCTTGTAAATCAAGGATGTCACACTCAGTAGAAATGATGACAAATAAGCTGAAAATCATGGACGATATTTGACCTCTTTGTCAGTCAAACATAAGTGGAACCATCAGCAACTAGCAGAAGCATTTATCAATGCAGAACATCATTGAATATCAGGAGTGTTATGTGTCATAGCATTGTTGCCACTGAAACCTGTGTAGACCAACTTTGATTCCCATTCAGAAGAGCATCAGGAACTGATAAAGGAATTGTTAGAGAATCAGATAAATAGGTAAAATTGTTCATGGCATTGGTATTGATGAAATCTTATCAATTCCCACCCGTAGTTAGTACAAGCATGATTTAGACATGCTGGAAGCTAGAGAGGGCTCAAGCCTTTCCTTGACTCTGAATGAATGTGACACACACCGAATATTAATTCAATCAGCTCCCAGGTTTTCTTGACAGGTTCTGCTCTGACCAATCATTTTCAAAAGGATGGTGCTCAGATGGATGTGAAACGTATCCCATGTACTATGTTTGAAGCTACATTAACATACAGATTGTTTTTTTGTTTACCGGCATCATTATCAGTATCAGATAAAAAAAAAGTCTGCAAAAATCCCAATATCATGCACTCTCTGAACTTTTAGAAGAAAAGAAAGAAAATCAATGTGAAAAGAGAAAACCTAATGAGATTTAAAAGACAAAAATAATTTATGAAAGTTGGCATAAACCTTTATTGATACAAACATAAGGATAAATAACAGCCAAATGGAAAACAACACATTTTAGATGCGCCAGGATACGTGGGTAATGTAATGTAACTGTAAAGGTGAACACACTGCTGCACACATCACAACAACCAGCTGTATGCAGTTATAATTTAGGGTTGATTTATATGTTTATTCATCTATTTTTGCTGTTTTGTCTTGGTAATTCACAAAGGTAATAACAGTGTGTTTATTATCAGTGTGCAGGCTTGATTTTTTTATTTATTTTTTGGTATGAACAAATTAAATTTTGTGAATGAAGCTGTAAAAGGAACATCTCAGGCCTCCCTCTGGCCTCATATTCCCTCCCCTTTTGTCTCCCCTGTCCCTCCCTCCACTCTCTGTCTGTGTGTGTGTGTGGAGGACCCGGTCAGTCCTCTAAACTGTCTGTGGGCGGACACACTGGAGCTCTAGAGGGATTAACTGGTCGGATTTTACGCAGGGACAGAGCTCTGTTCCCGGGGATGTCCCACAGACTGCTTCAGACTTTATGGATCCTTTTCCTTTGACTTTTTTGGACTGTTTTTGACACATGAAGGAAACTTTTGAGGACTTAGTTCCCTGATCAGAGACAGACCTGTGTGTGTGTGTGTGTGTGTGTTGTAGTTGTTTAGAGTGTGTGTTTTACGTGACTCAGCGTGCCCATGCATGCTTCAGGAGGAACACTCTACCCCAGATAGCTCACATAGCTGTCCCTGTGTGTGTGTTGATACGAGCAGGTGCTGACGTTTAAACACACACACACACACACACACACACACACACACACACACACACACACACACATATCTCTGGTCATACCTTTATATTTGAATGTTTCATCATGGAGGACTGATGAGGAGCTCAGTTTTTCAGAGGGGTCAGCTCAGTATGTCTGTGACAGCGGACAGATGAACAAATGCAGCCCGGTGGATTATTGAAGATTACAGCTGAGCCTTTTGTCCCGGGACAGAAGATGAAGAGGAGGAAGGAGCGAGCAGGAGCTCCGAACCTCCGCCTCCAGTAAGAGAGAGAGAGTGTTGACATCTGAGAAAGTGTGTGTGAGAGAGAAATCTGATTCATTCCAAGGCAACAACTTCAGTATTTTACCCCCTGACTTGTTGCTGTCCTTTTCATCTGTAGATAAAGTTTGTTGACATGTAACCTTTTTTATTTTTCACATAAAGTTTGTAGATCAGGAAAAGTTTTGATCAAATTAGCAGCCACATTAAAAGCTCTGTTTTATTTATTTATGACATAAATCTTTTTTAATTAAAAATTAATTTGGACAGATCAGGTCCTCAGTCATCAGAGTTCAAAAAAGGAAAGTTAACGTGTTGTGGTTATCAGCAATGGTAATTTACATCCAGCAACATTGGACCAAAAACAAAAACATTATTATAAAATATTGACATTTTTGATCAGTAGGTAATTTCTGTGACTTGTTTTTTTTTTATTTCACTGTATTTTAATTATTCTTTCATGCTTAATTTATTATTTTTGTTAGGGTTTTAGTCCGTGAAAATGCTTTTTTTAGTTTTTGTCTGTTATAAGAATTCAAGCAATTTATTAAAAAGAAAAAAATAACAACTAAGAACTAGTGAAACGTTTATCTTCACCAGGCAGCAAGCTCAACTCTCATTTAAACCATTATTTTACCTAAAAAAAAAAAAAAAAAAAGCACATTTGCAAACAGGCTGTACAATTTCAGTGATCACACAATAAAGTCTCGATTTTGGAGATGTTAATTAACTTTTTTTTAATTCTCACTTTTTTTTTTTTTTCTTTTTTTAAATTTATGACTTTTTACTGAAGTGAGCAGTGATTGTATGTGAGTGTATGATAAGAATAATAAATATACTTAGCATTAGTTTAAAGAACTCAAATACTTTGTCTAGATTGCTTAATTTTTAAAGCAGGATGTGATCATTCTTTCAGTTTGCTGTTCCCGTAAACAGAAGACTATCTGAGACATCTTTAATCTTCATAACAGGGCTAACAATCTTTTTTTAGCAGATAACTGTATCATAGCTCTTTCCTTCAGGTTGGGTGAAGATGTTTGACTGTAGCTTAAGGGTTAAAGTACGGGATGATGAGAACTTTGACGTTATTATGTTGCTCAAGGAAAAGAGGGCCATTAGATTTATAAACTTATAGTGGGTCACAAATATGCTTATCCTATAATCTTATCGGAAAACAATATTATTTTCTTTGAACCTTTACTGTTAATTTTGATTGAGCAGGGCCTCATGTCTACACCTTTATCACACAGAGAGGGGCAGGGTGATGTGTTTTTGTTGTCCAGTTAACTGGTTTCCTGGACTAAAAGCCAGAGATTGGCAGTAACATCACTGCAGAAAGCAATAATAGTTTAATTACATTATCCAGTAGCTTACTCTGAAGTGTTCAATATGTAAGGAAACATTTTAGTAGGGGAGAGAGGAACTGTGTTATCCACTGAGGTACGATGAGCTACCTGCTATTATTTGGGGACCTTGGTTTTATTTTCCCTTGGTTGTTGTCACTGTAAAAGCTGGTTATTATAACGTTTACTCACAAATCAGGACTTAAGATGCCAAGAAATTCTTAAACTTATTTGGAATAACAAGCTGATGAAACCAACGTGAGATTAGTCTTGTTTCGAAAAAAGTCTTCTAAATACATCTGTTCTGTGAAATGTTTTAACTTCAGTAGTTGACCACAGTGGCGTTATACAACTTCATACAACAAAAGCATCTAAATAAGTGAGTGGAATGCCTTGAAATGGTAAAGAAATCAAAGAGTAGACATTTGTAAGTGCAGTAGAAAATAAATTTAGCAGTTAAGTTAAACAAACAAAGCGGTCCACAGTCTAACTAAATATTGGGAAAAAAAAGTGTTTTCCGGCTTACATTACAAACGTACAGAGGTAAAACCCTCAGACATAGTGTACATAAATAACATACTAACTCAGTGAAAGACTCTTGATGAATGAAAACCTCGACAGGTCAGAAACATGAGAAGATGTTACAGAGACCAACAGGGTCAGAGGTCAGAGACATGAACACAGACTTCACACATATCAGATTTTATTTGATAGACCTTTTCAGGACCTTAACTGTTTATAAATCCTGTTAGGATGGCCTTAATTTGACCACATCTCTAAAATTAAACCTCCCCAAAGTCGACCCTTTGAGCACGGGCTGCTCTCATCTGATGTTTGTATCTGCTCACCCTGTTCCAGATTTCATATTTCTGATTTGATCTGCTTCATTATGTAAATGATAAATCTGTGCCCGTGAACCACAGATGGCTCCACAATATGTAAAAAGGGAAACACTGTACGGACTAAACTGTGAGCAGCTCTTGACTTCCCTGCAGGAGGTCTCACCCATTCTTTCCCACCCAGCAGGGGGGGAGGGTGGACGGTGAGACCACCACCATAAGGTCCTCGTGCCCTTTGAATGTGGGCCAGCTACACCCAGTGAACTCTGCAAGGAGAGAGGACTATTATAGATGTTTTTTTCTGCTACAATATATTCCTTTATCCCCATATTCATTTTGAAGTTTGTCTGTTTCTATCTGTGCAAGCCTTCAGTTTAAGTTGAAATACCAACTGGAAAACTTTAGCTTTGCTCCAGTTTTAAAAACAGGGGAACACTTTAAGGTAGTCATTCAATATTTAGAGCAGATTTTTCAGACCAAAACAAATACTCTGTCCCATCCCTAATCCTATTTCACCATCTCTGTGTGTGTTTCTGTGAGAAAGAGCAGCAAACCATCAGTGGCTGCGTTTATATGCAGTCAGTATTCGGGTTAAGATCAATATTCCGGTTTCTGAAACATTCGGAATAACCCAGTTTACATGCGTGAGCAAACAGGGTCATTCCTCTATGCATAGTATCCTGAACAAAACAGCGACGCACGGAGAACGTCATGACACAATGCGCGTCATTTCCGCTTCTTCTTCCTGTATCCAATAGCAACGAGAACAACAGCAGCAGCACGGGGGATAATTAACGGCCTGAAGCAGGTAACAGTCGCCTTCGTTTGCGCTTTGGTGCTGGTACTGACCCACCACCAGTACTTGACACTATTCTTTGTCAGTTTCTTCATTAATGGAAAACGAGAACGTGAAGAATTAGGAAATCGAGCTGGAGCTGTGCCATGTTACAACAATTTCTTCCTGTACTCAAAAGACCAAGATTCCTCGCGAAAGGGACATGCGCAGAACAAAACTTAATGTTCCTTTTGATGAGGATATCCCGATCGGCGTATACATGACCAAATATTCGGGTTAGAAAAGGAGTAACCCAGGGGAGACATTCGGGTTTTTAAAAACCGGAATATGAGCATATTCCAGTTTTTAAAAAGGTTTTTTGGTGTTTACATGGCTGCACGCAACCGGATTATAGCTAATGTTCCGGTTACGAAAGGTTTAATGACTGCATGTAAACGTAGCCACTGATAAACATGAAAACAAGAGCCTGCTATCAAGCTCAAGTCATGACATGCATCTCAAGTTCAATTGGTTGTAGTTTGTTTGCTTGTTAAGTCATTATTCTGGTCTTAAAGCCTGTTGTTTGTCCTTTAGATGGTCCGGGCATTGTATTGTTGTTTTTTGTTCTTAATCTGCGGTGTGCATGTGCTGATGCCAAAGCACGTCCTGACCTGACATCTTTAAGACAATAAAAGGGCGTTAATTCGCAGTACTTCAATTTTATTTGAAAGAGCAGTTGGTAGAGCTGTGAATGTTTCCCTGTCTCATAATTCATTTGATTTTAATACATTTTACAATTGATTTTCCAGTCAGACTGATTCAAAACTCTCAGTCAAAGAAGTAAAATTATTAGCAAGTCAGATAATAGTAGAATATAATTCAGCTTTTCTGGGTTCCTAAACTGTTTTCTGAATCTTTGCTGTCTATAACGCTGTGGTGCCATAGGTCTTGAGAATTGAAACAGAAAGTTAATTTAGTTCTGGATTAAGACTGAAGTTCGGTTAACTGTGCAGCATGCAGTGGTCAGCAGTCAGTATCTACTGAGATTTAAGATTTATTTATTTTTAAAAGATGGGACAGTATGCATTAATAAACATTGACATGTAAATGCGTTGGATTATAGCCGAGTGGCTAATTTCCATCCCTAGTCCCATTAGCAGGTTGGTGTCAACACATAGAAACAAGAAACAGACGTCCGTAATAGGAATAAAAAACACGCAGAGCATATTATAACTAAACTCGCCATTGTTCTGCTTCTTTTAACGCCAAGTGATGGGTGTTGTGGTCAAGCTCTGACTTACCCGTACATTATAGAATCTAAAATGCACCCGCACACTTGCTTTTAATAACGGAGGGACAGGCCAGAATTGTCTTTTCTCCTCTATACTGACACATTGACGCAGCGAGCTGACAGGCTAACATTCGCAACAAGACCAGCTGGTACCAGCGAGCACCTTGCTACAGCTGTATAATAAGGAAGCCCATGCAGACAGTACGAGCAGCGTGTATGTGGATGCTTGAAAGAGAAAGACATGCAGCTTTTTTAATATTTTTTTAAAAACAATTTTAGATCAATTTAGAATCTTAGAGAGTAAAATCACAACTCTGACATGAATCAGTTTTTATCAGCACCTCTACTAGTGAGCTGTGTTTGGAGTTTGTGTTCTTCCAGTAAAACCTGATAAATGTGCATCAGCAGTATAACAAAATGTTGTTGTATTACAGGACCCACGATAATAGCAATATTTATAAGCTTAAATATTAATGATTTTCTGGTTTGGCAAATACTAAACTATCTTCATCTCTACTACCACCAGCAATTAGAAGAATGAGGGGCCCAAATATTGCGAGTAGGTGTATATTACTGCCTCTCTTCAACAGAAGTGTGATACCCTGAGCAAACTTTTGCACAATGCTACTTGCAGCGGGGTTTACTTAGCCCCTTCGCACTGACCTATAGGCACAGACACAGCAGAGCAAATACCAGGAAATAAGGGCAGCAATAAATTAAATCAGTGTTTTTGAACAGAAAACAGTACATTATAGCTTGTTAAACCATGGACATCATGCTGTATGTATATTTTAGTAAATTTCAGAAAGTAAGTTAAAGTAACTTCAAAACAAGTAAGGAAATCAAATTTAAAGTGAAGAGACAAAAACTCCCAGTGTAGAGGCTGTTTCACTAAATGTTAAATGATTTTGCTTGACTAAGATATTAAACCATTTGAAAAATGACAACATGTTACATCATTAATCATTTGGAAAATAAGGAGAGAAAGTTAAAAAAGCAGACATGTTTTCTTTCATCACTCTTGATCACAGCAGAATACTTTCACCCACGTGAAGTTAAACACCCTCATCCTCAGACGTCCCTCTCTCTCCATGCCCTCCTCTCTTCCTCCTCTTCATCCTCTCTTCCTCTCCCCTCCTCTGTTGGCAGAATCTGGTCGCCGGCTCAGCTGCGTTGCCACGGCAACAGCAGCCTCCTCCAGCACCTGCTGTCCCCCACTTCTTTTCATCCCTCGGTCGTTCAGCCCCCCGTCGTCACCCTCTCCCCCCTCTCCTTCACCTCCTCATCCCCCTCCCTCTGCTCCTCTGACGGCCCACTGTCAGCCCCTGTTCACCACCGAGGAAACCCCTTTCTGTGGAGGTAAGAGATTGGTGTGTCTCCTCACACACATGGCTGTTGTGGTGTGTGTTTATCTTCTAATAACTTCCTGTAATGAGTTTCCTGACCTTCTGTTTCTGTCGGAAACATGCAGTCTGCTCGGCTAAAGGGTAGAAAGAAGGAATGTGTTTGTTTGGGCAAGTCGCAAAAAGTGACACAAATAACGCTTTTAGAGTGCTGTGCAACTTAGTTTTCACAGTTTTGGTCATGCCCATTGATTATTACTGATTGCTTCAAAAGAATTAACTAAACCAAAGAGCTTGTGTCATTCCTTAAAGTCTCTTTTGTCAGGGTTTATTTACATAAGTGGGATGATAACTTGAAGCAGACTTCATGAAGAATCAAACATGTTAAATCCCTAAATAACTGGAAATGACAGCAATGAGTAAGTTTTGCAATATTTTTGTTATGTGTAATTTGTCTTAGTGAACAGTTGCAAAGCAGAAATGCACATATTTCTAGGGATGGAAACTCTTATCCTTTATCATTTGGTGGTGATTTATTCCTGCTTTATCATGTCATTGCATCCATTAAACAACTGATCAGATTTAATTTGCTAGCTTCTTTGTAGTTTTTCTGTTGATTTTGTTGACAAATTTAGGAATGTCAAACTTAATTGGCCCTTTCTGCACAAGGTTTGGCAGTGCTAAGAGGGCTAATGTATTTGGGGAGAATGTTTCAACCATTGAGTTTGACTATTTTTATGACCTTTTCTTGTCTTGGAGTGACTAAGAGAATACTTTTAAATGGGAACTTTTTTGTGTGAAGTTGCATGTATCCAAAGGCATGCTCATTGGGTTTATTGGTGACCTTAAACTGCCCTTGATGGCGGGTGTATGTGTCTGTTTTTGGTTGTAAATGTCAGCCCTGTAGTTGGCATGTCTTTGGTGTTCCACACCTCTCGTCCAGTGACTGTGGACTTCTTCCAGAAATAGGATAAATTTGAATGGATGGGTTGACAGACTTACATTTTGACAAATGAATGCATGGACAGACTGATGAGGGACTAAATCAACCATTGGATGGATGGATGAATGATGGATTGTTAAAGGGACTGAAGTAACCACTGGATAGATTGTTTCATAGACTGATGGATGATAAAGGCGTTTATTGACTGCTGTACGGTTAGATAGAATAATGAATGGATAAACATAGATGGGTGGATGCATGGAAAGATGGATTTTTAAATAAATTGATGAATTATTGTAACCGGACCAATGGATTGTTAATGAATTTGTTGACTACTGATTAGAGTTACGTGTGAGATATGGGTGGATGGATGGTTTTTAAAGTTACTGATCAAACAGATGGATTGAATAATTGAGGGATGGATTCATTCATATTTAAAGTAATTGATTAACAATGCAAGGGATGAATAGATGATTAAATTATTTTTTTAAATAGTGTTTCATAGTTAAAAGCAGGGTTTTATCAGAAAATTTGAAACATCAAGCACCAGTTATCTTAACAGGACATCTAACAGGTAAATACCACTGCAGCACTTTTAAAAACATCACCATTAAAGATCTATAAAGCTATATTTGGTCTGCTTCTTCTAAATGAGAGCTGGAATCAGAAACAGAGGGATGAGGGGAAGAAAAGAGCATCAGAGAGAAGGGGAGGGGGCTGCTGAGCAGAGAGAGAGAGAGAGAGAGAGGATCAGAGGGAGAGAGAGGTAGGAGAGGAGAGACACACCAGCATCCTTCACACACACTCTCACACACACACACTCTGTCGCCGGTGTGACAGGTGGAAGCAGCATCTGTTTGAAACCCTCGTCGTGTCAAAGCGATGGTCGTGTGTCGGCGTTAGCGTTAGCATGTCTGACGCCTTCTGGACCGTGCTCTCCAATTTCTCACTCCCAGAGAGAAGCATGCTGCGGCGCTCCAAGAGGTACACGTCATTCTCACTCCGTCGTTTTTTATTAGTTTGGATTTTTTTCTCCGTCTTGTTTTTTTTCAAGGCTTCAATTCATTTTCAAAAATCCAGGGCACCCCTCGATACGCCTGTTTGCAGGTTTAAGATTCTCAGCAGGAGTTTTTCCAACATGAAGGTCAGAGAGCTGGATTTGTCTTTTGCAGTGTGATCTGAAGACTGTGTGTGTTTGCATCTAAATTGGAGTCCCCAGGGCTGAAATGTAGCTGTGACAGTGATGTGTTTTACTCCTTTTAACTAAATTCTTTAGGTCTACAAAACACTTACATGCTTGTTATGCATATTCAGGTTTAAAGAATTGATTTACCATCAGTGCAAGTAATCATAACAGGAGTTATGTTTTCGGGTGGCTCTGGCACAGTGGAAATGTTGGTCATCCCATTCTGAAAGTCCAGGGTTCAGTCCTGGCTCGTGCAGTCACATGTTGATGTGTCCTTGGGTATGGCACTCGTCTGCAAACTGGTCCCACTGCTGCTCAAGTGATGTGTTACTGCTGTTATAGACTGAATGCATATTGTCTGCATAATGGCTTTCATCCCAGTTTTATTTTTGATGCATATTGGCTGCATCTCTCTGAAGATGAAACCAGAAGTGTAACTGTACTGTGTTTATCTTGTCTCTGACATAATCTACCAATGTGGACTTAAAGATTACGAAAACAAAAGGCTCTCTGTTTATGTCTGTTTTGTCTGAGTGACGCTCAGCTCACTGCTTAAACAGTCTGTCTGTTCACAAGACGGGCTGTCATGTGGCAGGTGTCGCACCAGCAGTCTCAGAGCCCTGACCTCTTAACATGCCAAAATAAAAATTCTGAAACAGCCTTAAATGTGGGGTTAGCTGATACAGATGAGCAACTTACATACAAGCTTATACCATCAATGGGCCAATGTGGTTGGAATAGATGTGACTGGGTAAGCATGCCCTGCAGTGTAAAAGCACTTTGAGTCATCTAACAACAAAAAAACACCATATAAGAACAGATCATTTAACATTCAAGTCCATTTTAAGATATCCAATAGCATTTTATTTAATAAGATAGGAACTATATCAACAACTTCTGACACAGGTTTTAATTATGTTTTACTTTTTTCTTTTTTCTTTTTTTCCTCTACACAAATACTGTCTACTAATTGACATTCATTAGAATGCAAAGAGGAATTACTTTAGTCCAGTAAGACAACTAAGGTGCCAAGAAGCTCAATGCTTCTGTAAACACTCAATTCTCTATCAATAAAATAATGGCCAAGGATGGGTATTGAGGACTTCTTCAAGTTGGGAATGGGTTTCAACTGCTTTAAATAGTAATAATAATAATACTAATAATAATAATAACAACTTTACCTTTAAAAACAGATTTATAAATTGCTTTAACAGAGAAACCATAGACAGAAACCCAGGGAACAGTCAGGTCAAACAAAAGTTTCCAAAGAGTCAAGTGGGAGGACAGGAGCAAAATGCAAACAGAGAGGGTTGAGGAAATTAAAGAAACAACAAGAATAAAAGTGCTAAACTGCAAACAGTTAATGTGCTCTATAAGTATACTAAGTATGGGTGAAATGTCAACATATACATCAAAGTTTGTTTGTTTGTTTGTTTTTTTAAGGAAGATAATAGGACAATGAATAGATGGTGACAACACATCAGGAAGATATGAAGATTACAGTCAATAAGGAACAGGTAAAAATAAAAATATCTCTCACAGAAAGATAATAATAACTTTCACAGAAAGTGTTAAACCATTGTGTCTATAAAAGGCAATTTCTTGACAGAAATGCTAAACATGGCATTTACTTTAGAAAACGGCAACAGGAGCTGTACTGTCTTTACCTTGTCTGTGATGTAAAGAACTTGTTGGGGATTGCTTGAAGTGATTTAAGAACTAATAACATTTGCCTTTTTGCTTTACAATTCCCTTATGAGTGCTATCCACCTAGTCCCACATACTCTGAAAATTATGCTCTTGTGAATGGCAGTCAGCATGAACAACTTAGTCCAGAAGGTTGTCATGGCAGACAGGAGGCAGAGACAAATGACACTAACAGCATAATATGTAAATATCTGTGGCCTTTTAATTTCAAGCAAGAGTGAAAAAACTAAAGCATATGTTAATTCAGCATGACATTTAACACAAGGGCTGCCATGTGTTTGTTGTTGTTGACCAAGAAAGCCTGTATGGGTTGACGTATTTCCCCAAAGATAATCCACAGGAAGTGATATGCAGCAATGACTTCTAAAAGCTGTTATTCACTGATCACATAGGTTTCAGCCTTAACGTGCTGACACATACAAGCGAGTAAGAAGAAGAAGAGTCAGAATTGGCATTTGTTGCCAAATACAGTTGCACATACCAGGAATTTGACTTGGTATATTGGTGCAAAAACAATTAACATATAATTAGGATAAGAATAAAAATAAGAGTCAGGGGGAATAAAATAAAGTAGAAAAATGGGTAGAAAATAGTGCAGAATTGACTTGTGTATTTCAATGACAAGGCTCCCTCGTGGTGACTGCTGGCGGTGCCTCACAATACTTGTTAATTCAACCTTTGTTTTGACTGTTTGATGACAGGTAGTGAGGAATTACAGGGGCCACAGTACAGCAAAAGTTCTGCCTCATCCATTGGTTAGTGCTCTTCTTTCTGTTGCAGCACACCCTGACATGTACAGGGGTGGGAGGTCCCTTTAAGTATTATCTACGCCAAGGCTGTTATGTTTTTGCCGACATTTGTTAATTTGCTGGTTAATTTGTGAGAAGAGTAACTTGAAAAAGTTAGGATCAGATTTTAATGACATTTTCCAGGAAAGTTTGTCATGGCTCGATTAAAAAGTGATTTGATTTTGGTGGTGATCCGAACCCAGATGGGATCCAAGACTTTTTTGAAGAATTTCTTAACAGTGTGAGATAGAGCAGTTTTACAGATTTTTAATAATAACTCAATATGTTCTCAACAGAAAAAAAAAAAATAGAGAAAGTTGCTAAAGGCACAATAGAGAACTGATTAAGTTTTGGTGGTGATCTTTGTCTGGACTAGCAATACAAGATATGGCAGTTTCCACATTTTTGACAATAACTCCCAAAAATGTTGGAAATGCCTTGATGGAGGTTTGTGCCCTTGGAGCACTGCTAGTTTTTATTTCAATTTTTAATTTTTGTTGTTCTGAAATAATCTAGAGTTTTATTTTTTTTATATATATATATATATATATATATTTAATTTTCAAAGTTTTCTAGAATATGCAAAGAACAAAAGATATAACAAAAGAAAGAGATAGGAAAATAAAAATAAAGAAGACAACAATACACAAAAGAGCTGCCAGATAAAGTTGCCAATACAACGTAAATAAATGCAGCATCTTTACTGAATACATAATCAGATGTCATGGATAGTTTTATTTTGGCCATAATTTATCACCCCTACGTAGTAAAACTCAAAGTATTTTTGTGTTTGAGCCTGTTGGGCTGAAATTCTGATATGACAGTGACATCTTTAAGACTTTTTAAGAATTGCATGTTTCTGATGCAACCCTTGTTTGCAATGTGAGATTTGTTCTAACAACCATCTGCTGTCATTCCCTCAGTTAACCTCTCCTCTTCCTCTCTTTTCTCCCTGATTATCTCAGCCTGAAGTGTCTCTTCCAGCTGTAAAAAAGGCAGAGACAGAGGTGTACTTATCACTTTGAAGCAGTAATTTTCCTCCACCTCCTCGCTGTAATAACAGGGCGAGCTTTCACACACAAAGACAGATATCTTCTCTGCTCCTTGTCACTGCCTACTGTTGTGTGCGTGTTTGTCTCAGCAGTGTATTAAAAAGAGAAAGAGGTAGTTGAGTGAGAGCAGAGGGACGCCTGCATAGCAACAGGCTGCAGCAGGTTTTATGGGGTTGGTTTGGTCGAGCTGTAATCAGGAGAAAAATGCTTCATCGTTTTCCTGAAGGAATGAAAAGAACATCATTCTCACTTGAACTTAGTCTTAAAGTGAAGTATTATTTATCTTCTGCTTGTCTTTTCTGCTTCACTCTGGCCAAAACACTTGTCATGCTCAGTTTTCTCCTCAGACTTGATTTAAACTCCTTCAGCTTCATCTTTAAGTGTTTAACAATGAAACAAGTCCCCACATGCCGAAGACAAATGTAGAGCTGCAATGTAAGGTTTGAACTTTGCAGTCAGTCAGAGTGAACTTCTCAAGGATTTTTTGTGGTCAATACCTAAACTCACTGGCCACTTTATTAGGCACACCATGCTAGTACTATTTCACCATCAGAGCTGCCTTAATTATTGTTTTTAGATTCAGTAAGGTGCTGGACATTCCTCAAGACATTTTGGTCTTTATTGACATGATAGCATCACACTTGTGCTGCAGATTTGTCAGCTGCACATCCTAAAGTTGCCCTATTTATTGGGATTCAGTGCTTGTGGAGACCACTGGAGTACAGTGAACTCATTATGTTCAAGAAACCAGTCTGAGGTGATTTGAGCTTTGTGACATTGAGCGTTGTCCAGCTTGAAGTTGCCAGCAGAGGATGGGTACACTGGGGTCATGAAGGAATGGACATGGTCAGCAACAATACTCAGGTAAGCTGCTGGGTTTAAACCGTGCTCAGTTGGTGCTGAGGGGCCCAAAGTGTGCCAAGAGAATATCCTCAATACCATAAACCCACCGACAGTCTGAACCATCGATACAAGGCAGGATGGGTCCATGCTTTTGTGACGTTCACACCAAATTCTGACTCTACCATCTGAATGTGGCAGCAGAGATCCAGACTCAGCAGACCAGGCAACATCCAATTTCTGTGAACCTGTTTGAATTGTAGCCCAAGTTTCCTGTTCTTAGCTTAAAGGAGTGACACCTGGTGTGGTTTTCTACTGCAGACAACTGCTTCAAGATTCAACGTTTTGTGCAACATACCATGGTTGTAACAAACAACTGTTGCTTTTCTGTCACTTCAAACCATTTAAGCTGTTCTCCTCTGACCTCTGGCATCAATAAGACACTTTAGCCCAAAGAGCTGCTGCTCACTCACTCTTTTTCAGACCATTCGCTATAGATGGTTATGCATGAAAATCCCAGTCGATCAGCTGTTTCTCAAATACTCAGACCAGCCTGTTTGGCATCAACAGTCATGCCACGTCCATGCTAAATCATTTTTCTCCTCTATCCCGACGCACAGGTCGTCTTGACTATGCCGGAATACATTGAGTTGGTGCCATGTGATTGGCTGAATAGCTATCAGCATTAACAAGCATATGAAAGAGTGTACCTAACAAAGTGCCTGTGAGTGAATTTTTCTTTTGAGTATTCACTTGGCATCTACTCAAAAAGTGTGTGAATGGTTGTCTGGCTCTGTATGTCAGCCCTGCCATTACCTGGTGACCAGTCCAGGATGCACCCTGAATTTTGCCCAAGATCTTTGGGATAGACTTGAGCCCCTTGGATCCTAAAAGGGATAAAGGTTCTGGAAAATGGATGGATGAAGTGTTGCCTCTGTATCTACCTCCACTATCTAACAGCACAAAGAGAGATGGGAAGAACATACCACATAATACACAGTTTGTGGCGTGGTCCGTCACATTGATTTCCTGTTCTGGCTCTAACCCTCAGACCAACATTATTGAGTTCAGAGGGGGAAATGAATTTAGCTGAAGATCTTATCCACACACACACAAACCTGCAGTGTGAGGTGTGTTTTTAGTTTAACAGCTGTTTGCTCGTCTCTGTGTCTCTCATCTGTCAGCTTTGTCACTTCTCCACACGCCTGTATCTTCATGTCTTATGAGTTTTACTGCAGCAGATTTATTAAGTTCTGAGTTTATATGCAGCTGATCGTACTGCAGTTAAAGCTCGAGTAAACACTCCTCTGCAAACACTGAAACATATTTTATGTGCTGCCTCCAGCTCGTGTGTTTAACTCTGATGTTTGTGACATTTACTGATGAGGCGGCTGTTTCTTTTGGTACATGGAAAATCCTGCAAATGTTTTTGTACACACTGAGGCCTCGATCACACCGTCCTTTAATTGTCAACAAGCACACATTGTTTATAAGATTAGATTAAATTAGATTGAACTTTGTTCACTCCCTCAGGGAAATTAAGATTCCATTAGCAGTTTTTTTTATAGCAGATAAAAAAGATATATAAAAAGATAGATATAAACAAAAATATTAATAAATAAATATATATAAAAATATGACTACAGGCTGGCTACTACTCCTTCCCATCCCCAGTCTTCCTGTCACTCCTCCTTCCCCCCAGTGAAGAGTTGTACAGTCTGATGGCCGGAGGGACAAAGGAGTTCCTCAGTCTGTTGGTCCTGCACTTGTGAAGGAGCAGTCTTGGGCTGAACATGCTCCTGTGGTTGCTGATGATGGTGTGCAGAGGGTGACTGGCATCGTCCAAAATGTCCAGCAGTTTTTCTCGTGTTCTTTCCTCTGCCATGCTCACCAGAGAGTCCTGCGTCATGCTGACTGCAGAACCGATGAAGGTAACACTACTGTGGGTGTTTACCACTGTGCAGATGGACTCAGAAGGCTTCAGTGGGCGCTAGCTTGTATCAAATCAAAGGACTACAAAATGTTGGATTAAGAAAGCCTTTGAATTAGATTTGACTTTAACTCACTGTAGAGCTTGACAATAAATCGATTAAAATTGATTCATTTGAATTATTTTCTGCAGAAGATTCTAAAAAGTAAAAGTAAAGATTTTTTTTCTTGACTTACTCTTACTGTAAGTTGTTGCAGTGTGAAAATACAAATACTGAAAATGTACTGTTTTCATGATGTAGGCCCTGTCAGGTTTTGCACAAGCACATGTTTAGACTTGTATATGTTTTTAAATGAGGTTAAATACCCATCCGAGAGCTCCACGCTAATATTCAATGAAAATAGCTCAGCTTTCAGTGTTTATGTAGACAAGTACACAACATAAAATGATCAACATTTTATGACGTGCATTTTAAATATGAAAGGGACATTCTGTTTAGTTTGTGGACATATTGAAATAACATGAAAGGCAAAACTTGATTTGTGTAATTTCTGTGTCACTTGGAGTTTTTTCTTTTTAAAGGAACAAAATCGATTAAAATCATGAATCGAGTTTTCTGGGAAAAATCAGGGGTTTTATTTTGTGACCATATTTCCCAGCCCTACTTACTGATGAGTTCAAAGCAACATCAGGTCAGTTTCAACAATGATCAGCTTTACAGACACCATGCTGTAACTCATAGTCAAAGTATTCCACCTTCATGGATGCCTCAAACCTGACAAAACTGTCACTTTAAGTGATTTGCACCAATTTGTGCCTTTTGCTTTTAATTAGTTTTGAGTAAATCCTTCATTTCTCTGTCTCAGCACATCTCATCACCTCTTGAGTTTCCATCTGTCTCAGCTAAATGGGTCAGTTTTAACAGATTTTTTCTCCCGAATGCTTCTTCACGCAGAGAAAGTAATCAAAGGGAGCAGCAGCATAAATTAACCCTGCTCTTACCTGACAGGTTGGGGCTTTGATGGAGATGAGAGGCATGGAGTAACACACTTTTCACACACACTGGCACACACAGTCATGCAGCCTTGAGTCAGCTCTGCATAATAGCCCCATGTTTCTCAGCAGGGGTCTGAGTGCCTGCAGGAGAAGAAACTCCACTTTCCCAGAGTGAGAGAGACAGCTTTGCCTTTGTACATGAAAGTCAGGAGAAAGTTTACACAGAGTTTATGTTTGTGGTACTCAAAACTTTAGAGGAGTTATCTGTATAATGAACCATGAGCTGAGAGAGGAAAATCTTAAAAAGAGATACACATTTCAAGATCCTTGCATTAGGGCTCGGTAATACAGTCCAAAATGTAGAATATAATTTATAATTTCTTGAGATACATGTTGTGCATCTTATTATTCAGCTGAATTATAAAGTTTGATCAGATTTTCAGTAAAAATCAAAACACAAAAACCTTTTTTCCACAACAACAAAAATATATATCCTAGATAACCAATATAAGATGACTTTGTAATTTAATTATTAAAACTGCAGCTAATCGTCCATAAAGTGTTCCCTGTGTATTGACAAAATATTCTCCTGTTATATACCATGTTTTTCAAAATAATAGAATATCCATTCTTTTGCTGACAGGTTTCAAAAGAATAAAAACTTTATGATCTTCAGTCATATTTTTATCTAAAAGGGAGAGAGAGTGAATGACAGATAGAAATCACTGTCTTAATTGGAGATGCATCTGGATTTAAGGTTAAGATTTAAGATTAAAGAGCCCATATTTTTCCTTAACTCAGGTTCTTTTGTTGGATTTTGATGACTGCTAGAGTTTTCACATTCACTAAAGTTCATAAAACCTTCTAGTTTTCATGTGCAGGGTCCCTCCTGATCCAGCTGTATTCTCACAAGATCTGAGACGCTCTGTCAGAGACTCTGTCACTTTCAGGCCCCTCTCCCCACGTGGGCCCAGTCTGTTCTGATTGGTAATTCAGTCTGCTCTGTGGTGATTGGTCAGTTCAGTTTTGCCCTCTTTTCCTAATGTTGCTAACAAATGTGTGCAATTCAGACACGTGACAGTGTTTGTGACTTTGTTTTTATGGTATTAATAGGCATCACCGTCACTGAATTGTACTAGAAAAAAAAAAGAAAAAAAAAAGTATAATAAATATGCTCCTTAAGTAAGTTTCATGGAATGTTTTCGCTTATTAACACCTATCATTTCAAATACATTATCTTGTGGCCAACTAAGGTAAAGCAAGTTTTTTGTACACAAAAGGTAAATTTGGTTTACAGAGGTTAAGTCAGTAGCCTTTTGCACAATTATCATCCAATGACAGGACAAGACAGAACATGATAAAGTGACTACAGTGCTAAACACTTGATAAACAAGAGAAGAGATGACCCATCAGTAAAAATAAGGCAAATCAAAGCAGGATACAAAGATGATTTTCCACAGGTAATAAAAATGTGGCAATTAAAGCTAAAAACCCAGAAGCAATCAATTAAAACCATGTGCAGAGATCATTAAAGAGTTAGTAAGTAATGGCCCATAAATAATCCATTCTTCCTACATTATAACCACAGAAGGCTAAATGTTACAACCTGTTGATCTTCCTGATGGCTGCTGGGACAAAGCTATTTGTGTCTTTTTGTTTACAGATATTAGCATTTTACCATTTGTGGTTCCAATCGTCAATAGTATTTCTACCAAAGCACACCAAACTCAGTTTCCTTTTTAACCATTCGCATTTCATGCCTGGTGCTTGGTTTTGTTTTGGACGTTCGATCCATTTCATTTGTCTCCATCTTCTTCTTGTTCATTTGCATCCATCTGACAGGTGTTTCAGTCTTAAATCGTCTCTGATGTTCTGTAAATCCATATTCATGAGGTGACCGCTGAGCTTCATTCATTATCCCTTTGAAACAGCAGCAGAATAGTGACAGTCGCTGTAAATGAACCCGGGCAGAGCTGTGGTCACAACGGGACTCTTCTACAAATCCTACACTGACAAAACAGCATCTTATTCTCACATTTCATTGTTGATTTTAGTTATTTCTAACCCTTTATGCATGTTCTGGCTCTTAAATCTTATAGAGTCTAATGTTTTCTTAAAAGTTCTAACAAAGTTGCTGCTCTCTGCTGCTAAGAGGGGCAGTTGTTGATATTTTCAGCGTTAAAAGCAGGTTTGAATCTGTCAGAATCTTGTGGTTGGTCTTCATAAACCCAAACTAACAAAGCTGATATCCAGAGGACAAAATGCTATTACACCCTCTGAATTTTTCATAAGATGGTAAACATGTCAGTGTGTGTGTACCGTGTGTGTATGTGACAACAGAGATCCCTTAACACACATCAGTGAACATCCAACATGGCAGCTCATCCCTCACACAGCTGTGTATGTGTTTGTGGGGAGACCACATGCTAAGCCCAAACCGCTGATGCTGCACATCTCAACAGATGGCAGGAGACGCACACAATCTCCTACACACAGCATGCAAGTTTGACATCACATGCAGTCATATTTGCCATGTTGTGTTTGAATTAGACACAACTGATCAAATGTCATATATGCATGTACATAATCCTGTTATACATGAATGCTCAACAGATGACATAAACATTTGTCAGTTTGTGCTGATTTCGGCTCTCATTTTGAAGATTTTGTCATAATGCTTCACATGGGGACTTGATGGTCAAGAGGAGAAGTATTAGCTCTTTTGTTCTTGTGTCAGTGCCCTCTGTCCTTCTGTCCATCTTCTCTGCCGTCCTCAGCAGCTTCTATTTTTCAATGACCTGTAGTGCTTCTGGACATGGTAAGAGTGTCATATTAAGTGACATGCTGATGTACTGAAGAGATATTTTAGCCAAACATGATTATTACAGACAGATGAAAACTTGTTATAACCACAATAAGTCACAATCACTGAGACAGAGTGACACAAAGAGTTCATGATCACACTGAATCAGGGTTTGGTCAAAAGAAAATGCACACAGCTTAACGCCAACTGGTATCCAGGCCAGAGGGATGGATGGAAGGAGGGATGGACGGATCAACCACCCACAGGGTGGTTGGTTGGTTGGTTGGTTGGATGAAGGGATGGAAGGATGGATATACTATTGAATGCATGGATTGATGAAGTGATGTATCCTGAACTGGTGAAGTGATCTCTCTCTCTCTATAGAATGAATACATACATATATATGTATATATATATATGTGTGTATTTATATGTATATATGTATATGTATATATATATATGTATTTATATGTATATATGTATATATATATATGTGTGTATTTATATGTATATATGTATATGTATATATATACATATGTATACGTATGTATGTATGTATGTGTGTATATATATATATATATATATATATATATATATATATGTATGTATGTATATGTGTATATATATATATATATATATATGTATATGTTCTGAAGTGTTTATTATTTATTATTATATTATTGTGTTTTTGTTTGTTCTCTAGGAGGCTTATATGACGAATGTGGTCGTGCATTCAGGTGCTTGCAGTGATTGATGTATTTTTCAATGAATATTGACTGTAGATTGTTAACGAGGATACCACCCATGTATTTATTTTGTATTGTTTCGATGAACATTGAAAGCTGGGTAAAGTATTTTAATTTTATTTTACTTTTGTGACCTGATTTGTAAGGAAGGGGCAGGATTCCAATCCCCTTTTGCTTCATTGTGTCCCTTCTCAAACTGGTTTGTTGTGTTTTCATACATGTGTATGTACTTATATGTGTTCAGTTTTATTGATAGATGTGTGCAGTTGTTTGGTGTACACATGAATTATTTTATTTTGACTTTTTTTTTTTTAGTTTGAGATTAATTAAAAAAAAAATAGATGGATGGATGTATGGTGGAAATAATAACATAGAGAATGGATGGATCCCACTCGAGGAGTAGATGTATGGCTGGATGCTTGGGTGCCCAGATTTTTTAATGTATTTTATTTTATCATTGCTGATATATTTTTGGTGCTAAATGTTTTTGAAGTTTTGGTGGTTTTTGTTTACATCGGTCTTTTGATCAGAGAGGTGTCATGTAGAATCGGATTTATTAACAAAATGTTCATTAAATGTTTAAAACAATCTGATGAATAGGCTTTTGTGTAATTAACTCTCATTTTTTATTGGAAACATATTTGAAGTTATTTGTGTATGGTATATTGGGATATTTGTCTCTAGATCATTAAATATCAGCTTCAAACCACAAAGTTGCTGAGACTTGTCCTTGTGTTGCTTGCTAACATCTGTCTGATGTCTTTGTGTGTCCTCTAGTAAGAAGGGCAGAGTGTGTGTGTGTGTGGGTGTGTGTGTGTGTGTGTATGTGTCTCACTTCTGTGAAACACCTGAGTTCAGCAGCAGAGCTTTTACAAAAACATCAGATACACACAGATTGTCCTGTCAGAGCTGCAGGAGATGGCTGGCCATTTTGGGGCTCTGTGCAGAGGACGTTCATGGGAGTTTGAGCTAAAAGTGTTTGTGTGTGACTGAATTGTTCACTTTTTCGCTCAGCTGGAACATATGCATGAATTAGTGATCAGAAATTGGTGTTTGGTTCATTGCAGAGCAACACATGAAATCTATCGGCAGCATAATTGATGTTTTCCAGGTTCAAAATATGAAATATGACTTTCAGTTGGATCATGAAGGATAAACTTGGTTTATTTTTGTCTTCAGCTGCAGGACCAGCAACAGGAAGAGCCTGATCGTGACATCCAGCACATCGCCCACTCTGCCCAGACCACACTCACCTCTGCACGGACACACAGGTAACACATGCCCAGACGGATCAGAGTTTTCCCTTCATTAAAACAGACGCCACAGTAAACTTGTGTGTCAGGATGATACAATCTGATGTTTACTCATCCTGTCACCATCATCACTTTGTATCAGTCAGTGTTGTGCAGGTTTTCAAGGACTGCAGTTGTTTTTGACAGAGAGTAACTGCAGTCATTTCCACCCGTGCAATATCTTTAACCACCAAATTAGTCATGGCCTCTTAGCTTTCTACTAAGCATTTATATACTTTTCTGTTGATAAGTGTTTGAGAGACAGACAAACTAACAAAGATTACATTTTAGAGCTCTTATTAACACAACGTAACATAATCATGTGTTTCTGTAGTGTTGTACCTCTAATTCTCTTGGTGTGTGTAGTAACAGCAGGAGATATGAGCTACAGAGCATCGTCTTGTTCACAATCAAGTACCAACAAATCTGAAATTAACATCTCCGACTACACACTGGGTGCAGCACAGCAGCGGGTTTGGTTTGATTGTAGTGATTAATGCACAAACTGCAAAGACTATCCAGTCTGGTTTTGTTTTTATTCTTAAACCCTTGGTGATACTTTATAGTAGGAATGGGAATCAAAAACCGTTTCCAGGTAAAAATCAATAACAAGTCATTAAGCTTTCATATTTCCTTGTGATGTGTGATGTAAGGCGGAGCTAGATTTAAATGGGTACTGCCAAAAACACATTGGCAATATCAGCATCAGAAATCAGTACATATCCAGTGTGAAGCATTCATAAATAATGAATAGAGTTGAGTACTGTTCAGATTTTGTTTTGTCACCTGGTCCAGTTCCTGTTCTGCTGACCAAATCCAGTTCTTAATGCTTCCTTGTTTTGATTCAACATTTTTTTCTTTGTAGAGTTAAATACAATTGATATTTGGAGAATAGAAATCTGCCTGCCTTTATTTTTGGCCCAGTTAGGGTTTCAACAATGAGCTGTCAGCTGTTAGGGCTATTTTCAATCCCCCTCTGTATATACATTAAATATTGCCCTTTATCATGAGGACGTGCGAACATCAATAATTATTGACCAAAACTGTTTCATTAAGGAATGACAAGTTTAAAGTTGTCATTTGGTGTGATTGCTAGTTTTTCTTTGAGCAACTTCAGATTAAATGAGTCAAACCCGGTTCAAATATGTGCATATTTCTGTGGATATCTATAAAATGTAATGTATTTACTTACATAAATGCTGCTGTCAGTGTGAAAAGTTTAACCCTCTTACCTCAAATCTTATCACTCACTGTACAGTGACATCCTTTTTCTCACCTTGTTCATTTATTTTGGTGAGCTCTGCAGGGTCTCTTCCTGTAAACAGGAGAGAACGGGTTGTTTCTTGATTCATATTTGAAGAGTACCAACCTGATTATTTTAACGAAACTGAAATGTGAAGGTGAGCTCAGCTGTGTTTTACCTGAGCGTGGGGAGGTGTTGGCACAGCTGCCTGCATCACTGCAGGAACCCTCTTCATCTTTTCAGCTCAGTTTGTCAATATTTCTGATACAACTATCACGGGTAGGGCTGGGCAATATATCAGTTAAATTGATTAAATCTAATTATTTTCTGCAGAATATTTTAAAATTAAAAATCAAGATTTTTTTCTTGACTTATTCTTATTCATTTTATAATTTCTTGCAATGTTTGAAAATATAAATACTGAAAATGTAAAGTTTTCATGCTGGTAGGCCTTGTCAGGTTCTGCACAAGCACACCTTTAGGCTGGTATTTGTCTTTTTAAATGAGATTAAATATTAATCAGAGAGTTCATGGTTGTATGCTGTGAAAATAGCTCAGATTTCAGTGTTTATGTAGACAAACCTGCCTATGTTCAGACTACTTAATTGACAATTTATAACAAAATCATAGCGCACACTTGAGGGACACTCTGTTGAGTTTTGGAATATATTCATAATGTAAAGGCAAAAATTGATTTGTGTCATTTTTGTTTCACTTGTTTTTTTTGTTTGTTTGTTTTTTGAGAGGGAAAAAAAATCAATTTAAATCATAAATCAAGTTTTGTGGGAAAAAAAATCAGAGATTTTATTTTTTAGGCCATATCTCTCAGCCCTAGTCAGAGGTGTAATCATACAGAAAATGTTCCTGTTTCCTGTTTGGAACTGACAAGAGGAACAGAAACTCCTTATCAGCGTCTTATCAGATCCTTGAATTTTAAAATGCTGGAACTGGTTGTCAGGACCCAAGCCTACGCATGAGACAACCACAAGTACTAATCAACTTTCATCAAAGTACAGTGGAAAGAAAAAAATCAGTTTAGCAGGCAAAAACCTCATACAGAACAAATCTCATGTTGAACAGCCATCTGCTGTGATTTCTACTCATATTGGTTGTTCAACACTCAGATAAAACCACAGATTTGGAGGAGTGTGTATGTGTAAATTTGATGTGCGTTGCCGCTCTGTGTATGACAGATGAAATGCAGCTGACAGAAATTTTGTTGAGCACACTTGACAAGACAAGCACATAAACTCCACCAACCACCAGCAGAAAACAACACACACTCGTCCACTTGGCCCCTCAAATGTAGAGAGAGAGAGAGAGAGAGAGAGAGAGAGAGAGAGAGAGAGAGAGGTGAATAATGTCGATACTGATTGATGATGACTGAGGAGGGCGAGTGAGGGACAGAATTGAAATATAGATCGAAGGGACAGAATAAAAATGGATTGGTGCTGGAGAGTGAATAGGAGGAAAGAAAAGGACAGGATGAATGAATAAAGATGGAGAGATGTTAAAATATTGTATTGACTGAATTGTATCTGACTGCAGAGGAAGAGAGAGAGGCAGAGACACGTGTTAAATATCCGTGTTTATGTTCTCAGCAGACACACATGTCTCATAACTTGCTCAGGAAATGAATGTTTCTGATTGTCATGGCATTGCTTGTCAAGAAAAATGAATAAATACGTACAAAAAATCCTCTATAGAGACTGGTATCCAAAGGCCGGCTTGCATTTAATAGCTGGAGCATAGTCAAAGTTAATGTTTATTCCTTTGTGTCTTCAATTTAAGCAGCACAGCTCTTAAGGCTTTTCAGCAGTCATCTGTCTTTCCTTTACGGTAGTCACACCTAATGCGAAAAATCTTCTACTCTGCATGTAACCAAAAAATACATGAAGGAGCAAGCAGAGAGATAAACAGCGGACACAGAGTGCCCCTAAGTCAGGAAAGACAACAAAATAGAGAGTTTTTAACCAAAACAAACATCAGGAGAGGGTGGAGAGAGCCGACATGGCACAACTCTAATCAGAGGACAGTCAGTCATTGTAGTTTAACCCCAGATTCATACCCACATTTCAGAATTGTTCTGTTCATTAAATGCTGTAATGCTGACCATGAATACAAGACAAAACATGTCTTTACTGACTGAAACTGAACTTAGGACAGGGATAACAACGCCCAACAAAGCCCAATTATTGATCTGACACTCCATTACAACACCCAGTGTTTACTAAAGCATTTTCCTCTTTCTAGAGTTTACATAGATATCCATCATTGATACAGAAAGTTTTCTGCTCAGATGTAAAATCATGACAGGATGAGCTACTGCTTCTTTCTCTAATAATTGAATGTGTGAGTGAGGAAGAGAAAAGCGGGGAATACAAGTCTACTTTTGATTATAATTTATTGAAAAAGACTGCCTCAAAGGCTGTTGATTTTTAAGACATAATCAAAATATGTTTTTTAAATAAAGAAAAAACTAAACAAAACCTTAGATATATATGTTTACGGTGATTTCTCTTTTTAAGTATGAATATTCAAACAAGAATATTTATTTATTTAAGCTATTTGTGTATAAATTTTGCTTAAGTGGAGTTTTATTATTATGATACTAGTTTGAACTGAAACAAAATGACTACTTGAACAGAGACTTTGATATACATGTCTACCTCCAGTAGAAAGCTTCCTTCACGTAAAGGCCTGGCATTCTGCTGTTTCTGTATTTAAGGATTTACTGTACGTCACACTCATTTTCATATCATTGTGCTGGCCAGAAATTGTTGCTGATGGGCCAGTTTTGACCCACTTGGCCACCACTTGCCAGCCCCTTGTTTTGACTTTTGGATTCAGAGGTCGTGGTTTTGGCTTCATGCCCTACCACAAAAAGACTTCCACAGTACTTTCACAGTTTTAGTTTGTTTTCTGGATTACCTTTGCAGTAAAGTGTTGCTTGTTGTAAGTTTGATTTCAGCCATTTTGCCAAGTTCAATATTAGCCTCTAAGCTAACAGAAACCATCATGTTGCCCAGGTCTGCACTGAAATCGCTCAGTTATTGGTGCTCATCTGATTAATATGCAGCACTGGGGGGAAAGACTTCCCCTCATTCCTGCAGACCCTCTTAATTCAGAGATGATTACTTTTTTCTTTTTTTCTCTTTCTCCCGACCTCTCTCTTCGGCTCTAATCAGGAATTTCATCATGGTTTCAATCATGAAGCCGTTTACTGCTAATCAGACGGAGATTCCTCAGCGTCTAATATCCTGAGGGGCTGATGAGGACGCCCAAAAATGACTTTTATAAAATGCTGAGAGTCTGCATAAATCCTTTGTTCCTCCCTTTGGCTCCTTTTACTTCATCTTTCATTTTTCCTCTTTTCTGCTTCTCAATCTGCCCTTTCTTGAACTTTCCTCTCGCCTTGTTGCTGTCGGCGAGCTGTTATTTAGAAAGGGCAGCAGATGATAGACGGGTCTGTGTGCTCTGACTCCTGATGAATCCTGTCAGACAAACCTGGTGCTCGTATTTGCGATTATAATAAAGGGAAGAGAAAACTAGATTCACTCTCGTGTGACACACTCGTGAGGAAGCACAACTTCTCTTTTCCTCTCCCCACTTATTGCTGCATTTTGTCATCCCAAACACACTCTTCCCCGGGGACGCTGGAGACTGAGGAGGCACAAAGCAGATATTACATTTGCATGTTTCTCATACGCCTCCATATTTTCCTGCTCTCTCCTAAAGTAGGTCACTGTCACTGCAGCTCCAAACTCAAAAAGTGTCTAAAAATGTGACAACAAAGCAGCTTCTATCTTTACCTGAAGAGATGAGACACCAGGCAGGAGCTCTGAGCTCTGATTTACATTCAGTGTGGCTCCATTGTTCAGGTTTAAAATACAAACAGTGTTTTTTATCCCATTGGAGAGGAGATAAGTAGGAGGCAAACAGACAAGTGTGGACATGCAAATGTGCTGAAAATGACTAAGGACCCCTTTGGATGTAGCGTGACTTTGCTGTTTCTGCATGAAAACACTGCACTAAGTGTTTTTTATTTTGCTCACTGTCAACACTTGGCCACTCCTAATCAAAGGTGAATTAATTCCTCTGTATCCGTGAAATCTGGAGAATAATTTTAAATCAAGACTTTGACAAAGGGGACGAACAAATTACTAGATTTGTCTTACGCTGAGTTCTGTATGACCCCCTTACATTTACAAAGAAAGACCCCAAACAATGCACATAGAGCTGAACTTGGTCATTATACCTCAAATTCAAAATTTTAGAAAAAACTGCTTAAATTTTACTAAAAGATGAAAACTAGGGATCCTCAGTTCTACCATCATGTTGCCCTGAGCTGCCCAGAGCTGAAGCCAGAGAAAAGTCCTCTCAACCTGTTTGTCCAAAGGCTTTTCCCAAATCACATGAACCGGCCTGAAGAGCACAAGGACCACAGCAACCACCAATACAACCAAACAAAGCCCAGGAATAAGTATTTCACTTAAATTTCTTTCTGTTACTGGGAAGAAGCAACCCCAGAAAAGCAAACTAGCATTATTAGGCCCGAACAGAGAATATCTTTTGACAGATTACCTGAGGACTGTAGAGGATCCTTCACTGAGAAAAATCCTGATGAGGGTCGGACTCAGTGACCACAGATTAGCTTAAGAGACAGGTCGTCACAAAAAGAGCTGGCTCCCAGAGTTAGACAGACTCTGACCCCAATATGACGCCCAACAGGTAGAGGCAGAGCTTCCCCTCCTCACATCCTGTCCTAAAAATCCAGGCAGTGGGAGAGGAAAAATTTCCCAAAATAACACACACTCCCAGAGTTTGAATAAAGTGATATTCAAATCTCATATTTACTGGGATGAATGCAAAACTGTGAGATTATTGTGGCCAAATATATTAACATGAGTGACATGAGCACACACATGTATATTAATTAACATACATACACGACTACAGATGCACAAGAACATCCACACACAAATAAATACACACAGTTTTCATTTTATATAATCTCATAATGACACCATCCCCCCATCTTGCAGTAAGACTAGGGCTGCACAATATTGGAATTTTGCAATATATACATAGATATTTTTTAATTTATTGTTGCTGATGCAGATATTTCTGGTCAAGAGCTCAAGCTTTGTACTTAACAAAAATGGACTTGGTTGTTTCAGTGTTACAATATATTTTTACAAGGAACAGATGTAAAACAAGAAAAACAGCATTAAACTCTTGCAAAATGAAATCCTTGATTTTTAAATGTACCCATGAGAAGGTGCATCAATATTGTACATTTGTGTAATTTGCCAATATTCCGGCTGGTATATGGCCAATATGTGAGGCCAATATGTTGGCTGTAAATATCTGCAAAAATGTAAATATCAGCCGATAACTTTTTAGGCTGATACCAAACCGATAATATTGTGCATCCCTAAATAAGATGTATCTCAATGAAGCACTGGTGAAACAATAATAAGAAAAATAATATGAAGTACAATCCCTGGACTTGATTAAAAAGGAGACAAATATTTGAATTCCTGTAAGTAAAGCCCCTTCCCTAATACAGCTATAGTTAATATCCCACGATTTTGATGAACAGAGACGCCTTAATGGACTCTGGAGGTCACTAATTTTCATACAACACAGCAATGACACAAACCAGTGGCAGAGGATTTGAATGAGGCTTTGTGTTCCAGTATAAAGAGCTACAATACTAGCTGGTGACCTTTACCTGCTTGTGTTTGTGGTTACTTTAGTTTGAACAAATGTTAAAAAATTAGCATCTGAAATTATTAGAGGATCCACACCAGCATCTCAGATACAGCATGTCTCCAATGAAAGCTAGACAAAAGAACGTCTGTTAACACCACTTAACATGGTCACAAATTAAACCTTAGCTCCAATCAAAGGTCAGGCTCGTGGGACGGCTTCTCAAATGAAGCAGTCATAAGAGAAATAATAAGAAAATCTTGCTTGTCAGAGGTGTCACCACTTGGTAATAACTTCACATAACAGTTTGTTTATATGTTTTCATGTAGACAAAGATGTTTTAAGAACTTGTGTGTTGATAGGATTACATTTTTGAAATGGTTTTAAAAATACCAGCTTAATTGTGGACAAGGCCTTACTTATGTTACACACCTTGCAGCAACAAAAATGATCAAACACTTACACCCTGTCTCATATCCACACGCTAACAGGCCAGTTTACACCTCACTGCTGTGTGTGATTTTTCTCCACTGAAGGAAATGGATTGTCCTGCCTGTCGGTGAGCCTTAAAGACTGACTTAAGCTCCAAACAGACAGAAAGACGTGTGGATCCATGAAGTGTGACGGTGCAGACTTTCCCCCTCAGTGTGCTTGTATTTCAGCGTAAATCTACACCATCACATCTGACATGTTTCACCCTAACAAGCTGCTATTTGACTATTAACCCACCACATGTTCACTCGAGTGTGTGTTCATGCTCTGCTCAGAGAGATTCACATCAGACAGGGAACAAACGGTGTATTAATGTTTGAGTCCCAGCTCTGTCCAGACAAGCTGCTCAGGAGAACTGAATAATTGATGTGGCGTTGTCCAACTACTTTATCTCTGCCCCTGGTTCTGTGGACGCCAGCCTTTATACCCCAGTTTAAAGAACAAAAACAACATTCGAAGTTTAAAACTACAGCACAAGGTGAATGAAAATACAAGAAATGCATCACAATATAACAATACCTAGATTTCAATGCTATTAGAAATAAGCAGTTACACTCCTGTTTTGTTGCCCTGGTACTGAAACAGTTGTTGACATCATATTTAATTCCAAAGCACTTCCAATTTTAGGAAATTGGTGTAACATGCCACCCCGAGTCTTTGTGAGATTGCTGAAGTTAGAGAAATGCATATCTTTTAATAACTCCCACCCAGCCTACACCTTATTCCATGCCTTTCTATGAATGGAAGCAGATGTATTAGTCACCTCTGTTACTCTCCATGTTCACCTTTCCTCTCAGCTTCAGTTCAAAAAATGAGTCCCCTAATTAACCTCTCTGATTCTGTGTCCGTTTCTGTCCAACCTTCATTACCACCTCCTCTGTTATTTCTGTTTTTACAATTTGAATTGGCGTCATCTGCTGAGATCCCTCTCCTCTTTTAATAAACCTCCATTTATGGTCTTGTTTTTGCACAGCCTTTGTCTTGTTGAGAGGCTGGAGTAGATGGAATATGGAGGGACAAATAAACACTTCACACTTTCACTCTGCTGTTATACCGACTGTCAAAGAGGACTGTTATTCTCTCATTTGTCTGAGAATACAGTCCAGAAAGCCTGATGTGTTTGGAAGCAAAATGAGTTTGAATAATATCCATGAAAGACTTTATCCACTGGTTCCTGTCTACAGATTATATCTTTAATATTCCTCAACATCAAAACAGAGATGTTTTTTTGTGAAACCTATCAAGTTTGATTTCTGGATTATCCCAGGATTTCTCAGAATGTGGTTCAAAAAACTGAATATTAAATTTGCCCCTTGCACAGTTTAATCTTCAGCTCTAAGTCACTGTGAGCTGAGAGCAAAACTGAGGTCTTATAACAAATGAAGACCTGCGACTTGATAATTTGGGATGTAATGAAATTTATGATGAGTTCATATCTGCTTTTCTCCCAAGTCTTAGCTTATTTCCTCAAAAATGAAGAACTGGTTCATTCTGCCAAAGGAAAAATATTATTCTTAAGCCACTCACAGATTTTTACAATGTCAGTCCACTTCATGCTGCTCAGAGAGAGACTTTATAAACATAGGCAGAGGCATCATCTCACTGATCTCTTGTTTTGTGTCCTCTTCTTTTTCTCCCTCAGGCACCAGCCCTCTGGACAGCCCCCGAAACTTTTCCCCCAACACAGCTGCTCACTTCTCTTTTGTTCCTGCACGAAGGTGAGACACACAGACACACGTAATACCACTTATAGGTGCAGGTGTGTTTGCCGGTGCATCCTGAAAAAACATGATGAAAAATAAAGAAAGCATTAATGTCCAGGCTGATGTGGAGTTTATCGATGTTCCTGAAGTCCTGGCCGCTGCTTTGTTTTAATCTGCCCACCACATAATTAAATCAAAGAAATTGAAAATAGACTAGATTTACTTATAATAATAATAACTTTATTTATATAGCACCTTTAAAAACAGAAGTTTACAAAGTGCTTTAACAGACAAAACAAAGGCAGAAACAGGCAGAACTTCGGGGTACAATAAAATCAACAATCAGGTCAACATGAGAGTCAAAGGGAAAGGCACAGAGGGTCATGTTAACTAAAACAACAAAATGAAAGAAAATAGTATAAATTGATTGAAACAGCTGATGTAATTTAGGAATACACCAAATCCGTATAGCTCATCATGTCAACACGTACAGATGAAGAACAGTGGTGGAGAAAGTATTTCGTTTTATGTATAATGACAAGGAGACGACGAGACTGTAAATAGATAATAGATTTACAGATACATAAATAAATTTAAGACTGTTGAAAGTTGACGACATCACATCAGGAAAATAGAAAAGAAGAGGGCAGATAGAGGACAGGTAAAAAAAAACAAAATAAAATGAAATAAAAATAATGATAATAAAAAGGGAGTATATCAAAACAAGAAAAGATATTAAAATCAGGACAAAAACGATGAGAAACCGTGAGGAAGGTAAGAACAGTAGAGCTTAAAAATAGTGAAATAAGTAAGTAAAAAAGGGTCATGTAAAAGCAAGTCTAAAAAAGTGAGTTTTAAGATGTCACTGATTCAGCTCGCCTTATCTCCTCGGGCAGGGTTACCTTTAGGACTTGTGTGTGTGTTAGGTAGCCCAACACTCCCTTTTGCCAGGTGTGAATGCACCTACATTTTACATGTTACAGTTTGTTATCTGATAGTTCAGACTGCATGTGGAGGTGGTCCACGGTCCCTTCATGTGGACTGGTTTTGATCGTGTAGATCTTTAAATGCAGTAGCGCACTTTCAAGACCATCAAGTCAAGTGATCTAGTACACAGTAGTCTGCTAGTAAACTCAGAGGATTCATTCAACCTCCTTTTAATCTGATCAGTGCCCTGTGGTTTGTTTTCTTAACAGTTTATTACTATTTATCTGATCCTGTTTATCCTGCTGATCATTTAAACTGTAGTGGGCAGTATTCAGTAACTTGTAGTATTTCACTTTTATAATATAACTGTTAAAACTAAGTTTTTTCTTTGAGATATGATGTTTTCTGAAGCTTGTATCTTTAATTGTTGCTTTTCCCAAAAATCAAAATGTAAACAATTTTTGAACATACACTCTAATATTGTAAGACATTAAATTAAGTGCTATATTTAATGAAGATGCTGGTGATATGAATCAATTGGGTTCATAAATATTGACAAAATAAAAGGGTAGTGGCTCCATGCAAAGTCTCAACCCTGCCTCGGACTGAGTTCTCTTAGATATAATCAGTGCTGCAGGGGGTTTATTATTAAACAAATGATAACACTATTACATTTAAAGGCATGTTTGAGACAACATGAGGGTGTAAAGCTGTTATAAAGGCATTTACACTCTGCACATAGCATGCAGGGATTTATAGTCAAATGCTGAGGGTTGAGAAATCAATCAATCAATCAAAATTTATTTGTAGAGCACTTTACAACACTCAAAGTGACCAAAGTGCTTTCCAGTTAAAAATAGATAACAAGATAAGAAAATAAAATCAGATTAAAAGAAAGCAACAAAAGAACACGTCAGGGAAATAAAATCAGATAAAATCAGATAATATAGATAAATAAAACAAGACAAAATGAAATAACATGTCACCACATTACTGTGTATTAAAAGCCAGTCTGAAAAAATATGTTTTGAGCCGGGCTTTGAAAAGGCCAAAGTCGGTAATGGTGCGTATGTCGGGGCAGTGAATCTATTTACAGCTTTTGTCTTTTATTTGAACATAAACATGCTTTTAAAGACGAGCAGGTAATTGATATTTAGTAAATAAGTTTGTGGTGCTGATTGAGCCAAAATGCCTTCAAAGGTCAAAACAACAGCGGATCAGTGAGGCCAGCAGGATGTGAGTAAGCTGCAGTAAGCCTGAGAGTCAGGGACATTAATGTGTTGTTCTTGTTTTGTATTGTTAAGTCAGGGTTTGAACAGACATATTTAAGTGCAGTCACCTTGATTTTAAGTTACTCAGCAAGGATTTAAAGCAAAGTGTAACTGGATTTAAAACACTGAGTTTGTACTATCATAGTAGTATCTGGAATAAATACACTTTTTCTAAGCATACAGCAGAGAGCATACAAGAAAGACTGTGGCGTCTTTTCTAACCAAAGCTAAAGATAATTCCTCTGCTTCACATGTTAATAAGCTAAATTGATTGTAATTTATTTGAAATAAAATATAAGTAAATCTCCTTAGTCAGAAACTAAGCAGGGAAATATGCAGTTTGATTGGATGATCTCTTCTTGAGCCTTAATGTTGATATCTCTGAAACATTTTGAAGTAGCTCCTGCAGAGCATCTGTGCTGCTGCTGATGTGCAGGGAGATGATCTCTCTGAGGCTGTCACTCAAACTGGGATTAATAAACCTCTTATCTGTCTGGGCTGGGTGCACATACTGTAATTATGGAACGGAGAGGAAAGAGAAGAGAGAGCAGAGTGTGAGAATCAGTGATTCTGAGCCTGGACTGGATAAACGTCCAGGTTTCAGCACAAGTTTTCTTCAAGAAGCTGATACTTAAAATCTCATATGAAAGTTTTCCTCATAGTAAGCCTCTTAACTCTTCATTAAGAGGATGCTGTTGTCATGGTAACACACCTACCCAGTCACACTGGACCCCCGGGGACATTTCCATGACAACATCATCACACATTGTGCTGCAGACTGGCAGACACACAGCAGCCAAAAAGAGCATTAGTGTCGATTTGAATTGGAAATCCGTCTCTGTCCGAACGTTGACCTCACTGATGCAGCAGAGGCAGGAACAGCAGCAACACCATGTGGTGAAGGAGAGAATTACACTCCAGTGTGCTAAACACTTTGCAGAGGCTTCATGTTTTTTTTTTTCCTTACCAAAATAGAGATACAGATGGTTTTACATTCATGAAAGTGATGCTACTGCTGACCTGGTTGGAAAAATCAGAACAAATATCAGGCGTTGTGTAATAGTAATTAGATAACCAGGTCATTTTTGCCAGATATATTTTATGTTTTATCTTGCTCTTGTCTGGAGATAAAGTTTTTCTTCCTCCTAATTAGATGTGTTTTATGCCTGCAAAAATACCCTTAAACTTAACTATGATCCAGATTTTTCATTACAAAACTAAACATAGCTGTTATTTTTGATTTTGTGCATCATTTAATTAGACTTTAATCAATACTTTTTATACTTATTGTCTAAAGTTTTTGCATTTTACGATACTTAAGTCTTAAAAGAATGCAATAAAATGTTGTTTTTTCTTTCTTCATGACATTTTGGCTTTTATATGTTGTTATCTTGGATATTGTGGTTAAGTTAATTGCTGTTGTTTTTTCAAAATATTTATAAAGAAATCAGATCTGATGGGAAATCCAGCATTTTTAACTTGAGATATTGGCAAATTATTGAGATGAGTGAGTTCTTGAGATTATAGCTAAAATTACTAAATATTAAGGTAAAAAGATACCGTACAAATGTTAAGTATATTTGGCACTTCCCAGCCTGGAATAATGTTGTAATTTAATCATTACTTTTGCAATGATGTACTTTAAAATATGAATAAAAGCTTAAGTTTGTTAAAATTTAGTAAAAGTTTGTTTGTACTGCATTCAATATGGTATTTCTCTTTACCTTTGCAGATCTTAAAAAAACATAACATGTACTTTAAGATGGCTTTTTAATATTACAAACTTTTGAACACACTGAGAGCTTTGGAAGGCTTGGATTGTGTGTTTGTGTGTTTTATTTTGTGTAGCTTACAGCTGCTAACAGCTTTATATAAATGAAAAACCTCGTTCTTGTCTCCTCACAGTCACGGACACAGAGCTGACAGGTAACCTCTCAGTTTTGACCTCACTGTGATCTTTTTGCTTCCTCTCCCTTATGCCACCTCCCTGCCCTCTGTCCTGCATGGCTGAGTGCACAAACACGCTGAATGCTGCCGTCATATCACCCTGCAGCGTCGCCTCCTTGAAAACTAACCGATCTTTGGATTAATAAAGATCTTTTGGACCTATCAGGGCAAGAGTAGGCATGACCCAAGAGAATTTGGGCCTGACTAGTTTAAGGTTTTAAAAAACTTTATCATTGTTTCAGAATCTCATCAAAAGACCAAAAGTCCAAAAAGTTTTCTATTTCTGTGTATCACAGCCTGATGAAGCAATCAAATATATAACCCTATAGACATTTTGTTGACAAAATCTTAGAAGAATAAGACACATCGAGGATCCAAAACGATCATCACTCAACATCCTTTTAGCACTAATGCTCAAACAAAGCATCAATTATAGATCCATCTGCTGCTTGCATCATTCCATAAGCATCATTGACTTAGACTGTGTCTTTCGTGAGTGCTGAGATACCAAAAAAGAAAGCTAGATATTGATTAAAAAGTCAAACAAATGCTCATTTCTTCCTTCCTGTGAGGTTCACTGACAATGACAGTGATTGCAGGCTCACATTTTATAAATCAAACTCAAGTGAGGTTTGAACAGTGCAATCTCCAGCGATATGCTGGGTGTAGAACGTTCAGGTATGAACTTCATCATGCTTTCAGTTAAAGGGCTAATCTGATATTTTTTTAAACATCGTCACAGCTTTCACATTTCATTGGGTCTAAATGCCTAATGAGGAAAAAAGTTTGCAAGAGTAAAAAATCCTGATTACCTTGCATTTATTCTTGCCCTAGATTGCCAAGAATTTTCAACCTATATTTGTGGCAAATTTCCCCAAATTCTCTTAAAAAATACCTATTTTCTTTAAGGAAAAGATCCTTTTTGACACTAGAATCCGTCCTAATGTCACCCCTACAATTCACTGCAGCTTTGAAAACATTAGTTTCTTGGATAAAGAATCATTTAAAAATACTTCTGGTCAAAGTATGGTTGGTCTCAATAAAAAAAATGTTTAAAAAGAGCAAGAAATAGTTTTCTTTAGACAGGAATCATCTCTGTTTTATGTACTATTAAATATGTCTGATTCTGTTTTTTTGCTGTTTTTTTAGTTCAAATATGTTAAACTTACGTCAGTCACCAAAACATTGACAAATACACCATATTTCTTTCTCAGTCAATCAAATGTAAATTCACGCTTCACTTTGGAAATAGTGCCCTTTCAGTGTGAAGTTTTAGGAAATAAATTAACATTTTTATACTCACGGTATCATCTAATTTTCTACTAATTCAACTTCTTGAATAAATAAATCATGTAATTAAAACATTCTGAAGAATACATAATATCATGAATGGCTGTTGGATTCATTACAAGACTTTGCAGGCTATTCAGATGAAGGGAAATAAGTTGTTAGTTTTGCTCTTTATGTTGGATCATATCACAATGAAAAATACAAAATATGAACTGGTTTACATTTATAAGTCAATGTAGATTCAAAGTAGCCTGTGAACTTCACCATGCTTTACTTAAAGGGTAATTCTATCATTTTTTTTTTAAACATGGACACTATTTTTCTGTATTTTGGGGTCTAAATGAATTATGAAAAATAAATATTGCAATTAAATATGTCGGGACAAAAATGTAGATAAAAAAATTATTGTTCTGCCCAACATGAGTTTAGATGGTTTTTCAGGATTTTTATAGCCTTTCAAAGCAACCAGATAAAAATGGTAATTTTACAGCACCGAAAGATTACATTTGCTGCTGAACTGCCACTTGATCAATGAGTGTATTTTTACAATGTGTGTTACACAAGTGTGCGGTAACCTTCTGAGCCTTTTTGTTATGTTTGTCCATGCCTATGGCATGGACAAACATGAATGAGACGGCAGGTACAGACCCACAACTTTCATGGTCTGTAAGGTTTTAACAGCTGTTATTGGAGATTGGTGTATCATTGTTATGATACCAGAAGGTTGAAATTTGTTATGATGTTAAGAAATGTCAAAAAATATTTCAATACCACACCGATGAAAAAAAAACAAAAAAACCTCTTGCTCGCCTGAAGCTGTTAAATTTTGTCACTTGTGATTCTGCTGTATTTTCTGTCTTTTCTTACCTTCTTTAAAGATTTTTGGTTTTTAGTACGTACCCCCTGTGGACCAGTCAGAAAATAACATCTTATTTGTCAGATTCACTATTTTGCTTGTTACTTTCAGTGCTTTTCTTTTTAATTCAGTACTTTTTTTGCCATACATTGCATTTTTTAATACATATGGTACTTAAAATGTATGACAGCATTATACATTTTCACCACTTTAGTTTGTTTAGTTTTGGAATAAAATAAAAATCTCCAACCACACAAAAAGAAAACTTCCCGTAAAGATGTCAGTCTCTTTAAACAGAAATCTGAGTCTGTTTGCAGAGAACGTGCACTTCAGGTGGACCTAATTTTAAACTTTATGTTTCAGCCATCACATCTGATTTAATGGCAGTCAGCTGAAGCGAGCACCATTTGTCATTTAGACCCTCAAGTATATAAAACAAAACCCAAGTTTAAAAATCAATCAGGACCCTTTAAGGCCTGCACAGTCTGTGGATTCTCCTCGTGGCTTTGCCTGCGCTTTGAGTCCATCTTCTCCTTATGTTTGCATTTCCCTTAACATGGCCACATCCTCGCGTCATGGTTGCAGTGGGAAGAATTATTTGAAAATATTGGTTCTTCTTTCTTTCTTGACCTCTCTTTCTCTCACACAGGACGGATGGCAGACGCTGGTCTCTGGCTTCGTTGCCTTCCTCTGGATATGGCACCAACACTCCCAGCTCCACTGTCTCGGTAAATATCTTATCTTATTCTCCTCATATATCTGCAAATTATTGTATGTGTGGAGCCCCAAACAACCCAGAAATAAGTCTTCTCAGCTCCCCCTGACTTCACTGCAGATCACAAGCGTGTAAATCCTCCCTCAGCTCTGATATTCTCCTCACTCACTCTGTATTTCTGCTGCCCTGAGGTGTACTTCTGCTTCCTGGCTTTTTTCTTACTTCCTTTATACCCAGGGACATTTCACCAGCCCATCTGGTCTGATCCATCTCCATCTCCTTTACCTTCAGCTACTACTTCATCTCTATTTCTGATACCCTGGTGTGCAGTTTCTCTGTACTTGCTGCCTCTCAGTACATTTCAAAGTACTGAGCAGTCATCTCACTGTGTGAGCCCTTAACTCAAGCTGTAGATTTTTAGCATGACTTACAGGTCAGTTTAGTTAAAAGGATTAGAAAGATATGACTTGTTAGATGAGAGAGACTCCCATTGCTGTGGAGTGAGTATTTATTTTGTCATAAGAGCTCCTAATACATCCAGAAAATGTGGTTAAAGGTGGAATAATATTTTAAAAGAACCTGTTCTTTACCTCAGAATAATAACACCTACTCAAAGACAGTCTAACGACTTTAGAGTTGTGTAGCTTGGACATTTTTGCACTGACTGAAGGACCTATAAATAATGATTAAGTATCCTAGAAGAACAACACAGTTTGAAATTTTCAAGCAGCTCTGGCCTTTTTCCAAGTTTTTCATGTCCATAGTTCACACAAGCTTGAGTATCTGTGGTTGAATTAAAGAGTTAGGATTACAACTTTAATGCAGCTTTCACCATCAATTTTGAGATTCTTGTCACAATGTGAGGTAGCTCTTAATCAAGTTTTGATTTCACTTGTGATTATAGCATCCCCTGATTGTAAAGACACGATGATCAAGATGAAATAAGCCTTGTACCAGGTTGCCCTCATTTTCTCCAACTTTAGCTCCACCACCCTGTTATCACTATAGCTCCAGCCATAGCCCCACTCTGTCCTGTTCACATCATAACTTCAGCCATTAGTCCTGCTCCATCCTGTCCCCACTGCAGCTCCAGCCTTAGCCCTGCTCACCCTGTTCCCATTATCTTAATTTGCCTTAGCTCATTTTTGGTCCTGACTCAGCCATAGATCCAGCCTTTAGTCCTTCACTGTCCTGACATGTAGCTACAGCCTAAGCCCTTTTTCGGTCCTGACTCTCCTATAGTTCCAGTCTTTAGTCCAGCTCCTTCTTGACCTCAAGCTCCAGTCATAGTCTTATTTTTGGACCTGAAGTTCCAGCCTTGAGTCCTGTCTTGTCCTAACCTCTGTCTCCAGCCTTTGCCCCAATTGGTTGAGACTGTTGTAGCTCCAGCTTTTAGCCCCTGATCGGTCCTCACCTCGTCGTAGTCCCAACCTTTAGGCCGTCTTAGTCTTGACCTTGCCATAGCTCTAGCTCTTAGCCCTGCTTGTCCTCACCAAAGTTCCAGCCTCTAGCCCGGCTCCCTCCTGACCCCTGACTCCAGCTTTAGCCCCTTTTAAGTCTTGACTCTGTTGTAGTTCCAGTCTTTAGCCCTGCTCCTTCTTAACCCCTGATTCCAGCCTTAGCCCCTTTTTAGTCTTGACTCTGTTGTAGTCCTGGTCTTTAGCCCTGCTCCGTCTTGACCCCTGACCCCAGCCTTAGCCCCCCTTTGGTCTTGACTCTGTTGTAGTCCCGGTCTTAAGCCCTGCTCCCTCTTAACCCGGCTGTAGCTCCAGCTCCTAGCCCTGCTCCGTCCTGGTTCCCACTGTAGCTCCAGCCCTGGTTATAATCTGTGCTCCCTCTGTGCTCCTCCTCTCACAGTCCTCCTGTTCATCTCAGGAGAAGCTGCACCAGCTGCCCTTCCAGCCCACGCCGGACGAGCTGCACTTCCTCACCAAACACTTCAGCTCCGAGAGCATCACAGACGAAGAGGGACGCCGCTCCCCTGCCATGAGACCGCGCTCCCGCAGCCTCAGGTAGGACCTACTTTAACTCTGAAAACACACGCACATGCAAGAATCCTCACAAAAACAGCCACAGCTGGATGCTGGAGCTGACGTGGAAAAGATGCTTCCCTCTGAAGGCCTGTGTCTGTCAGGGAACTTAAATTCTGCATTTTAGAAGTGTGATGTTTTGCTTGAGGGCAGTTTTTAGTCTTGGATGTGAAAAGAACTGCTCTGACAACTACCCAGTTGGTTGATATGGAAAAGTTTTAAAAACTAAACCATCTTTTTATGTAAATGATACAGCCTCCAAACTTTTCCTGTCAGGGTCAGTCAGAGCTGAGCAAACTTCTGCAAAGTTTTTAGGCTTAAAAAAGAAACAGTGTGGACTTCTTGCAGAGAAAAACAATAGCATACCGTGGTTGTGGTTGTGTTTTTGTGTTGGCTCTCAGAAAGGTCAGACCCTTCTCCCTGACATGTTTATGACAGGTTCAAACCCTCTCAGCTCCTATCAGTGACACTCAGCTGCATATCTTTGGAACTATCTGTCCATATTTCCATTCATCACGTCCATCTGTAGCCCGGATGCCTTTTGTTTTTTTCTTACCCACAATTCTTTGTCTGCATTACTGCTGTCAAGAGCTGCATTCAGGCCCCACATTTGCCCTTTAATTCACTGCTTTTTAGTTGGCTTTGTCTGTCTTCAGTATCCCTTTATTACTCAAGTGTCAGAGACCAGAGGTGGTGCAGTTTTTGGTTGTCTATCTTTCTGCTCAAGCCATCCATCAGGCCCCATATCTCAAGAATATTCTCTTCAAATTTTGCATAAGGGTCTACTCTGGCTTAAGGATGAACTAATTTGAATCTGGAGGTCACAGGTCAGAGCTCAAGGCCACACATCATGATCATACCTTGCTGAAGAATACACTATCTCCAGAACATTTTGAAGGTTTTCCCCAACTCTCTTTGAGTATGATATGGTTAGATTTTAGGGCAATGACTGCAGTTTGACTTCATCAGGATTCCCACGCATCCTTCAAAACCTGGAAAATGATTGACCAATTTTCCAGTCATGGAAAACGTATGGAAAATGTGAAAAAGTAAAATCTCTTGGAAAAGCTAGAATTGTCCTGGAAAATTATTTATCCTCCCTCTGCTTCTCTCCACCTTGTTAGTGAACGCAAACAGGTTAAATAATTTGCCTACATCAGCCTACCTGCCTCTTCTCTCAAAACTGAGCTGCAGTTTCTCTGCCTCTAGCTGGCCAGCCTGTGCAGTGCCCCACGTGACGCTACCAGACAATCAAATTTGCATGTCCCCTGGAGCAGTCCACTACCCAGTGTTTCCATATGACTTTGTCTCTAGATTTACAAACTTTTCAGACCCATTAAGGACTTATTTTTCCCCAAAGAAGCCTTAAAGTTATTGTCAACACCTGTGTGACGTCCTGGAAGTCCTGGAGAATAATTTCTAGAAAGAATGGGAACCCTGCTCATGCTCGTTCCTTTTCTTTTAAAAGTCTATCTCAGGGATGCTCTGAGGGATTTTCCCTAAAATTTTGACTTAAATCCACTTTGGCTCTAGCACGAAATGATTAGATTTTGAGGTCATAGGTCAGAGTCCAAGGTCACTGGGTCTTCAGTTTATTCTATGCTTATGGGAACTTTATTTCAAAACATTTTAGGGTATTAAGTTAGAATTTACAGAAATTTCCATTCTCTTATAGGGATAACATTTTGAATTGGGCTGAGAATAAGATCGATGTTGCCTAAATCTTGCCACAAAACATGCAAGAATACCATCTTAAAAATAAGATTTCTATTCATCACACTCCATCACAAAACCACCCAAGTCCTTCTTCTTCAGCCACCACTTTAAATTCACTTTCAGGTAATTATAACACATATCACCAGCAGCTGATAACCACTGGACGGTTGTTCCAGTATTTCTTTCTTCTTCCCCATCTTCTATTTTCTCATCGTCATCTGGTATCTGAGCAGCTCTCTCAGTCATCTGTCCCTGTCATTATTTGCAGAGATATTGAATTCTTCTCCCTTAGAGATAAGAGAAGGAGACACTGAGTTGCACGCTGTGTATCTGATGAGAGTCCCACTGTGGGTGTTGATTGATGTCAGGGAAGGTAGTTCTGTTTCAAGTAATCCACTGATGTCCTGTGTCCTCAGATGGCATCTCCTCTGCCTCAAAAATAAGAAATAACAAGAGAAGATGTTTCAGACGGGGGGAAAATGCAGAGGGTTAGATCTTCCAGCTGACAGAACTAAAGTGCAGTAATTACAGAGAGAGTAGACAGTGAGGAGGTAAATATTCATGGATGTGACATTGAAGAGTGTTTGTGCAGCGGCCCACAGTGAACCCCCTCTCATGCAGGGTGGATGAGCCTCAGCGGAGAGCCTGACATCATATTAGTCCGCCAGCAAAGCGTCATTGAAAAGCTCTTAGTGAGGAGTCTGTGGACTGTCTGCAAGCCCAAATAAATTACCCACAGAAAGCCGGGGAGGGACTGGCTCAGGATTAGGGTCCATGTTTGAATTTTTGGATCCAGACAAAAAAAAGTGACCAAATTGGAGATATGAGAATGAGGAAAATGTGATAATAATGAAGAGCATGTTAAAGTAACGAGTGACTGAGGAGTGATTAAGATTGGACCCTAGAGGAAAAACTTTGACCAAATGAAAATGAGCTGGAGAGCATAATTTTATGCTAATTTTATGAGTCTCTATGAGCGATGTCACTCGTCCCTTTTTTGCCATCTAACAGACTCTCTGTTCATCTCTAATTTTTTACATATAGCTGGTTTTATCCTACAGTCCAAGCTTCTATCACTACTATATATCTGTCCGTCCAGTCTCTGTCAGCCTGAATGAATAAACAACATCCATCCATCATACCTGTGCCATTGTTACAGGTAGCTGCACCCCATTAACTCTCCATGTGGAAAACCGCGTACTCCACCCTGTCATATGTCTGTAATATGCATTGTACACCTTCAGATTTCAAATATCAGCTCAATAAATCTTGTATTATTTTCCATTTTTAAATCCAAAAAACAAGAAACTATCACGGAGATATTAACCTGTTTTGATTTACCACCACAGGTCTGGCATTTTCTCATTGTAGGGTTGGCGATTCTTGAAAACTAGCAAGGGTATCGCCGCTTTGCAACTAAACTGTTACCAATAGATGCAGTAGTGATAGAAGATGTACAACTGAGTGGAAATTGTCACTCAGGGGTGCATTACTATAGTCAAAATGAAGCTGTATCCTGTAGACAAAAGTTCAAATCAATGTTTTGACTTTAAAAAAATCTGATTGAGTAAATAATCAACCAACTATTAATCGCCATACATCAATGTTAGACCCCTACTGAGCACAGTGTAAATCACAGCACAGGCAAACCAAACTCCTTTTTCTTTGTAGGAGACTTTTAAAAACAAACTGCTTCTCTATACCAGAGAGAATAATAGAGGTGGGAATAGTATGTGGCTCCACAAAGCTATATTATGGCGATACTTGAGTTCCAATTCAATTTTGTCTTTATTCTTAATATTAAATGTTATGCTAAATGTTTTGATACATTATTTTAAGTTTTTAGATTTTTTTTTTATAATTATTTGATTACTTTTTGGGCTGTGACTGTACTAAAAGAAATTACACATGGAGACTGAGGACTGATTCTTAATGTAATATATCATAAATCCACGGGGTGTCCGAAAACTTTTTTCACCATTGTATTGTGTTTCTGTAGTGTTTCGATTTTTTTCCCCCACCTTGAGAAAATACCAGAGTTATTCCTGCCTGCTTGTGTTCTGGTTTTCACCATAATGCAAACTACATTAAGATTCATGTTTGATTCAGCTTTCATTTTTCATGGAACAAAATTTTCATCGGGGTATTCCCCAAGAGAAACATGTTTTGGAGGATTTTTTTGAACATAATATAGCATATTTGAGATTAAAAACCTCATTATAGCCTGTTGAGGTTTTTAGAAATCATAATGCACACTCACTCAAACACACATAAGAGCTCACATATTGCACACACACACCTCATCCTGGTCCTGCCCGGCTCTCTGTCACGGTCAATTAGGCCTCTCATTTCCCAAGTCGCCCGCCTCAGTTGTGGAGCATCAATGTTATTTTTCTCCACCTCACACACACACACGCTGCCTCTCTCCTCCCTCCTCACCTCCTCCCTCCTCCTACCTTCTCCCCACTGCGTCCCCATCTGATTGGCTGTCTGCTCTGATTTACTTCAATTACCCTCTCAGCCAATCAGCACTTTTGCATCTTGAGTGCCTTTTGTCATATGTGTGACTTCACCAGTTTGCTGCAGAAAAAGACAAACGCTCATCCAATGATGTTTTAATTACCTAATTTTTAACACCCTTGGGTCTAAATGCATTCATCTGATATTCTACCTCATAAATATTTTCTTTCTTTCTTGCAGTTTAAACTTTTTATCTGCATTAAAAGAGGAGAACTCTCACAAAACTCCCTCTCAAGCCTCATCTCGAGGTCATTTCTCAGAATAATGACAAGGTTTTCCGCACGGTTTGCCGTGAGGCATTTTTTATTTCCCATCACAGTAGAAATATAACCGTGTTGTAATTAGCCTTTGTCTGGCTTTCTTCTGTTATTCATCCTGAGGATTTCACATTCGACCTCCGCTGCAGCTTGCCGTGAATGCAGAGCTCATTTTAATAAAGGCTGAGTCTGCTGAGCCACGAGCACACAGGAAGAAAGAGCAGAGAGGAGAAGAAGATATTCTGTGAAAATTAAAGAATGTACAGTACATAACAGCCTCGGGCGCTGAATCTGTCTCTGTCAAGGCTAACCTTTAATTACGGTGCCCAGCAGCTGAGGCGGCTCGGCATGATTGATTTTTCTTTTTTGTGAAACACGAACATGAAAGCAGAGTTTGAAAGTTTAGTGTGCGAGCTCAGAGTGATTGACGTTCATCAGAATGGGCTGAGTGTGTGGGCTCACAGTTGATGTGTTTTAAAGGATCTCTTTTTGGTTCTGTTTTTGTCAGTGAAAGCCAAAATTTTCAGGTTATTTTCACTTTAGAAGCCTTTAGAAAGAAGTGAATTGCAAGACTGTCAAGGTTAAAAGTTAATGGAAATGTCAGTGGGTTTCATCAACATTTGTGACTTACAGCTGGAAAAAATTTCTGATTACTTCTATCAAGGAGATAAATAAAAGAAATGTCATAAACACTAAAGAAACATGTACTCTCACCACCCAATTTTTTGATACAGTCTTTCAACTGTTTATTAAAACAGCCAAATTTCACGAATAGCTAGTCAGCTAATCACTTGGCAGCAACTCAGTGCATTTAGTTCTGAAGACATGGTCAGGGAGACCTTCTAAGCATCAGAATGAATAAGGAATTTCATCAAAATGGCTTTAAACATGACATGGTTGTCGGTGCGAGAGGAGCTGGTCCAAGTATTTCAGAATTTGCTGATCTACTGAGATTTACACAGCCATAAGGTTTATAGAGAATGGTCAGAAAAGTAGAAAATATCAAATGAGTAGCCATTCTCTGGGAAATGAAATGCCTGGTTGATATCAGAGGTCAAAGGGAAAATGGATAGAAATGCAACAGTAACTCAAATAACCATTTTTTACAACCAAGGAATGCAGAGGACCATTTCTGAACACATTGAATCTTATTCTTAACTTCCACTCCTGTCAGCTAAGAACAGGAAACTGAGACTACAATTCACATGGGCTCACCAAAGTTAGTCAAAAGAAGATTGTAAAAATGTTGCCTGGTCTTATGAATCTGGATTACTGCTGCCACATTTAGATGGTAACATCAGAATTTGTTGTGAACAATCATGAAATCATGGATCCATCCTGCCTTGTATCAGTGGTTCAGGCGGGTGGTGGTGGTGGTGTAATGCTGTGGGAGATATTTTCCTTAATACCAACTAAGCATGGTTCAAACCCCACTGCCCATGTCCATTCCGTGACTATTACTGCTACATCCAGCAGGACAGCACTCTATGTTGAATCATCTCAAACTGGTTTCTTGAACATGACAATAAGGTCACTCTAATCCAGTGGCCTCCACACTCACCATATCTCAATCCAATAGGGCACCTTTGTGATATGTTGTATTTTGAAATTCCCATTATGAGCTGTATGTGCAGCCAACAAATCTGCAGCAGCTGTGTGATGCCTTCATGCCACTAAGGACCAGAATGTGGGAGAAATATTTTCAGCACATTGTTGAATTTATGCCACTAGAGTTAATGTAGCTCAGTTCAAAGTGTACCTAATAAAGTGGCCGGTAGGTTGAAACAGCTAAACCTTGGTATGTCACCCTGCTATCAGGAAAACCTCCACAAAGTCTAAATATGTAAAATTTGACGTAAAGATCATTATACTTCATGACATGTTTTATCCAGTGCAGCACTTTCCCACTTTTTTCCGGATAAACAATCTTTTCAATAGACTTGGTTGGAGACTTGGAGACTTGGTTGTCAAAATTGTTGATGCAATTTGTTTAATTTCTGAAGGTCGAAAAGAAAAACACTTCCTCTATTTGATTTAAGCCTATAGTCAGGAGTTTCTTCTAAACAAAATATTACCGTACAACAAAGGAGGTCAAAACAATAGAAAAACTGCAGTGCAGTGTGGTGTGTGTGTTTTTCTGTCAGTGAGATGATAAACGGCCTGTGTGACGTCAAGCCCGTGTGTCACTTTAGTCTGCTCTCATTCCTATTAGTCTGATAATTGGACTTTGAGTCGTCAATGGATGACTTCAGGCATTACCTCATCATTCTGGTCACGTGGGCCGGTGTGTGTATAAGGTGTGTGTGTCCTCGCTTATGTTTGTGTGAGTGGTGATGACTCATACCAGCATCTGAAGTCCAACATTCGAGCTTTTGCATCACCTTCCTCTCTTTAAGATTGTGTGTTGGGTTACATAGTTTACATGTTACATTTCAATATCATATTTAGTTTGATGACGCCTACAGTCCAAATAGTTTTATGGTTAAATAAAAATTATGATTCTTCAAAATGTACACTATAAAGACAACCTATGTAATCTGCTCAATTAAATTGAGGTAACAATTTACATTCTGTTCGACCATATGCATTTTACCTAATGTTTTGAGTAAATTGTGTCCAAATTTGACTGCCATGACATACTGAAATAATCTGTGTAAAATCCACTCAATGACTGGAAATAATTTGCACTTTCAAAGTTAGAAATTTTAACTTTTAATGACAGCCTATTCTAGAAAGGGATTCTTTATATTTATTAATATTAATTCACCACTATAATCTATTTTTGTTTACTTTTTTGGAGTAGGTCATCTTTACCCCAAAAATGTTGCCAGACACTGGAGAAAGTGTTGATCCTGTCACTTTCTTTTTTAATGAGTGAGAGTTTGTCTTATGATACATGAAGGATTAGTAAAAAATCAGTTGGTCTATGGATAGAATGTAAACACTCAAAAAATCTTTTGCTCAGGGGTCAGTATTACCTTGCTTGAGCAACAAAGAGTAGGTCGAGGTTCTAAAACTTAGGATAAAATGGAGGACGTGTTGTTATTGTACAAGCCTTTTATATTGTCAAAGGAAGTTGAAAAAAGATTGGAGAGTTTCATGATAATGTTTTGTGAAAATAGTCCAGCTTTCAGTGTCAAAGTAGACTAGTCTCCTACATCAAACCTACATAGAGTAACTGTACGCCTTCACCAAACAAAGTTACTGCATGGACTTTAATACCTAGAGAGAAATTCAGTTTACTTTTGTGACATACTGTATTTTGATCAAACTAGTGCATAACTTGTTTTGTGTAGTTTTTTGGTAAATTTGGGTCACGACAGAAGAGGGTTGTAGTGGACCCCATGGCTTGATCAGTTAAAAAGTCTTGATGGAGACCAAGCTGGCTTCATTGGACAGTCCATTGCAAAAAACATTCAAGTAAGTTTTAAAAGCAAGATAACTATTCCATATAGATAAATGCATATTAAAAGTAGGTCCCATTTCTTGTTGTGGTTGACAGTTAACATCAGGTCTTGGGTGTCCCTTAAGCAAGGATTTGGTTTAAGTTCAATGGAAATAGAAAAAATTGATCTCTGTAGAGGATCAGATGCAGCCCTTCTTCCTCCCCTTTTGAAATGCTCCAATCTGAGGGTTCAGTGAGGCCACAGGAGGTTATGATAATAAGCTCTGTGCTGACTGGTTGCCTAAATGATGCCTAATAGGGGGCTAAACTGAGAGTTTAGCAAAATTCCCCATGTTCCTCCGCTCCTCGTCCCCCTTCTAACAACATTTAAAGCAAAGTAAATTAATTTTGCAGGATCGAGACCTTGAAAGAGAGATTGTATTCAAATGTGTCTTTTTTATTTATTATTAAAATGATTTGATCTTTTAATAGCTCACATAATTGCAGTAAAATTATTACTAAACATCAGAAAATTATTCAGTAAATGATAATTATATGAGAAAATGTTGCAGGCTCGAAGGAAATAATCTGTCATCTTTCGATTTGTATTAGCCTTTTCAAACCACATGAATCTGCATTTTTAAACAAGCAAGAAGCTGAATTTGTAAATCAGAGAAACAAAACGTTTTTATGACAGACAGTTGTTTAATTTTCCTCATACTCTGATGGCTTCAATACTCAACTAAACGTCTTTCAACACGACACTGCTTTTCACAAGATGGATGGACAGATAGGTACAGACAGACAAGCTGGTGAACAAGCACATTAATAATATTGTGTAAATGCAGTGATACATTTTTTGGCTTTCTTGGGGGGAATAAGGAGTTCATTTATTAATACAGAGTTTTTTGAAGTGCAAACATTGAAACTTGCAATATTTAAAAGGAAATGTTTGCAGTCTTTAATAGGGAAATAAATAATTCAAAAGGCTCACAAAGCCTAAAATTGCTTGAAATGATTCTCATTCATGACTTGAGTACACAAGAGATCTTAAAAACACTCTGCTGTCACCGTTTCCTCCTGAATGTGAGCCACAGAAAGGTCAAGGATACCGCTGCTGTTGTTATATTGTCTTGTTTTGAGCCAGGTTGGAGGTGGGGGGTTGAATGTGGGGGTTGTGTGTTTGATTGAATAGGAAAAGGGTCCCAGGAGGATAAAAAACAGGAGATGAAGTCTGCAGAGTGAGAGACGAGTTGATATTCTGAACTGAAAAAGACGTCGCTGTCAGTCTGTCGGGTCACGAAGATCCCCCGAGAGCTGACAGACAGTCTCAGCGTTCACTTTTTCACAGACACACATACGTCCACATACAGCCGTCATCCCAGGAGGTGTTACCTTTGTGCGGCTCTGTTTGTGCAGCCGTGCGGCTCCAGAGGTTGTCATGGTCCCCTGTTTCCACGGCCACAGACACACACATGATGAAGACCCCGAGGTCCCGTTAGTGAGTGTGACTGCCATGCTGCTCTTATTCCCTCTGCACTCTTATGACCCTGACCGATCCCGTCTGTCACATCCAGGCTGGTCAGCAGAGGAAAAGATCAGACGTCAGAGAAAACAGAGTCCTTCAGCTCTGATCTCTCTACTTTCCTGGACCTTTAAAGTAATTTGTGTGCTCGTTTGTTGAGCCTGTCCTAAGCCAACGCTGAAAAGTGAAAAAAAAAACAACAAGCCTACCAGATCAGAAAAGTACCTTCTGCATGAATAATGACAATGCTTGATTTGTGTTTTACTTACAGATAACACTATGAAGACCATTCAAATCTAGGCCTAAATATCTCTATCTTTTAGCACATGCATATTAAACACACATTTAATCAATAAAAAACAGCACCTAACCTAATTTTCATGTCATTTAATTTCCTCTCCATTCTCTCTTCTCTCTCTCTTGCTAAATTTCTTTGGACTGTGATTATATAAAAAGCCATTATTGAGGTTGATGCATCTTTTCCACCGGGTTATTACATTTCTTACTGTAATGTTCAGCATAAAGTCAAATATAAGGTTGTTTTCACCCTAAAATAAAGTAAGCATTAATCATTGACATGAACTTCATAGTTGAAAATTCCACTTATCTGTACTTTATCTTTTTCTGTTTGTTTCAGTCCTGGACGCTCTCCGATCTCCTTTGACCATGAGATTGTGATGATGAACCATGTTTACAAAGAGAGGTTCCCCAAGGTTTGTACTGCAGACACACACTTCACGAAATCATGTTTTAACTTATATTGTCCCCTTTCCACAATGTTGTTTTTGTGTGCTGCTGACTTCTTAGTCAGGTCGGCCTTGTGAAAGAGATCTTTAGCTCAGTGGGTTTTTTTATCTGGTTGAATAAAAGTTAAATGAAGCTACTTTAAATTTCTTGGAGGGGTAAAGTCACAGGAGCAAAAACAAGTGAGCAGAGAAGGTGATGCACGGAAACAAGTTAAAGGAAAAAATCTGTAATTGTTTACCCAAATTATGTTTGGAATTTTGTAGCCTTACAGAGCAGGTAGATCAGCCTGATTAAATATCTGTATCAGAGAGATCTATCTTGCCAAGCTCCAATCTACAAGAATTATAAGCGGCCCCAAATGGGACAGCCCAATCAGCGTCCTTGGGAGCAGCAAGAGGTTGAACCTTCAAGCACGACGACAGCAGGAAGTGACTGCTTGTACTGACATTAGCATAGATGCTAGCAGCTTTAGTAGCAGTTTTATCAACACATTTCATCATAAAATGAAAAACAAATGACAGCACTGAAAGCATTTCTCTATAGTGACGATGTTTTTGCTCCATTTCTGACTTGTTTTGGCGAGTTTGTTTAACGAAGTGGCTCATGTTCTGTCCTTTCCTCCGTAGTAGGCAGTAGCACCTACCTACTACGTCATGTGGTTGGAATGTGATGAATGTGATTGGCGCTTTCAGTCACCTGCTTGAAGGAGTAGAGACCTGACCACAAACTAAGATTACAAGCTCACTGTGCTGAGTTATAAAGATAATAAAGATATTTAAGTGAAATAGTGATGCCATAAGTTGGTTGATGGTAGGCTTGTGTGAATTACAAACCTTTTGAATCAGACTTTTTGAACATAAAATATTGCTTTTATAAGAGGGCTTAGAGTACATATAAACTACAATGACAAAGCATTAATCTGAGATAACAGGAAGTCATATTAAATATGTATTAAGGACGTATAGACAGTTATTGATTTATTAGTGCTGAAATGTTATCCAGTCTTTAAATTGTGCATACTTAATGATTTGTTTATGACCTAATTTCTGAAATCCCAAAGAAGAGATGCATGTTAGCATGTTATCTTACTCTGTGCACCATGATAACTTTTACATTTCTGTTGTTTTCTAGAAAAGAGGAAAGAAATGACTACATCATCATGAGAAAGCAGATGATGTAGATTATCTAATTATACCCCAGTATAATTAGATAATTTAATTGAGATCTTGCTAAAACAACCAACAATACCCTGGCAACATGGGAAAACAAAGCAAAATAAATTGTATGGATGTTTGTCTGCTTAAGTCTTCCATATGTGATTGTCAGCTTGCCCTCATCTTTTTTCATGGTACACATTTACGACACACGAAAAAACTGCTCCACAGCCCGCTTTGGGTTCTAGTCCACCAACCAAGAACAACTCATGTAAACATCGTAATATGCAGAGGTAATAAGAGTATTAAGATTCTTATTTACCTGGGTACTGTGTTAAATGGAAAGTATTATCTCAGAGCTTCAGGCACACATATTCAGACCTCTAGGTTGAATATTTTTAAGTGTGAAGGGATTAACTCTAATAAGTGACATTATCATGTGCAGACACTTTTTTTGGTCATGACTGTCTCTCCATGTATGAGCTATATCTCTCCACTGTGACTCACCTATCACCCCCCCTCCTCTAATTGCCTCCCCTCTCCCCTCAGGCGACAGCTCAGATGGAGGAGCGTCTGGCAGAGCTGCTCTGCTCCTCGGCCCCCGATAAAGTCTGCCCGCTGGCCGACGGGGTCCTGAGCTTCATCCACCATCAGCTGATCGAGCTGTCCAGAGACTGCCTGGAGAAAAGCAGAGAGGGCCTCATCACATCCAGATACTTCTATGAGCTCCAGGAGAGCCTGGAGAAGCTGCTGCAAGATGTAAGTCCTACATCCAATGACAGTTTACTCACAACCCTGCAAAACTTACTCAGTTGATGATTACTTTCTCTCAGATCAGCAAGGCTGCTCTTTTAAATATTTAACACTCAGATGCTCTAGATGTCAACACATTTGCAACCTGACTTCTTTTCTACACTTTTTGAGGGAATGTTAATGAAAAAATAGTTTTTAATGAATATCACAGAAGGTTAAGTTAAAAAAAACAAGACTAAAACTAACAATAGTTGCTCCAACTTTCTCAGTGAAGCAATAGGTTTGAAGTCTGCAGCAAACTGATGACAATGTTCTACCATTCAGTGATCGAATCTGTCCTGACTTTTGCCATCATTTCCTGGTTTGGCAGCCTCTCTTTAGGAGACAAAAAGAGACCCGAACATGTTGTCAAGGCAGCAAGCAAAATTATTGGTGTTACACTGCCTGACCTGCCTACAACCTTCTGCAGGAGGGTGAACTCCAAGGCCCAGGACATCATACAGTGTCCTGTGCATCCTCTCCATGTTGAGTTTGAGCTCTTACCTTCCGGTGGGAGATTTAGATTGCCAAAGGCCAAATCTAACAGGATGAAGAATTCATGTATATCAAAAGCCGTTACACAACTTAATTTAAATCTTTAACAATGAACAGTCATGAGTCATCGAAACATTGCAGTGATGGTCCTGCTCAGTTGTTCCTTATGGTACTTGTGCTTTACCCGTCTCAGTGTTATATCTGGATTTGTGTGATTGTGTTTTTTATGTTCCCTGTTTTTACCTGCCTGCAAAGCAAATTTCCCTTAGGGGACAATAAAGTGGAGTTTGAGTTTGAGTAGACCACTTTTTACAAATGTATAATATACATTTGATGTATATTTAGCCACCTAAGATGAAATATTTAAAGAAAGTAATAAGTATTTTCTCCAAAATCCATTTTAAATAGGTCTATATATTATATATATTATATATCTATATATACACACTTAAATTGAAGATCAAATTATGATTGTCTAAATGTTGTTGTCATTCACATAAAGTCCAAAACGCCACAAGGATTTACCTTCATATTGACTTATGTTGATACTTCTTCTTATTTCCTCAAAAAAGCTGTTCAAGTGGTTCAGTCATAAATATACAAGGAACGCACCCTTTGAGAATGATATAAGTAACATTTGATCTGTGATTTTTTTTGATAATCTGAAGGCATTATCTAAGATCTCACCATCATCAGCCCATTTTTAATAAAAAAAAAAAAAGGCAACTATTGTTATGATGTGAGAATTGATATGCATTTGTTATCCCCTTTGCTTCAGCATAATTTCTTCATCATCACTGCAGGATTTGCGTGACTGTTTTGCAAATTTTTCATAGACAGAGCCATGCATTGTTTGAGAGGAGGTTTGCTTTTAATGGCACACATTTCAGACAGAAATAGTTACCCTACAAATACAGTGGTTCCATGCAAATAAAGCACACAAGATACATATTAAATTAAGTTGAGCTGGAGTTTTAGAGTTAAAAATCAATATATCAACTATGAATGCAATAACTGGTGGACAGGTAACTGCAAAGAATTATGCAAATTTAGACCTATTGCTGCAAAACTAGTGGCAGTTTTCAATTAATAATCTTGTAGGTAATTATGTAATTCCAATCACTGATAACTCCTCTGGAGTATCAGCAAGAGCAAACTAGATATGGAAAACAACAGGCAGGAAGTCTTGATTAAATACATGACTTATCAGGATTGTACAGACTCCTCAAAGGATATCTTTCTATTTTTTTGTGATTTAAAGGCACACAACAAAACCTTAAAACACAATAACTAGCAATACAATACACCCATTTAAATAATTTCAACAAAACCCCTTTTTTCAACCAGCATGCTCTATGCTCTTTACTTGAGTGTCAGTAGCTGAAGACGAGAAACTATTCAAAGCACTTTTTCACTGTAAGTCACGTCTTCCTATTCACACATATATCAACACTTTGATAGTCGCAGCAACTTCTATGTCAGCTGTCCAGCATCAGCAAGTCCATATACTTTTTATCTCTATAAACATTCCACTGTCAAAAGCTGTGGGAGCAATTTGTGTGAAGTGTCTTGCCTAAGGGCACATGGACCTGTAACTCAAACCCTCAACTCTCCAGAATGAATCGCCTGTCCCAGTTTGCATGAAACCAAAAGGGTAAATTCTAAAGTTGGAGCAACTCATCTCATCCCCCTTCTGAAAAACCCTGAAATTACCCCCCTGTTAGCTGCATGTGTGAACACAAACCATTTTTTTAACCAGACATTACCCTGATATCTACCTGCTGCCTGCTAGTGTTTTTTTCCTCTCCCACCCCAGCAGGGAAACTTTCTTTGTTACAACAAATGAATAAATGGCCCTCAGTTTTTTTTTTCCATCTAGCTTTATGCTTCACGTTAAGTCATCCACACTACTACATTTGATGTGCTTCCTACTTTAGCCACCCTGCAACCTGATTTTGTTTCACGTAACAAAGCCCCAAGATGACCCCGATCCTCTTCTGAGATACACTAAGAGGGTAAAATCACTGTTAGCACACCCAAAACTCAAGATAATCAAGTAAAATCAACCTTCGTTTCTCCAGGTTATCTGACCTTTGCTTGCTTTGGTTGGAAGGGGAGATTTGGACCAAAAAGTGGGACACTTATCTTGCAGAGTGTGCCTAGCGTTGGTGTGTATAAATGCACATTAATGGGATTAGCAGCTGCTTCCAAAGTGTTTAAGATGGTGTGAAGTTAGGTGTGATGTAAACAGTGCTTAAAGTAGAAATCTTGTACAAGTGTAGATCCATTTATCTTTAAACATTTACCAAATGAACACCGTCATTTATTCTTGAAATGACCTCAGTCTTGCGTCTTTTTAAAAATCTAGAGATAGTAACAATAGATTTAGTAGAAATGGAATAGTAAAATATTGTGGTAAGTTTATTGTGAACCCTGCATCTACCATATCGTAAGTTGAGTGAATCGTCACAGTCCCAATGATAAATCAAAATGTCAGGATGGATGCGGATGAAGCCATCGTGACTCTGGCATCTTTGTGGTCACGCTCAGTTAACCGAAGAACAACTCATGGCGTGACGCACTCCTTTGGGCGCTCGTTATGGTCGAAACGTCAGCGCCATGTGATGTCATACAACAGCACAAAGACATAAACTCCTGAAGCTTCACACATTTCTTCAGTAAGGCTTCATGTGTTTGTTCCTGCGTAATAAGTTTGATTTCCTGATGGCAGAGTGCATGATGGGACAATCCTGAGTTGTCTTTGTGTATTTATGCATCTGTTTCCATGTGAGTGTTTATATGTGTGTAGCAGTGGTGACATCTCTATTAGCTCAGTTTTCCAGTGCCTTGGGGCCAACATTATGGCTCCCATCGGCCCCTTATTGACCTTCTGCTCTGCTGGGACACACACAAACTATCTCTTATTCATACACACACACACATGTGCAGGCGAGCACGTACGCACACGGCCTCCCCGATTTTAATTTCACACTCCAGCAGTCACCGGGGGCTGACGGATGACTCTCCCAGACGAACAGGAGGGGAGAAGAAGGCGCAGGCGGAGGGTTTTGGGCACGGGGCGGGGTTTGGTGGGGATTCCTCTGCATTTGATTGGCTGGCGGGCTCACTGAGGGCAGGGTGGGTGTATGAAACATGTTCGAATGCTTTTGGAGGGTGCAACAACTGGACTCGTGCACATCTGGAGAAGCTGCAGACGCCAAAAGCTGCAATGCGCTGATCGTGAGGATGATGACATCACCAATTAGGCAGCCATTGGCAGGTTGATTTGACGGGTGGCCAAGTGAGGCGGCAGGTGGAGGCAGAGGTAGTGAGGAAAGGAAAGGATGAGGGCGTGAGCAGGTGGACGGAGGTGTGGACGCAGCCTCCCCGTCTGCGTTTATGGAAATTCCTGTTTTTTGTTTTTGGATGGAAAAATGTCGCGCATCTCGTGGCAAAGGAGGCTGCAGGTGGAGGAAGAGGAGGTGCTGGAGGAGAAGGTGGTATGGAGGAGCGAGTGGAAGGTGTTCACTCACTGGGAGGAGGAAGAGGAGGAGGCAGACATGGGCTTCACAGTTGAGTCAATTTCAGTTTGATTGGTTGATATGTATTGACATGCTGACAGCTGTGATGTGAAGACAAAGAGCTTCTTCAGTTTTTATACTTTTGCTGTTAGAGTTGGACGATACTGACCAAAAATCATAGCTTAATATGGTGGTACAGAGAATTTTGACCTTTTTCAGTTAATGAAACAACAAATGGATACCCAAAACTTCAATTCTAACTTTGAATCGACTTTTTGAAAAAGTACCCAGTATTGATTCTTGTTTTATATCACAACAAGAACAGAAGACCTAAACACTTAATGCTGTTAAATATATAGACATATATTTTTAAATAAAAGATCACAGACTGTATTGAACAAAAACACCAGCAACATTGCCATTGTTGTGGTTTTCAGAACTCAACCAACTAAACCAATTTATACCAAAATGGTTGGTGTAAGCAAAAAGGACAAAAAATTAGGTGTATTTTTTTTTACTGAAGTGGGAGAAAGCACCACCAAAACTGCCAAATTATTTCATGTGTAAGTTTTTTGGGGAGGTGGGAGAATCTGGCAAGATTCCTCTCCCTCCCACAGACTTTACAAGTGTTGCCAAGGTCTGTCAGGGTGCAGAAATATTTGCAGTTAAGTCTGTGTGCAGGAGGTTGCCTCAATTTTTTTCATGATTTTCAAAATGCAACAATGGCTGTTCTGACTGTTTATTTGAAGTGCTGTTGTGGCTTGGTCTGGTTGTACATTCTACCATCAATCAGAAGGTCAAGGCTTAGGGCCCATATAATTCACATGTTGATGTGTCCTCGGGCAAAATGCTAAAACCCAAACTGCTGACACCCCTGCATCAGTTAATTGGTGGAAATGGTGTTGATGTAGTGGCCAGTACTGATGGACTGTTTACCATCAGTGAGTGAATGTGAAAGTGACCTGTAGTGTAAAAGTACTAAATAAGCTACAATACATATATAAATGTTATCCTATATTTTATTAAAATAAAAAAATAAATATATTTAATAATTAAAATAATATTTTTGGAAACTTTAAAAAAAATTTTTTTGCCCTAATCTCATTTATGGATTACTACTTTGACATCATTTTAGACCTAGGTTGTTTTGTATTTTGCTAAATTTTGACTGACCTTTCAAAATATCATTTTTAGCAACATTTTCCAAGTGACAACATTCATGTATATTTCATTACAAAGGTAAGCATAAAGTTAAAGCTCTTCTTTTTATGCAACACAATATCACTTTAAACACTTGTGGGATCTGCAGTTGACTTTGACATTTCTTAAAGCAGCCAATGTCTTTGTGCTAATATTTTTGTAAAAAGTATTTCATTGGTAGTATTAATTTTTTATTATATAATTATTTTGTAACTATGTAGAATTTTTATAATCAATTAGTATTCTACCATTAAGGTGATGATAAGCTACCAAACCTGTGGAGATACTTTTTTTTCTTCCTTTTGTGTAAACTGACATGCTCCAGAAAAAAGATCCTTGAGTTAAAGATAAGTGGCTATTTTTAGTAACATTTTACTTGACAGAAACAAATAAAAGTGTACTGGTTGTGCTGTTTAAGATGTAAAGGGACTTAGATGTGATTAAAACCATGACTGAAGATGTTTCAGAGTTCAGTGACAAATCCATGAATTATTTAAATCCTCTTGTAATCAGTGAATGATTGCTGTTTAATAATTTATTATTTTGAATGAGTCACCAGGCTAATTTTACTGGTTGAACCATTTTTGTTATGCTGTTTGATTAATTTGGTCATTCTGTCAAAAGTTTGTACAGTGTTTTCCACAGTACAGATTGAAGATTCATTTTCTGCTGTAAGATCTTCTCCAGCTTCATAGATAGGTTTATACTGAGTAAATTTCTAGTTGGGATGGGTTGATTGTTGGATTTTATTTTAATTTTGAAACTGTTGGATATTTTTCTTGCCATTGAAGTTCAACCACTTAAGTTTAGATTGATCTCTTGGTCTTTTTTTAAACACATAAATAACAATAAACAAGAACTAGAGAGCAATAAGGAAGAATAAGACAATAATGGCATCTGCCAGCACTGAGGCCTCCATAACATCATGTGCAAAATGGAGTAAGACAAGTTAGACAGTGCTACCTCTAAATTCTCTTTTACTTATTTTTGTTTGTTTTTTATCAGTAACATTGTCCTAAATAATCATCATTTCGAACCTGAAGATTTACATTAAAGCAGTGCTTTTCAAACTTGTTTTGCCCAAAATCAAGCCAAACTCCCAAGACACACCACTTTTGTATGAACACAGAATAATAACCATATTTCTTCATCTATTAATTATTCATAATCAAATTTTTGTGAAGAATTTATCTGAATAAGTGTTTAATTTAATTATGCAGCAACACAAAATCTAACCTGACAGATCTCTGATAAAATGAGCTGAACTTATTATTGTGTGGGGTGAAAAAGTATTACTTCCCTTCATCCGCTGATTCTGTTAACTGCAAAACAGTGTATCTGTTATGATTTTGTCAAGATTTTATAAAACGATGAAGAAATTTGAAATTATTCACTTCTGATGGAGTAAACTGAAAAGTCACATGTTTTTGTATAGGTCTAAATAAAACATGGATATAAAAACAAAAAACAAAGGCACATTAAGACAAGCCACAAGGTGTACCATTGTGCCCTGTGACACCATTTGGAGGCCATTGCATGAAAATATTCAGCAGACCAAGTTATTGCCGTTGCTATTTAATTTTAAGAGTTTTTTGAGATTTGTAATATCATCAAGATTTCAAGAGCTTTTTTCAGTTTTGAGCGGTGATTTATCTGATAAAATATTAATCAGAAAGAAATATTATTAGGTCTTTTTCAGCAGTTACCTGATTTTTAGAAATTGTGTTTAATTTATCAGTGGGTTAACATCTTAGCAGATGAGAAGAGAATCAAAATTCAAATGTCAATTCAAAATTTAAAGCCTTCAAAAATTACTGAGAAGTGTAAATAAACACCAAAGTTAGGGCAATTTAATATCAAAATTCATCAAGAAATGTTTGAAAAGGTTTCAGAAATAGCAGCTCTTAGTTGTGTGATTTGACTTAATTTTCACGCTGATAAAATTAAGGACATTGATTTTTCTTTTTAAATTCACATCCTATTAGTCTTCCATTGTTAGCACACAGTCTCCAAAATTTAAGAGAGTATTTACTGACATCAAGATGTGGACTGCAAAGGTTTATCCTTGCAAAAAAATGCATTACTGAACAGCCAAATTTTGGTTTCCTTGTTTCCTCATTAAAATAATCGTCTCTTTTTTTTAGTCTGTAAATAGACTTTTTTTGTCTGGCATTGAAGACTTGTTGCTTTCTTTTCAAAGTGACTTGAGTAAACTGTCCCTTAAGCCTTATTTCCTAAAAGGTCACATTAAAAGCCAGTATTTTGGTCTCTATTTGTTTGATTTTCTTTGGTAAGATACAGTAACTGCATGTTTCACGTTTCTTCAGCCTTTGTCTCACCTGCATTATAATTTTAGACGTGTTCGTTATGAGCAGGTGCATAAACCCATCCTCTATGTCTCGACTTCTTCTGGTCCTGATCAGTGTCATGTCTTTGTCTTTGTCCTCCTTGGCCATCTACTTCACTATTCATCCATCCGTATTTTTCTCCTGGTGTCACGACCCCATTACGGAGCTCACAGGAGGCCGACTCACCTTTCCTCCACACCTTTCCTCTCCCACTCCCGCGGTCTCCTCTGTTTGTCTTTCATCTCTCCTCCACCTCTGCCCCTCTCCTTCATCTCCCTCTCCTCTCCTCTGCTCGTCTTCTCTATCTCTATCCTCATCCATCCTTGTCGCTGGGACCCTTGCTGACCTGGCTGGCTATCACCATGGCAACCTGCATCCAGGCCATCCCCTCGCTGGCACCCCTGAGAGACCCAGTTAGACTCCTGCAGGTCACCTCAGGGCAGTGGGGATGGTGGAGTGCTAACTCAGCCCTGGTGATCCGTCATCGAGCATCCGATCGATCGATCGCTCACTCCTAACTTTGACATCCAGCAGCAAACATCTGCTTTAATTGGCTTTAAGGTGGACTCTGGTGGGGTTGACACCTGCTGGAGGACAAAGGACGAGTGCTCCTTAACCAGCTCTTATAGGTGACGTCACCTTTGTCCGGTTCACGTGTAAAGAAAGAGCCACAAGCCTGCAAAGCCATAATGGATGCTTTACCTCCTCAACTGTTTTGGGAAAAAATCACATTTACTAATCTTTTACAAATCATAATTCATAATCAAATCAAATCAAATCATAATTCTAATTCCCATGAGAGATTTCTTCAGATTTTTCCTAAATGTCCTCTCAAATACAAGAATAACTTTTGATGGTCACAGTTCAAGTCCTTTGTTCTTGTGAGCACAATATCCCAAGAACACATTGAAGGATTTTTATCCATTGCCCCAAATTTACTTTTCAACTTGAGGGTAAACTGATTGAATTTTGAGGTCAAAGGTCACCATGACCGTACATATTATACCATATTGTAGCTTTGGAGAGTTATGCCTTCTGTAAGATAGGATATGTAGAAATCCCAAACCTTAACTCCAACAGGATGTGTATTGTTTGTTGACTTTGACAACCAAGCCTCCATTTTCTGCTATTGCCGTGGAAATACAGGATGTTACATCAAAGACTTCTACAAAAGGATCTGGAACTCACCGATGCTGTTCTGTTTCTATATCTCATTTTTGTTTTGTGCTGCTCTCTTGTAATGGACAAAGATGATTGTCTGCCTGCGACTGTCCGTCACCAAACCGCCTCTGAAATGTGTAACTCCAACCCCATAACAAATTGGTAAAACTAGACATTTCCATCTGTAGACCTTTACCCCTCTCCACTGCTCACTTCTCCTGAGAACTCTTCAAGAACCCATGAAGTGTATTTACTAAACAAACCAGTTATTTCTGTAAGCAAATATCACGGTGAGGGAGAAAAGCTCTTAAAAGTGAACTTCCTGGTGTGTGCTGCATCCAGTGCCAAAATCCTTTGCACTGGGAAAGGATTTGCTCACAGCAGGAACAAGACACTCAACTTTAAATAGTTTGTCTCTTACTACTAAAACTCATCCTCTAAATGAAAAGGTCACTTTGCTATAGAGTAAATACACACCATGGCAGTGGTTCCCTATTTTCCTCAGAGCCCCTCACAATGTGCATAAAAGAACAAGATAAAAATCATCTTTTAGGTCTACAGTTTTATTTGTTGTGTGTAAAAAGACACATTTGATAATGATGTAATGTAAAATTACAATATTGCACAAGGACAAAAATATTGCAATATTATTTTCCCCAATATTGTCAGCCCTACTGCAGAGTCATTTAATTTACATGAAGTGGTTACACATGGAATAATCTGATTATAGTTTTGGTGTGGTTTAAATGTTAACAGTCTGTTTAAATTTAGATTTGCTGTGGTTTATTTTGATTGAAATCTCTGTGCCACTATATTGCCTTTTTAAATAACTGTACAAAAGCTCATGATTAAGAGGGTGCAAAGTTAGGTAAAACTAATTCAAAGAAACAACAAATTACAAAACAGGGTACTCAATGCAAGATAATTTGGACAATTTAAGGCTCAAATCTGCCCTTCTGACAAAACTAAGAAAAGTTTAGATCTATCAATGACTAAAGGATATCTTGTCAGATCTTTCTTAGGATGTCAGTGCAAATCTCTTTTTAACATTATATATAAATGTAATGATGATGATGATGATGATGATGTGATTTTTATTATTGTGTCATGCATATACAATATGCCCAGCCCAACGGTCTTACAAGACACCATTATTCAGTAATCAAGTTCAGAGATCATTTTAGACGCTTACAAAAAGAAATAATCTCACAAAAATAAACTATCCTGCCTTTTTTCTAGGCTCTAGATACAAAAGAGGCCAACTTGTAAATATTATAACTAAACAACCATTTCAGTCTGTCATCGTCAGTACACCAAAACATATCAGGACTTTTAACGTACATTTCATTCATCAGAGGAGCTCTCAATTCATCGTAAAAGGGACAGTGCAAAAGAAAATGTGATTCATTCACAACTTCACCTAATTCACATGATTCAGAAAGTCTGTGTTCCTCCTGGATGTTTTTAAATCTGCCAACTTCAGTATATTTGAAATTAGATTTACTGCCAGGCTTCTATGCCAGTATTATAAGTGCTATCTCTTAAAATGTTTTAACAAGTCTTAAATTTGATGTTTCTTTTTTTTGTCTAATTTAAGGTCATCAATGTTTGCTCATTTTGCTGCTGTATGGCCACTAAATGTGATGTGTTGGTGCCTGATATACATTTTCATATCTACAGGCACAGACATTCAGGTCTTTAAGCTAATATCTGCAGATATCTGTATTATGCTGATAATATTATGCATCCCTGTGAAAGTAAAAAATGTCTTACACACAATGTCCTCAGATGGACAGTGAGATGGGTTTGTTTCTTGAAAAAGAGCCTTATTTTCAAAAAGAGTAAATATTAATAAAAGTTAACCAGAAGTTAGCAGCACAGACATAATTCAGGGCTCATCATTGTAGTGTAGTCCACCTAATCTCAGAAGGTTTTTGACAAAAACAAACAGACAAAATTTAAATAATGTACTTCAAGGCAGATTTGTTGCGTGGATGTGGCCTTATACGCATAATGGTTTGAGTATGATGAATAAATATATAGAGCTCAATAAATTTATTAGACGACCTGTCAGAAAAACAAGAAACATTTTTTTCAGAAATCTTTCAAAAACTGGTTTTAAACTGGTTTTGAAGGCATAACAGTCAACCTTGAAAACTATTTTATCTGTTCAGGCATGAAAGTAAATAACTGTAGATTTCTTTTCTTTTTTGTAGAACGGTAAATTTGATAATTCATGGATAAGAATAATAATTATATTTCAGCATTAAATATGTAATTTTGGTTAAAGAGCTTTTACATACTGGTGTATTAACCATCACAGAAACATTAAATGATTTTGGTAATTACCAATGCTGTTCATTTCGGGATTCTGTGACATAAACCGTGAACTGGTTGGTGGTCTAATAACTTTTTTAAGCACTGTGTATTCTAGCCTTATTTTTCTCCAAACGTCAAGCTCTACAACATGACATTAAAGAAATTAAATTCACTTAAATCCTCAGATTAGATTGTGCTGTACAGGTTTCTTTCAGGCTGTTAGAGCTCATTTTCTGTGGTGTGAACCCTCCCGAGGGTCTCTACCACATTAGACATGCAGAGTGAATACACAGTCTGACACACACAAACACACACGTACAGTCTGACTGGTTAATTAGCCCCAGCACAGCGGGATTTCTCCCCTCCACTGCCCATTACTCACCGATCACCGGCCTGTGCAGTCATCACACACACATTCAGCTGCCGTACACACACTCTAATACATATTTAGTGTGCACATACAGTACATACATGCCCCCCCCTCCCAGCTAGTTTCATTATAGTTATAAATAATTCAAAGAGGGAGGGGGTCGGGACCCGGGGCCTCCTGCGTCTGTCATCCCGGCCCTGTCATGCTAACAGCTCCGAGCTGCTGCAGCTTTGTTTATGAAGCAGCAGCTCGTCTGACACATTCATACAGTACATACATTATACATACATACAGTCATCTACAAACACCCACACATTAACTCCCCAGAGGATGGAGCATGTTTTGCAGTGGGTGGTTTAGTAATTGTTAGACACACACACACACACACTTCTCACTTCCAGCTCATTTCTTCCCGGGGATCAGTGTTAGCTCCAGATGTGTTTCCAGTCAGTACAGTGGATTGTGGGTAAATTGCTCTGTCTCTGTGCTGACAGACATTTCACGGTGGATATCAGGGAGCGAGGCGGCGATGGCGGTGGAGGTGACTCTGATTTAGATTACCTCTCAGGTGTCACTGAAGGACAGACGGACTCCTCATTCAGTTTGTCCGCAAACTGCTCGTTCTGCTTTGTTTGTCAAGGGCAAACATAACACCAGAGACATTTACTGCTCAACTTCAAGGTCAAAGATGATCACAGGAAGATGAATTATTAAAAATATGATTAAAGATAATGAATACGTGTAATTATGAGGGTACCGTCTTCTCTCATAGAGCAAGAAGATGCATTAAAGGTTCATTTTGCCTTTTAAATTAGCTGTTAGATTGCTCTCTCACTAACCGTAATGAACTCCTTCAGTAAAAAGAGTGATTTTTACTTTGTGAAAAGGGGAGTTTCATTGATATAAATGTATGTGATGTTTTTCTCAGGTGCCTGTTTAAATGTATTTGTCAGACTCAACAAAATATTAATTTTACATTGAATTTTTACAAATGCCTGTGGTTATATAGCAGTGCAAACTCGTTTTTTTTTTCTCTTACTATTCTTCATAGAAAGCCTATGAGTAAGGGATAAACATGAGGCCCTAAGACCTTGACATGTGAATCCTAACTCTGATCGTTCATGAATGAATTAGAGAGGACTCTTTTACAAAGTCAACAGAAAAATTTTCTGAAAGAGGTCATAGTTTGCGTTTTTTGTTGTTTTATTTGTCTCCTCCAAGTGATTGTATGTGTTTGTGTAAAACAACACAGTCCAACACACCGTGACTTCTCCCTCTGTGAACAGTGCCGGTGGCTGTCTGAAACGGCTACCCTACCAATTTTACATCAGAAATTCAAGCCCATTGGCTCATTGTAGACTGTACACTAATGCAGAGACACTGATTTATTTATTTATTTATTGATTATTTGACATGGACACACAGTAACATTGATGCTGTGATATTTAAATATACACAGGTCCCAAATGCACTGCTGTAAGTGTTTATAGCACAATGCTAATTTTCAACACCAGTCCATGGGAGGCTTTTAAAGATAAAAACTGTACAAAGAGGAAATTTATGAAAAATAACAGAGACACCCATGACACAGTTCATTAGAAAATACACCAGAATTAAAACATCCAGAACAAATGAAGATAAAAGTTCAAAAAAAAGGTGAATGAAAAAGTTCCTTCATGTAAACATGTATACAAGCAAATGTTTTATATGTGGGAACAATATTGTTGCTCTTTCAGCCATGATTTAATACCTTTGTTGAAGCCTTTGAAGTTAGTTTGCATTTTCAGCTCAGTAGGTAGACTATTCCAGAGTTTAGCTCCTGTGACAGAGAAGGCTGATTGTCCAAAGGACGTTATACGCATCGGAATTCGACAATTACCATTAACAGAAGTCCGTGTGTTCGCTTGACTGGAGTTCGGAGTTTGTGCCGAGCCATGAACTGACCAATTACACAGAGCAGACCAGTCCATCAATCAGTGCAGACTTGGCCTACATGGCTAAGGGGGCCTTGAAGTGACAGGAGCTCAGATGGAGCATCTCAGACAGAGAAAGAAAAGAGGTGGATCAGGGGTACTCAGTATGTCAAGTCTGGAAGTTTTTTAATATAAGTGATTGTGAACAAACTCTTGCAGACATCTAAATCAAGCCTTTGAACTAGACTCAAGGCAAAGAGTGATCTCTTTAAATCATTGTGTCCTTTAGCAAGGAGATGAAAAAAAGCGAATAACCTTGACCTTTGACTTCCATTATAATCAGTTAATTTTTAAATAAGAATGGTCACAAAAAGTTTGACAAGCACTCTGAAGATATAGTGTTTACAAGAACGTTAAGGATGTTACCATAATCCATGGCTGTTTCAGCAGCTGGAAACATAAAAGGACAGATCAAGTCAATGGGTTGTTAGATGAGCAATTCCCCTGTTTTGCAAAGTATAATGACTGTTTTTACACAATTGTGTTTGTTCCCTTTGGAATGCCAGTTTAACTGCCCCTTTCCTTCTTTAACCATATCTTTTTCTTTCACAAAATGTGAATCTATGAATGCATTTTCTCTGTGACGTTGTTTCACAATCAAAATCTTATCATTTGCTAAAAGAAACACTTTGGACATAGAATCATCAGTGACATTCCTGCCATTACATATTTAAAAATTCATTTAGATATACAGTTTGTCCTGAAAAACATTGTCAGTCTTTGACCCTGAACTAACATATTTGTGTTCAGTTCAAATTTCTGTCAGCAATACTTAAACTTAAAAACAGTTACCGCATGTTTCCTCATGATTTTAAGCTAAACAATCTTTCTGTCCTTTTGCGTGCAGGCTCATGAGCGCTCGGAGAGTGTGGAGGTCACCTTTGTCACACAGCTCGTCAAGAAGCTGATGATCATCATCGCCAGACCAGCGCGACTGCTTGAGTGTTTGGTGAGGAAAACAATATCTGTCATGCATTTACTCAGTGTTCTGTTTTCAGTCACTTTATGATAGATTTTTTTGTTAATGCTGTTATAGACTTTTAAAGGAGTAAATACAACATTGTGCATAAAATGCTGTTTGCAGATGTTGCAAATTGGTTGTGTATGTGTTAGCATTGTTATGAAGCATATTGACCATTTTCAAGCCGTAACACACAGTGGAATTCTCCCCTGGTGGGCAAGGAACGTTTGTCTCTGCTTTCCACTCTCTGAGAAGTTTGCTGTCCTATAAGCCAACCACAATTTTTAACAGATGATTTTTTTTCAGTGAATAACAAAAAAAAATTTTTTTGTTGTTGTTTTCAATTGGATGCAGTAACTGAACAAAAAGCTAAGAGGAACAGATAAATACTCAGTGATGTCAGATGCTCCACTGTGTATGCTTGTGAGAAAGATAGCAAAGACAACCAGACTTCTCTAAATCCTGCTTTTCCTCCAGGAAAAGATACAAGTAATGTTTGCAGTACTTATCTCCATATTTGGATCAAGACAAAATAACATAAAACTACAAATAAAGGCTGAACTAGAAGTGCTTTAAGGGCAAAACCTCCACCAAGGCGTTTCCAACATTGTCGTCAGAGTTCTTGTCAAAAGCGTGGAAAACCGTCTGTCTTGCATTGTGAACAAATCATTAAAAAAATCCTAAATCCACATCCAAATACAGATCACTACTATATTTAATTAGTACTCCCCTGTGCCATCTTTTCCAAAAAATGTAATCAAAATCCATCGAGAACTTATTGAGTTATTAGTGGAAATGTGGAAAACTGCCCTATCTCACTATAATAGCAAATTCGCTTTCAGGTCACTACCAAAATCATATCACTTTTTTCTTGTGACATGAACAATATTCCTTGAAAATTTTATCCAGATCTGTGGAGAACTTTGTGAGTTATTAGCAAAACATGGAAAACTACCCTATCTCGCGATTTTATCAAATCCTTTAAAAAAATTCCAGGAGCTGCGTTTGGATCACCACCAAAATCCCATCGCTTCTTCCTTATGTCGTGACCTACATTCACTGAAAATATATTTCAAATCTGTTTTTAACTTTTTGAGTTATCCTGTTCACAATCTAAAAGACTAACAAATGCCAGCAAAACTATAACCCCCATGGTGGAGGTGAAAATGAATTTGACCATAAAATAACAGACTTAAGTTGATAAAACAGATGAGACAACTCCTCCTTTTGCCTTAAAATTGTTTTATCACCCTCGTCCAGCTTGGTTTATCCCATGGAGTTCATTTGTGTTACATTCAGAGTGTGGGGCAAATTGAACAGTTTAAAAGATTGCTGTGAAAAATATGAGCTCTATGAAGTGTTACAGCTCGTTCATATCAGACAGCTTTTCTCCACGCTTGGTTAATAAACAATTTGGATCTGCTGCTCCCTCACTTGAAATGATTAAGACGCTGCTTTTCATTTATGGACTTCCTCTGAGAATTTTCAATCAGCTTCATTTACACACAAACTCACACATCATCATCTCCAAGCTGCTAGAACAGGATGTTGTGATTCCAACAACCCCTCAAAGCTCTGTGTTTGGTCTAAGATGATGCACATATGGAGCCAAACAGGTGAAAGTAACCAGGTGTGGAAGCAGAGAAGAGACAAAAGAGAATGAGGCTGGGACGGGGGATAGATTAAGACTGAGTGAAGGAGATGGAGGGATAATTGGAGGGACCATGGAGGGTGAGGGAGGGGAGGGGCAGGGGGAAGGGGGAGGCCGCCCTGGTGCTCACATCGTCAGTTTTGACTAATCACCTGCAGCAGAATGTGTGACAGCGTACAGGATGGGGTTTTTTTTATAAATGGATGCAAACAGTTAAAAGAGGGGGGCAGGGAGTGTGTGTGTGTTCATGTGAATACTGTATATGAGCACACACACACACACACACACACACACAGTGCAGAGGTGGGAATGTAACAGCAGAGGCTTGTCTTTGTCCGAGGACCCAGGAGTATAATTCTGTTTGGGAGATTTTAAAAGCTGGTGATTGTTCTTGTATTGTTAGGCATGAAACAAACACATTTTCTAAAGTATAATTCATTAGTTGTTGTTTTTTGTTTTGTTATTTAATCTTATTTTTTAATTTATTTTGGCCCTCTTAATCTGTTTTATAACTCCATTTCAGTTCAGATTTATTGTTTGGAACTTTATTCTCTGTTAATCTTTTTTTTTTTTTTTTCATTATCCTGCTTTAGTAGATTTTATCACACATTTGGTGTTTGGTTAGCTCATTTTGCCATATTATTATTTTAAACTTTATTTTTTTATATTCATTTTTCCCTACAGCATTTTTTAACTAATTTCTTATCATGGTTTTTATTGTCATTTTAGCCTTAGCCCCTGTGTTTCCTTATGTTTTCTTTTTATTTAAAGCACTTTGTGCTACAAGACTTGGTATGAAAAGTGCTATACAAATAAAGTTTGACTGAATGATGGATTAATAGTTTTGGGTCACTTACAGGATAAGGGTCTCTTCAGGGTTTGTGCAAACTTAAAGTACAAAAGTGCTGCCACATTAAAATCAATTAAAAAACATTGCAATATCGCGGAGAAATGAAAGAAACTGACTGAAATTGTTTAGCTCTTTAAACTAGGGCTGAACAATATATCGTTATCGTATCGATATCGAGATATGAACATTCAAGATATTGATATCGAAAAGCAACGATATAAACAGTATGGATTTCCCCCCACGCTAAAACTGCACTTTCCACATTCTTTTGTATTATGATGTTTTTATTTTTCTGAAAAATGCTTGGTTTTCACCGAACCCGTAGTCGTATCGTATCGATATCGAGATATCTGGCATGAATATCGAGATATGAAATTTTGTCAATATCGTTCAGCCCTACTTTAAACATAACAGGTAGTGAATAAAATGATTATATATATTGTTTTGTAAACTGAGGAAACATATTAAGACTTTGGCCCTCACTTATCAGTCAGGTGTAGGGATTTTTGCACAGATATCATCTTACATTAGTTTCCACATGTAATTAATAAAACAACATGTTAAGTGATGCATTTGAGGTGCAGATGAAAACCTTGTGATGTGTTCAGTTTGACTTGGTGAAACAATTATTTGACGAAGCGCAAGACGTGATGTGTTTATGTGTATTTCACAGGGATGGAGATTTAGATTTAGATTTAGACTTGAATAAATAAGTTAAGTTGAGTGGGGGTGATGTTTGTTTTCTTGGCATTATGAAACAATTACATCAGTTACATTATGTTAATGAGTTTATAGTGAGTGAGTTTTAAGTGTAATGTCTTTTATTTATTAAACTATTTGCACTGTATTGCCTGTTGGACTGACTTAATAGTTTTAGTTAGGCTGTCAATAATTTTGAGGGTCTACATAATAGAAAGAAGTGATGAATGAGTGTTTTTATTGTGTAATTTAGATTTTCTTACTCTAGGATACTTGCTTGCGCAGCTCACCTTTCATTAAAAAGGTGGAGTGTAAATGAAAATGCATTTTAGGTCATATATGTAAAGTCATCATTCAGCTCTAAACCTGTGAACCTGTCAGTTTATAATTGCACAGTGAGTCTGTCAGGTTATATTTGTTGCAGCCTGAGACTAGAGAGAATATAAACTTGCATACATAAACTCAGACGGTGGGATTAGGAGTGTCCTACACTCATATCCTATTCCTAAATAATATACGAGGAAGCCTGAACAACACGAACATACCAAACATAAACATTTTTACATTGTTTGCAGAGATACATTAATATCTGTGTCTGGATCTCCCATTTTAAAAAGCCTCTCTCTTCTTACTCTGTTCTTTCCTTCTTCCTCTCTGCAGGAGTTTGATCCTGAGGAGTTTTACCATTTGTTAGAAGCAGCAGAGGGCCATGCCAAGGAGGGACAGGGTATCAAGTCGGACATCCCCAGATACATCATCAGCCAGCTGGGCCTCACCAGGGACCCCCTGGAGGGTAACATCACCTTAGAATCAATTTACTGTCTCATATTTCACTCAAAGGTGCCTGTCTTAGCCTCACAGTACGGTACTGAAACACGTGTTTCTCTCTGTGCAGAAATGGCCCAGCTGAGCAGCTATGACAGCGGGAATCCAGAAACCCCTGAGACTGACGATTCAGTCGACGTAAGTATATTAAGATATCATTATCATCATAATAGGAGAAGATTAACCTGATTGATCCTACTCTGGGGGAAATTTACCCAACACTACTTCAGCATCTCAGGAATCAGAGAAGGATGAAAGGGGTGTTGATGTGATAAGTAAAATTCACATAAAAGTATTAAAGTAGAAATAATAATTACAGCTGCGTCATCATGGCAAAGCAATCTTAATTGTGATACATGATCAATTGCTGATTTTATCACGTAAACTACATGCCAACATTGAGCTTAATCCTCTTAACACTATCATTCCGAACATAAAAGAACAAGCAATAAATGTAAGTTAAAAACATCCCCAAAATACTCATAGATGGAAAAAAATGAAAGAACAACATGTCATGTGGCACAGTATTCATGTTATCTCCATTATTTAGTTTTAACTGGTTTAGTTTCCCAGCTCTATCATAAATGTAGGACACATTATGCACTCTTTCATCTTATACAGTTCTTATTATATATGCAAATTGTTTGTTATAACTACTTTTTAGATATGCTGTAAATGGCTGCCATTTTCTTACCTTAAACTGCATTTTGATCAATTATCGTGAAGTTTAAAGAGCTTGTCATCCTTGTTTGTAATAAATAAGGATAACTTTTGAGATTTTGTTCATAAAAGTTAAGTTCCTTGATCCTTATAAGCTAACAAACATGTTCTTTTATGACTTGGTGTTTCAGAGCCGAGGAACAACAGTCCCAGCAGCACCACCACCGACTAAAACCAAAACACCTCGAGAGGAAGACTTTGAAAACATCAAGCTCATCAGCAACGGAGCCTACGGGTAAGAAAAGGCCCAGTTTAAATCTCTTATATTTCACTTTTAAAATGTTTGTGCTGCTCTTCTTAATGACTAAGTAACAGTGGTCATAAAGGAGTTTTCACTGAAATCAGTGGATATCTGAACAAACTCTTTCTCTGTGCAGCGCTGTGTTTTTGGTGCGTCACAAAGAAACCCGTCAGCGTTTTGCCATGAAGAAAATCAACAAGCAGAACCTGATCCTGAGGAATCAGATCCAGCAGGCCTTCGTGGAGCGAGACATCCTGACATTCGCTGAGAACCCGTTTGTGGTCTCCATGTTCTGTTCGTTTGAGACCAGGAGGCATCTGTGCATGGTGATGGAGTACGTTGAGGGTAAGATGATGGTTACATTGCTGTTACATGTAAATTCCATTTGTTGTGGCTGTCTTGTGTTTAATAAGGTGGTTTCTGTCTGTAGGTGGAGACTGTGCCACCCTGCTGAAGAATATCGGAGCTCTGCCCGTGGATATGGCTCGAATGTACTTTGCAGAAACTGTCCTCGCATTAGAGTATCTGCACAACTACGGCATCGTGCACAGAGACCTCAAACCAGACAAGTAAGACAGAACACCCTGCATGTAAGGATGTGCCTGGAGCAGATTATTGATAGCAAGCAAAGCCTCCATCACTTTTACCTGTGCAGTCATTGAATGCATACAGTACTGTAAGAAAGTTAATGTGCAGAATGTTATCAGAGTCTTACAGACTCTTTGTAATGACGTTATGCTTTTTAATGATGTGTCTGCATTTAAGGATTTATTTGCCAAATGTAGATGTATTTGGTTTTTTAATACACGTATTATCTCCTGCAGTCTTTTGATCACCTCAATGGGACACATCAAGCTGACAGACTTTGGTCTCTCAAAGATCGGTTTGATGAGTTTGACCACAAATTTGTATGAAGGACACATCGAGAAAGACACCAGAGAGTTCCTCGATAAACAGGTACAAAATCATGGAGTTAAGATACAATTTTTTTTTAAGGTTGAAGTTTATGATCTCTGCCCTGGGATCATGTTTAATACTTTTCAAATGAAAGCTGTTACAAAAGCAATCAGTCAGTAAATACCTTATGCATGCTGCACTCAGAACCACAAACTATTGCAGAACAAGAGGTTGTTTGACTTTTTGTTTTGCCTCTTTAGGTGTGTGGCACTCCAGAGTATATTGCCCCCGAGGTGATCTTACGTCAAGGTTATGGGAAGCCGGTGGATTGGTGGGCGATGGGAGTGATCCTGTATGAGTTTTTGGTCGGCTGTGCTCCTTTCTTTGGAGACACTCCAGAGGAACTGTTCGGTCAGGTCATTAGTGGTGAGTGTTTTGCTTTCCCCCGGATACAAAAACACGGTTTTTCTATGAGAAATATTTTTTTTGTCATTTTGGTTGTATTTCCGTTATTGTTGGGGCATTTTTTGAACAATACCTTTGAAAAGCATTTCCAGCAGACTTTGCAAAATATGCAATCAGGGCAAGACAAATGCACAAGAGAGAAGTCTCAGATTAAAGGTGTAACTTCAATAGACAGACAGACAGATTGATTGATTGATTGATTAATTAAAACATTGGCGTCCTCTGCAGAAAAAAAATTGCCATTATGTGATGAAAGTAATTGACTAACCCAACAAGCAGACATTAAAAACCTTGATTTAAGTGGTACCACAGCTCCCACATGTGAGAACCAAGTGAACTTCTGGATTTTCTGAACTCATCTCAAACTTATCCTGTGCAGAGTGTATAAACTTATATTGAAGAAAAGGTCATTGGCAAAGGTAGATCCATCGGTATATAAAATTGATTGAGTGCTTAAAAATAGATGTTGTCTGTTTTCTGTTCCCCTGTGAAGGTGTTGTGTGTCTGTATCTTCTCTGAATGTTTGATGTGTGAGCCTGAGGGTTTCCTCTCCCTTATAGAGACCTGCAGACGTGAGAGAATGTATGAACCTGTCAGAAATCAGAGCAGATAGAGACGTCTCTCTACAGCTCAGCTTTGACTGCGAGTGAATCAAATCAATCCTGATTTCTCCGCTGCGTTTCTTTGTCCTCTGAATTCTCTTTGATGAAAGGGCGAGTCGATGATCATAAACCCGTATTGATCCCTGAACGTCTCTTTTATGACTGTCTGAGTCCAACTCTTCATATTGATGCTCTGAGGTCATAAAGAAGTGAAGGCCTCTGCATGCTCTTGATGCAGTCTGTTATTTTATCTGCCTGCAGGATGACTGTCAGTCAGGAGGTTCCCAAATCTTAAACTTTGACATCCAGTATATTTGATAGAGTTTAAAATGTTGGTGTCATGCAGAAACAATTGAAAAAATGTGTGGTATGACAAAACTACTGCATCAGATGAGAGGTATGCAAGCCCATCAGTGGAGCGCCATTCTGGTATAGAGAGCATTAAAACATTTTTTAACAAAAATATGACTGACATAACAAAGCACACTCAGACATATACCCCTTAACTACCAGCCTTCAGCATACACTTAATTACATATAACTTAAACAACAAAAACACTGTCAGTAGAATTGTGTCTTTCCCCACAATTCATTTTTTTTTTTATCAAGGTCTCTTTATTAAAAGTTTTGCAGTACACAAAATAAAAAGAGTATACAGAAAAGCATATATACAAAATATCAAAGAAAGCCTAACCCATAAACCCACCCACTGGACAGATAATATGCTATATTAATCAGTCATCCCACATTACCACCAGCCAACACAGAAAGAAAAAAAGTACAATAAATTATGGGATTATACGCTCTGTTCCTAACTTCTCAACAAACATCAAGAAAGGCTTCCAGCTTTCTTAAAATCCTGAGGCAGACCCTTTAGGAGTGTAGCTTATCTTTCCAAGCTTGACATATTGCATAATCTCTTTAATCCAGTGAGAATATTAAGGAGCCACAATTCAATTTTGATTCTGAAGGGACAGTTTGTTTCAGAATTCAATTTTGATTCGGCCGGATCTTGATTCTCAATCAAATCTCTTGTTGTTCCAAATGGCATTTGTATCAAGATTTACTACATTCTGTTGTGTGCTTGACTTTGAAAGGTAGCTGGGAAAAGATGGTTGTAAGACTTTAGAGAAGTAAAGTATTATATTAATAACTTTCTACTTTCCAGTGGGGCTGATAGAAGCTTCAAAGCTAAACTTGTTTTGATTATTTTCTTCTTGGCGTCCTTGTTCTAGATGAAATTACCTGGCCAGATGAGGATGAAGCTTTACCTCAAGAGGCTCAAGATCTGATCTCCAAACTGCTGAGACAAAATCCTCTGGAGAGGCTGGGCACAGGTAACACATACTGCTCATTAAACACAGTTCAAGGTGTGAAGGATCCTATTAAAGTTTTTCCAGGGACGTGTCTTACCCCCCTTTTGTAGACCTTTGAGTAACAAAGTGTTTGCTGTCCTTTTTTGTGCCATATTTTCCCAGTACCTCTCCTCTTTGAAATAAAGTTGTCTTGCTCATACTTTTCAGAATAAAGGAGCAGATCCTGTCTTTGGCCTAAATTTGGTCAAATCTGGTGCTTTGGTTTTAGATATTTCTTCTCATCTGCCCCCCTCCCCCTGTTTCCTCTCTGTGTTCTCTACATTTCATCCCTCTTCTTCATCTTCCTCATCCTCTTTTCCCCTCTCCTTCCTCTCCACAGGTAGCGCCTTTGAGGTGAAGCAGCACCCGTTCTTCACAGAGCTGGACTGGAACAGCCTGCTGAGGCAGAAAGCCGAGTTCATCCCTCAGCTGGAGTCAGAGGACGACACCAGCTACTTCGACAGTACGGCTCTGACTGCTTCATCCAACTCCTCCTCTCCCTCAATGTCATGCACTAACGATTTCATGAATACCTGAACTTTCTACTCTGTGTTTCTTAGCTCGCTCTGATCGGTACCACCACGTAGACTCGGAAGAGGAGGACGACACAAACGATGATGAACACGTGGAGATCAGACAGTTCTCCTCCTGCTCGCCTCGATTCAGCAAGGTACACATTTACAAAACCAGACGTCAAAGTTCTAAATTATTAAAGAGCTTCTGGTTGTTTTCTCTTAAAAGGAAACCATTTACTTTAAGTAGATCTAAAAGTTTCCCTGACATTTCATCTAATTAAAGCACTTAACTTTTCCCTTTGCATTTGTTGTATATTTTTACCAACTGTACAGTGTTTTCTTCAGAGGTCCAAAAAAAATGAACACACTTTCCTTCCTGTTAATAGAAAGAAAAGTTGACAAACTACTATTTACAGGGAGACATGACATTTTATTCCCACACAAAGTGGTCTAAAAGAAATTACTGCTTAATTGAGATGGGTCATCAGTTTGGACAAAAGTGATTTACATATAAAAGCATGGTTTTTGAACTGATTTTATGGGCCAGTGTCTTCACAGTCTAGTTTGTTTATTTTTTCATTGGCAGGGACAGCGTGAAATTGCATCCATTATTTATGAAAATGAAAAGATGTTTGCGCTAGATTACTTGGGCTGCCAATTTGAATCTGCAGTGCCATCATAGAAGCAAAGGAAGGTTTACAATATATAACCACTGATCACACAGAAACAGTGATTTAGTTAATACTGCAAGTTTACATATATTAAATTTAATTAAATTAATTATTACGTTAAAGACAAATAATAAATTAAACATGATGAATCTACCATAAAGGATTTCATTGGAGTTTCTACAACTACACCACGCACAAAGACCAAAGGCATTAAACAATATAACAAATAAAATTGAATTAAATAAGATAAATGTAAAATTTGTCTGCGTTTCTGGTGTTTCCATTGAAATTAAGAATCTGAGATATTCATATTTTTTGCTGTGAAATAAAAATTATTACCAACTTTAATTATTCCTGTAAAAGTGTTTCATGAAGACTTTATTGATGTGCATTTAAAGATATGAAAATGTCTGGTCAGTATTTTGTACAGTGCACTTACACTATTCTTTACAACAGTGTTTTAAACTCAAAATATTGGCATTTCATGACCTTTAGGGTTCAGATTCTCTCACTTTTGTTAAACAATATAGCACTATAACATTATGGTAAACAGAGACACAGTGGAAGGTTATTTACTGATAAAAATGGATGTACACACTGCTTGCATTGAGGCTGTTAGGAAGACTAAAAAAATAACATTTGGAAAATACCAAAATATGAAATTCAGTTCCTTCCTATGAAAAAAACGCAAGTACTGCATGGCGAAAAATGTGGTATGAACGACAACGAACATGTAGAGCTACTAAAACATTAATACTGATTTCTTAGTAATGAAAAGCTGTAAGTGCTCATTGTAATTTTGAGTGTAACCCTGGAGAGGAGACAATACATTTAGGTACTGTTAGGATATCAAGGCAAGTTCCTTACTGTAAAAAAGCACAAGTACATACTTTAAAGACAAAAGGTAGTATGAAGAAAGTCGTAAAAACATTTTTGTTAGAGGGAAACACTAATAATGTTAGGACACACTGCAAAAGGTAGGGTAACAATAGGTCTGGTCTCTCATAACAGTGTTGTAGATCAGTGCTGATGGTGTTGGTGCTTTGTTGTGCTCTTAAAGAGGTTTTGGGGAAGGTTATTCCAGTCTTAAGCCTCACATGTAAAGACTGAGAAAAGGGAGATAGTTGCCTCTAGGAGATCTTAAAGCTCTGCCGAGGAGCTCAGGACAAGGCTACACAAAAGTTTTCAGTGGATGATTTATGTTCCAGTGTGTACAGTTTTCACCTAAAAAGATAAAAATTGTTTTAAAAAAATCTTTAAAAACTGTCTGACTTGTTGTCTTTAGGTCTACAGCAGCATGGAGCGTCTGTCTCTACACGAGGAGAAGAGAACTCCACCTCCAACCAAACGCAGCCTGAGTGAGGAGGGCGGAGATCGAATTGACAGCTTGAGCGGACTCAAGTCCAGAGATCGATCCTGGCTGGTTGGATCTCCTGAGATGTGAGTTTAAAATTTCCATCACATATACAGCCATGACCGGGGAGTTCTTCTTACACTAGTGTTGTTGTTTTGTGATGCTTTGGCTCCTTAATAGTCTTTAAAGTAACCTTTAGTGTTTGAAAAGGGTGAAAGAAAGGCCATGTGTGCTTTCTGATATGTGTTTTTGAGTTTCTCTTGTGAATAGGTCAGTTATATCACGGTTATTACTGCATGAGTTGGTTTTTCACGTACATAGAAATGACACAATATGTGACTGATTCTGTTGGTACTTGCTTCAAAATATACTTTGAGTAGTTAAAAGCTCTTGACTGAACCAGTGTTTTTGAATTTATTTAAATAAACATAAAACAAATGCACCACCTCTTTAGACTTGTTTGTTGTGTTTTTAGACTTTTAAATGTTTCTCCTCACTTCAAAATTTTCCTCTCCAGCCTACGAAAGCGCCTGTCTGTGTCAGAGTCATCCCACACAGAGAGTGACTCCAGCCCACCACTGACCGTCCGCAGGCGCTGCTGTTCAGCCATCATTGAGATGCCACGCTTCGCCATTTCCTCAGAGGAAGAAGGAGGTCAAGGTGAGACTCTGGAACAATACCTTTATGTTAACTGTACTTTAGATTGGTCCAAAGACATAATTCGAAGCTCATGGTATGGACCCTTATATTGTTGGTCTTAAAGGTGCTGCTGGGAGTCGTAAGAGCCCCAGTCTGTTAGGAACGTCTGCAGTGAGGGGCCCAAGGAGCGAAGAGTTGCCCCTTGCCATTCCAGAGCTCCCCGTGGAGAGAGAGCTGAAGCTGGACGAGTCTCCTACCACACCAGGGTCCACCAGCAGCCAGCTGAGCAAAGCCACACTCACACGTCAGTACATGAACTCTACTTGAGGTCTAATTCAACTCTGATATCTGAATTTTCTCTTCTTGTGGCATGATCAATGCTTCTTTGACCCCCTGAACTTGTCTCACATTACTCTGGTCCTGTAGCGGGGAGCTCAGGAGACGTATGTGACCGTGGTGTCAGAGGAAACGGCGGTAACGGTGGTGTTAGTGGAGCTGCCAAAGCTACAGGAGACAGCGACTCTCCATCAACTCCAAGAGCAATCAGTGACCTCGCGATCCGCAGAGCTCGTCATCGGCTGCTGTCCGGAGATGCTGATAAACACGCAGCCACGCCGAGCTCCAGGCCACTCAACAAGGTCATCAAGTCTGCGTCTGCCACCACGCTGTCACTGATGATCCCTGCAGGTCAGTCCATGATGGCTTTAGAGATACACCACTGCTGGGACTTTGTTATCCCCATCAAGGAGGGCATGTTTTTGCTGGCATTTGATAGTTTGTCAAAAGTTTGGATCGGAATTTGATTAAATTTTAAGGCAATGTTGGTCATGAAACAAGAAAGAAGTTATATGATTTTGGTGGATTTGGATCCAGGATGTTTGAAGGATTTGTAAACATAGTGAGATAGGGAAGGTTTCCACGTTTTTGCATTCAACTCAATAACTTCTTGATGGATTTTGATTACATTTTTGGGAATGTTGGTCATGACACAAGGGAGTAGTACTTTGATTTTACTGATATTTTATTTTGTAATGATTTTTTAATCTTGCTCTTTTATTATTAATTGTGTGATTTGAAATTGATCTTTATTTTTACTGTTCTTCCCCTTAATGTTGTCAGGTTATGAATATTTAATTATGCTCTGTTTTTATAACTGTAGCACTTTGAAATTTGTTTCAAATGGAAAGTGCATTATAAACTAAATGTATTAATATTAGTAGTAGTAGTAGTAGTATTAATATTTTAATAATGATGAGAACAAAAACCTCTTCAATTGCACTTTTGGACAGAGAAAGCCTAGATGTTTTATGTATTTAGCTAATAGAAGCAGCAACAAAGATACATTAAAAAGCAGTAAAATGCAAAAAAGCAAGATTTCTCTTCTAAAGATATAATGCTTCAAATGCATACATTGCATTATTAAAGTTTCGTACAGGACTTTTGTTGGTTTACCCTGGTTCTAAGTTGATTTTCTCACGAGTTGGTTACATTAAGTGGAATAGAAAGAAGGGATAACTGAACTTTTGTAGGAATACATTGAAAGTTCTTGTTTTTAGGCCTCCATATGAACACCAACACAAAAGATCAGCATCACTACTACAGCTAAAAATCTGCTAAATCTGTTGACTGTTTCAAAAAGCTGATTTAATCTCACATTGAGATATCTGTATGTTGGACTCAATCTTTTGTGAAGCTTTTGTTTTTATTAGTCTCTTTTTTTCTTTAAATTTTCTGTGATTTTCTTCTTGTACTACCTATTGTGCTGTTAAAACAAAATGTATATGTCTTAAAATGCACCTTTTTGTGTTTATGTCTATTCTTAGATCACCATGGAGCCTCTCCCTTGGCCAGCCCAATGTCACCACACTCTCTGTCATCCAACCCCTCGTCACGGGACTCCTCGCCGAGCAGAGATCTGTCCCCTGCCATAACCTGCACCAAACCCGCCATTGTGATCCACCGAGCGGGTAAAAAGTACGGGTTTACCTTGAGAGCCATCAGAGTATACATGGGAGATTCTGACATCTACACTGTGCACCACATGGTCTGGGTGAGTCAAAGTCTTAATTAACTTTACTTAAAAATGTTAAATAAAGGGAAAAAAACACTTTAGTTTGCTATTTAAAGCATAAGTGTGTAAAAAGTTTGAAGTTCATCTGACTATGAATCATTGAGGTGTATGGTCAGTATTTTTTAAGTCACCTGGGGTTCTTGTTATTGACAGAAGATGGCAGTAAACAACAACAAAAGGAGCTCAGCCCGTATGCTTTACACCTCTTTTTCTCCTCCTCTTCATCCCCTCTTCCTCGCTCTCTTTCAGCACGTGGAGGAAGGCGGTCCAGCCCACGAGGCGGGGCTGAGGGAGGGCGACCTGATCACACACGTTAATGGAGAGCCAGTTCACGGTCTGGTTCATACTGAAGTGGTGGAGCTCATACTGAAGGTACAAGAAAACTCATGATGCTTATTTTCATACAAGAAAATTCACCCCTACATGGAATATTCCTGATATTTGGGCATTTGTTTTCATATTTTGGGACCTACATGACTTAAAGAAATCAAGATTTTGGGAATTCCATCAATGATACTTGCAGAATATTAAATTTAATAAAGTGTCCATCATCTGCAGCACCTTCCTTACCACTCTCTAGTTTGTTGTAAATCAAGGTATCAAACAAGATTAAAGAAAATCCTAAATTATAAGGCTCATTGTTACGGAAAAGTGGCATTATTTAAAGAGCACCACTCGTATTTACAGAAATTCAAAGTGTTAAAGAACTAAAAAAGAGACATTGGGGGAATAAAGATAAATAAGGTAAAGCAAAATAAGACATTTGAGTGTTAAAAATTCAAATAAAAGTTAAAGAAATGTAACATTTAACATAAGTTTTATATATATGGCAGTAAACCAATAGTTAAACATTCACACTTTGCCAATTGTTAAAAAAATCGTTTGTTTGATTGTTTAAAAAAATTAGCAAAAGCGAAAAAGAAATTCATGTATTTCTGTCTCTTGTGTTTCAGAGCGGTGCCAAAGTTTCAATCTCTGCCACCCCCTTTGAAAACACGTCCATCAAGGTCGGCCCCGCACGAAAGACGAGCCACAAATCCAAGATGGCAAGACGCAACAAGAAAACCAAGACCAAGGAGGGACAGGACAGGTGGGGCAAGCTCTTGGTGATCATTTTGTGTGTGTTTGTAAAGTTGAGGTCCTTAGAGTGAGTTTTTGTGTTTTTTTGTCTAGCAGTAAGAAGAGGACGTCTCTGTTCAGAAAAATCACCAAACAGGCATCTCTGCTCCACACCAGCCGCTCCCTCTCCTCTTTAAACCGCTCTCTCTCCTCAGGGGAGAGCGGCCCTGGATCGCCCACACACAACCTCTCACCAAGAAGTCCAACGCAGGGTTACAGGTCCACGCCAGACTCCACCCACTCTGGTAAGTCATAAAACACCCCCTTTTCTTTAATGTTTTTCTAAATTACTCTCATTGCAAACATCAGCATCATGCTATGTCTAATGATCTCACAGATCCCACCTACTAACAGATGAAGAGGTACTTAGAGGTCATACTGTAAAGTCTGATCACAAATCACAACACAAAAATAATCTAAAACCATCTGTTTCCTCTTTGGCATTGAAGGAAAATAAGACTTAAACTGTATAGAGTTAAAACAGGTCAAAATGATCGAGAGCTCCTTGGAGGAACATCTATTTTATGATGGTCCAGCTTGACAAAAACTCTCTTGACTTGTTCCTTTTATCCAAAAATAAAGTCATACCCTCGTTTATTTTACTCTTAAACCTAAAACTCACTGAAATTTGCTCATTTTGATCTCCTTGCTTTTGTCAATAAATCAGCGTTAATATCTGTGCTGTTGGTGACTATTTGTTGTCAAGAAACAACTAAAGTGAACTAATTCTGCCATTTTTTAAACTCAGTGCCAGTATCTAGAAGATTCTTTAATATTTCTGCTCTTCTTTATCTCTTTCTTAGTTGGTGGAAACTCATCTCAGAGCAGTTCTCCAAGCTCCAGCGTCCCAAATTCTCCAGCCTCCTCAGGTCACATAAGACCCAGCTCCCTGCACGGCCTCGCCCCAAAGCTCCAGCGTCAGTATCGCTCACCAAGACGAAAGTCAGCTGGGAACATCCCCCTCTCTCCACTGGCTCGTACACCCTCTCCCACCCCCCAGAGCAGCTCCCCTCAGCGCTCTCCATCCCCCCTGAGCCACGCTCTGGGACAGTCAGCAGTGGGTCAAACATTCCCCGTGAAGCTGCACTCCTCACCTCCTCTGGTCAGGCAGATTTCCAGACCTAAGAGCGCCGAGCCTCCTCGTTCTCCGCTCCTCAAGAGGGTGCAGTCTGCTGAGAAACTGGCCTCCTCCCTCTCTAACTCCCCCTCCTCTCCATCTGGGGTGGCAGCAGCAGGGGAGAAGAAGCTGGCTGTGGGAGCAGCTGTAGGGAGCCGGAAACACAGTCTGGATATCTCACACTCAGATTTTAAGAAGGAGATCCTGCAAAGAGAGCCGAGCCTGCAGAGCCTTCAGGTAAGAGTGTTGTACACATCTGTAACATCTGTATTCAAGCTCAAAAATACTTAGAAAAGCCATATGAGAGGATGTGGGTCACATAGGTTCAAAGAGGGTAACATCGTACCAGCTCACCCTAAGTGTTTGATTGAGTGAACTTTTGGTAACTCAATATGTAGTATTGATTATTACATTACTTATTGATTATTAATGAACTTTGCCTCAGTGTGAACTCAGTAAGGTTGTTTAAGATATCTCACTGGTTTCACTGGATGCTAATGTCTGATAATATTCGATGTTTGATTTAAATACTCCTGCTGTATGTTGTGATATCTAGTGTCGCTCAAACACAACTTTTAACCATGATAAGAGACCAAATTTACATTAATCAACGGCAAATTAAAGAGCCATATCCTGCTTTTCTGAGTTTTATATGCCCTTTAGTGAGTTAACATGTCTCCTCAACTTAAGAGAGTGCATTTATGCACAAGATAAAAAGTCCATGGCATCAGGACTTCCCCCTCTCCCCTTGTTTACAGCACCAGTAGCTGCCTGAAACAGCTCATATCCCCAGGCCCCACTTTTAAAGCCTTTAAAGAGATTCTGCAGTGAGGAGCTATCAGTGTAGTATATTTGTGGCATTGCTTCTCTAGAGCTTTTTGTTCTACTCTGTTGTGTAAACACTCAACCAGTTATCACACTGATCCTACACAATAAAAACTGCATAGCCTGAGCAGAAAGCTGTCACAGACTTCACTGATTCATTGGTTTGAAATCAATATTTTGCAGACATTGGAAATAGGCCGAGATTTTTGTATGAACTGATGTTTGTTAATTAATTTAGCAGATATTCATTTTTCATATTTTATCAATTCAATGCTGGTATAAAGCTCAGCTCAACTGTCGATGCAGTTTAGTTTTAATTGGATAGACCAGTGGTTTCCCCAAGCCCCTTCAGGCTGTACCTAAGAAAAGTGGAGACCCTCTTGACTTGCATGAAAAAATGATATATAGCTGTCCAGTCCAGTTGCCTTGTTTGAATCTTCAAGATATATAGCTGTGCAAATTAAACACCATTTTTTTTTTTTTTTTTCATTTATAAAATCGGGATTAAATGGGCCTTCACACATTGTTGTGCAACAACCTCTAAAGAAAGTATGCCCCAAGTTTCCCCAGAGACCCTCTGGACCTGGACAAGGGGGTTCCTGGAACAAGGGGTTTTGGCATTTTGTAGTGTAAAATAAATGTTAAAAAATCAAGATCAGTATTGGCAATTGAGTAAAACATATTTTAAACATGTCTGTTGGCCCTGATTTTCATAGTTGGTGGAAACATTTTAACAAAAGACTTTGAACCACAATTGAAACATTAACTTGGGGAAGGGGCCTGTGAACATCTCACTTTAGTACATGGTTCTTTGTTGATATAGACTGAACGATATGCGATTGTACCAAGAACCAAGTATCACTGAAGTGTTGTGGTTGACACTGTGGAATGTCTTCTTCAGTTATGTTTAACACTTTCTGTCTTCTCTTTCATTGGCCTTCAGGAGTCAGCCAGTGAGGGTCTTCTGTCCTCTGGGGGACGCGGCGTTGAGAAAGGCAGCCTGCATAAACACTCCTCATCATCCAGGAAATTGGGGCGTCAGGAGGGAGACGGTGGCCTGGGTGGTGTGTCCGGCTCTCTGGGTCTGACTCCCGGGAAGAGCAAACTGAAGGACAAACTGTCGGCCATCAGGCAAGACCGAGCTGAGCGGAGGGAGTCGCTGCAGAAACAAGACGCCATCCACGAGGTCGATTCCTCTGAGGACGAGACAGACGAGGGATCTGAGGACAGTCAGGACGGACGCAGAGGGACGACCTTCACCCCTCCTCCTCTGCTGAGACCCACCACAGTGAGGACCGGTCCTGGAGGCACCTTGCCCTCACTCTGCCTCTCACCCTGCACCCCCCATGCCACGTTCTCTCACACAGGACCCTCTTCTTCTATAGGCAGGCCGACCCCCTCTGTCACAGAAATGAGACCCACTCAGAGCTCCTCGTTACCTGGAGTCAAAGACGCAAAGTCATCCTCTGTGACAGATGATGCCTCAAGACAAGAGAAGAAAGTTCTGGAGCCAAGCAAACCCTCTCAGCCCCCCCTCCCGTTCTCCACACCGGGCAGTGCGTTCATCTCAGTGAGCAAGGACACATTCCTCAAACCGACTGCGCCACAAGATCTAAGAAGTCAAAGAGAGAAACCTTCTCCATTGGAGCCAAAAGCAGATGACAAGCTTCCACAAAGAACCACAACCTCTACCACCACCACAGTTTCTACGACTACAACAGACTGCAGAACAACTACAAGTATGACAGACACCAGAACGACCATCTCCAGGACAGACTGCAGAACTCCCGACAGCCAGGAATCCCCCCGCTCCTCTTGCTCTTCTCCCAGCATCCCCAAGGAGAAGAAAGAGGCCGATAACCGGAGACTTTGTGCAGCTGCTGCAGCTGCAAACTTAACTGCATCGTCATCTTCTGCGTCTGGCTGCAGCTCCACCTCTAGCTCCCCTGGGGTGCCTCCTTCTGAAACCAGTGTGGAGAAAGTTGTATCCCAACTTGCAACTGTCGCTAAAAGTGTTCTTGGTCCTGTTAAACTAAGCACGGCTGCGGACAAGAGCCAAAAAGAGCAGAAACAATGCGAAAGTGGCACCACAGAAGTCCAAACCTCCAGCCCTGTTTTAGTTCCCAAACAAACTCCTCAACCGCCTCAAATTTCAGACGGTGCAACCAAACAGAAAACTGAGCAAGCCGCCTCTTCTCCTGTCACTTTTCAGAAGGTGGTCAAACCATCGAAAGACTTTGCAACCACATTGTCATCCAGCAAAGACGTGTTAGCATCTCCTGCATCTGTAAAACCTGCTTCTGCACAGCGGACGGGTGCAACAGCCGCTCAGCCTGCTCCACACCCAACCCCAAGCTCCTCTACAGCACCAGAGCCGCAACGACAAAAGCCTGAATCCCAAACTACATCTGCCACAACCACCACCACTAGTGGGTCCACCTCCTCGCAACAAGACAAAGCAAGTGGAAAGAAAACGTAGCAGCAAAAAGAACCAGAAGAAAAATGTACAGATCCCACAAACTGCATGTCTGGAAGAAAACAAACACGGCACTAATCAGAGAGGTGACTCTAAAGCAAAGGAGAGTCGCTGTAAGAAGCGGACAGATGCGGTTGTTTCATTCCAGATGTTCTGTGCTGTTATTGTCCATGATGTTTTGGTTTTCTGCTTTCAGACAAAAAAGCACGAGGAGTTCTTGTTCCATTTGTCACATTCTGCAAATTTATACAGGGTGAGGAATAAAACATAAGGTGGTCCATGCAGGAAAGATTTTAAGATTCAGCCACAGGCCTCTTTCTCATGATCTTAATGTTCTTGCAGACACATATGGATGTGCCTTACAGAATGAACTTTTTCCCCCTCCATGATCTGAAAAATAATGATTGTTTCACAGCAATAAAGCGCAGCACAACATTCGAGTGTTGTAGAACTAAATCTGCTCCTCCACTCACAACACCAAATTAAATTCTCCTGCCTGGCTGTAGTAAATATCAGAACTCAATGCTGCAGGTCCATTGAAAGGAGATAAATCCCCTGATTAAAGCTACAGGTAAGATTATGTGACTCAAAGAGTCCCTGCAGTGTAAGGGACTGATGAACTTACTGGCCCTCCTTACTCTCAGATAGTTGTGAGTTCTTAAGTCCCTGTGTTTATTGTTCTGCAGCTTGTGGACTTGCTCGCCATTTTGCAAACCAGTCAGTGCTTCTTGATGGAATTTTGGGTGCAGTTAAGTTGTCTATTACTAACCAGCATGGATTTTAGCATATTTTATACTTTAGGGCCGTTAGGTATGGTGGCACAGGGTTGAGTTTCAGTCCTTGTTTTATCTTACATCAATTTTCAGCTGTGAAAGCTCTCAAAACTGCAAAACATGACTCCTAGGGACGAAAATAGAATCCCCATTTTTTTTTTCTCATAAAGAAAACCACAAAGACTGAGACTAAGTGAGAAAGTGAGTCAGGGAAAAAATGGGTTTTTTATTTTTTTAATATTTTGCTCCCAAAAAATTTGAATCAATCGATTAAATCATCATCAGATCATTATCGTTATGAAATCAGTCTATGTAGTCATCAACACGTCATGTGGTTCCAAATCTTAATTTTTCAGAGAGCCTTGTGTTGCACAGATATTACAACAGCTTGTAAGCTTCTAAGCTTGATTTCAGAGTTTGTTTCAGAAAATGCAAAAACATCTGAGACTTCAACAGTTTTTCCAAAGAGAGACACTGCTGGGAGCAAACTGCAGAAAGTGAAATGGAAATGAGTTGTTCCATCAGAAACTTAAATTAAAGAACCAAAGACTCTGACTTAATACTGAATTATGAACACAATTCTTCCCAAAAGGCTGATCCTTACATGAAAGCATCTGCCCAGTTGTAATGATAGAAACTGACCATGGACGCACGTTTTTGTTCAAGACAATGACCTAACTATGTGTCACTATATCCAGACTAAGGATATTATCAGAATTTTTTTACTTTATCAGACCAGAATTTGAAAAGTTCAAGTCATCACCTCCACAAACTTGCATGTATTGTTTTGTGGTTTCTTTTTACTGTTTGACAAGATGCTAAAGGTTCTACTGTCCATTGCTTCACATTAGAAACTAACCAGATATGTGAAGCAATGTGAACAAACTTCTTTCTAAAATGATTCAAAAATGCTGAGTTTGAAAAGTTAATTGAGTAAATGGATCCTCTTCTTTGAAACCCATTAAACCCACCTTGAGGGCTCCAGCATGAGCTCATGAATACGTCGTTTCTACATGAATACTCAAACCACGTTGTGCAGATTAGCCGTGAGTATTTGTTGTGTTGTAATGAATCCACACACCCTTTACTTCTGCTTCAGTTTCAAAAATATCAAATACCTGCACAATCGATCCATTAAAGAGTCCTAAAGGAGCGTTCTGTAATCTGCTCTGTTGGACCACCGTCCTCTTATTCCTCGCCTCTGTCCGCCTCTGAAGGCATCTCGAGTTTTATTTGTTATCTGGACCAACTTGCTGTGTTTTGTTGCCTCTAATCCTGTAAAGTTACCCAACTTTACTTTGTATTTGTGTGTGTGTGAGGGAGCGAGTGTTTATTCATTTGTGCATGGTTTATCGATGTATATATAAGAATATTTAAAGTTCTGTTGTGCATCTGTTTTATACCTTTGAGTGTGTTTGCGTGTGTATTTTAGGATTAACGGGACGCGCATATGTGTGTGTCTGTGTCGGGTGTCGGGCTTTGCACAAAGAATCGAGATAAAAAAAATCACTGAGAGGAAAAATGATCAAGGTGTTTGACCACTGACTGTAGTGTGATGGGGTGGGCTCATGTCTGCCGCTTCTGTGGGCTAAAAACAAATATAACACTTTGCTTTTTAAAGGGGGATTCCACTATTTTTAAACCTGGGCCATATTCTTTAATCTTGTGATTATAATAATTAATAATGAAAATAAAAAAGCCTTATCGAGGGTTGTTGTAGATGATGTACTGTTTTCAGAGAGTAATGTAAAGGTCTAGTATGAGTTTTTTGAAGTGGGGTTCCTAGAGGTCCATGGCCTGAGTGAATATGAGTGTCAATAAAGGAACTTGCAAGCTTTGTCCTTGAGGAGAGACATCCGGGGGTGGACGGTAGCTGGTACATAGCAGTGGTGTGCCGCTGAAAATCTTGTAACTAACCCACTAATAGATCAAAACTACTCAGAAAACTATGTTGGCTCGACAATATGATACAGTGAGATTCTTTACAGCATTTAAGTTTTCCTTGACAAAGCCCCAGTGTTTAGGACTTTAGGGATGTTGGGATGTAGGGGTTATGTATCCCTCCACCATCAGCTGGTCAGGTAGTCAGAGGAAACAACAGACACTAACTTCACCAAAACTGAGCTAAAGCCGAGCGATTTTGGCTCGAGTGACGATGACGTACTGTTAGCCTTGCAACCCCACTTCAAAAACCCTGAACTAACCCTTTAACGACTGATTCTACTCTCAAAATATCATTTTCTTAAACAAAAACAGTTTGGCTGTGTCAACGTCATTTGCGTATGTCGTATTTTAGAGAGGAAACTTTGATCCCTGGCATTTTCTCAACTAAGCTGTTCTGCAGCCTTTACAGCAGCAGCTTAAGTAGATGCCTAAAGCACTTTCAGGAGTCCCTGAAAACTCAAATCATGCAAATAAAAACAAAGGAAGAGCCCAGATTTAAGAATACGAGAATTTCTCTGTTTTTCCTTGATTAAATCACCTTTAACTTTGTCACATCCTGATCACATCCCTGATTCTCTCTGTACATTTGAAGCAAAAACCAGGATGCATATTCTCTGCTTTGTTTTGGTTGATTTCATTTTCTGACAGAATTCAAACACAGGTATTGAGCCCAGCCCCGGTGTGATCCCCTCATGTCGTACATTTGAATGTCTTCTCCTGTTTTCTCTGACGCAGATGATCCTCTCCTCGCGCCCTCGTGTTCAGAGGAAAACCGAGTTTTCTGATCTCAGTGTATTCAGAGATTTGTGGACGCTGTTATACCACAGTGGCAATCTCTCTTTTTATGTTTACATGTTTTATAATTTTCTTTGTGTGTTTGTTTTTGTGAACAGATCTTGTCTCCTGTAGCAATCAAACCTCCTCCAGCAGGCAAGAATAATGACCCCGCACACGACTCATCGGCGTGTTTAAGAATCTCCTGCTCATAGTCACGTGCACATGCAGAAGTTTGTCTGTGGAGTCGATCAACCGTTTTTGGACTGGTGTAGAGGAAGCTGTTGGAACTTTAGGGGAGTTATCTTCGGTATGTTTTGACCCATCAGATGGTCAAACCATTTGTTGCAATGTGTGTTTCATTTGTGGCATCAAGCTCAAAAAGAAAAGTTTTAAATCAGAAGGCAACCTTAGACGATATTCATGGACCCACCACTCAAAGCTGAGAAGTGAGATGATGATCTTTTTTGACATAATACTCAGAAACAGGTAGCATAAAGGAAATCAGCTCACATGTTAGAACAAACATGGACAGATTTATCAGCATAAAGACTTTTAACAGTGTGTTTTGGATAAAATCAAGCACTTTTTTTTTTTGCTAAATTATGACAATGTACAGTAAATCTACAGGAATTGTCTTGGCTTTGCTTCCAAAATCTCCAATCAAGAAACAACCAATTACATTATTGGCTGCTTTTTCCATCTTACAGAAAAATAACAAAGTATAATTGCCTTCTTTAATAAATTTGTAAATATTTCTTCAATGAAAATGTTTAGAAAATGTTCAAAGACCGACTAAAACAATGATGTACAAGCTTAATATAGATCTATGACTTGATAAACTTTGACTAAAGTATGTTAAAAGTCTTTTTGCAGAGGAATGAAGTAAATGACTTTCAAATATCCACCCTAGCTTTGATAAACATAAACTCTGAAAAGAAGATGAGGTTTTATGCTCCAGTGTCCAAAATCTACAAAAAGATGCAACACTCTGCTCAAAATAATTTTTCTTGAATTAGAAATGCAGCTGTCTATTTCAGATAACAAGTAAATTTGATTTTTGAGCTTTTTTTTTTTTTCAAGACAAAATGAAAATCTGCTGTATTTTCTTGATTACTGCTGCAACTTTTTCACAATTTTCTTGGAAAAAAGAGATTTTATTGCCTTGAAAAAAAAAAAATCAAAATTTCTAATTAAGTGTTTGGGTTTCAGTTTTAGATAATCAAAACAAAAAATGATAAAAGATGACTTGATGTAAAACCTGTCCTGTGCTGATGATTCTGTCCGTGTGACAAATCAAAGGGGGGAACATGTTGGCTCTGATTTTGTTAGTTTTGTCCTTGTGAGCTTCCGTACACTCTGACTCTTAGTATGTAGAGAAGTCAGCTCTGTGTGTGACTTTGGGTATGAAGAGGTACGAGCTGAAGCCTTCAAACACACACAAACACACACATTTATGGGATTGTGTTTTCATGTGCAGTCTGTTAATCGTGTTTCCATCCGAGCAAAACGTTAATCGACTTTTATGGACTCTCCTCCCAAACGAGGGCCGTATTTTCACGCCGTGTGTTTGTCTTTAAAGAGCGATGAAGAGGAGGAGGAAGATGGGGGCAGAGCGCCGTAAAAGCTTGATGAAGGCGTTAAAGAGAGGAAAAAAAACATTGCTAGAGTAAAAACCAGTGCAATATCTTTTTATTTTTATTGTGGTAAAAGCATGTTGTTGTCAATCTTACCTTACAACAATAATAAAGTTTTCTTATGTACACTCTGCTGTCTGATGGTTGTGTTTTATGATGCGTCTGCTCTCACGCCTTTGTGTGACATATCGTGCTTTTTACATTAAGGCAGCACTTTTTGGAGGGACATTTCTGCTGCTGATGTCGCATAAAGTCGAACATTAAATGATAAATGGATCCAGGATTTAACCATGCCTCAGGCTGCTGATACACTGCAAAAGCACGTCCGTCAAAAAGCCACTTTTACGTAAAATGAGACATCATAGCACGTTCAAGGTTTTATTTTAAAACGCTCGGGCTTATTGGGCTCCTACTTTTATCATCACTTTTCACCTTGCACATGTACACACCATAAATAAGAAAAAGCACCGCAGTGCTCAGGAATGTATGCAGCAGAGAAGTTCAGGCATCTCTGAGCTCTCCGTATCAGTTTGACTAGACTTCAGTTATTAGTAGGGTGGCACCTTAAACACTTCTAGTACACTTTGAACTTTATAAAAGAGGATTTATTTCTGGAAAAGCTTATGTTTTACTGTTGCTTGTTCTTTTTTTAATATCAAAGGCTGTTTGTGTAGTGGTGTGTTTGACGGCCAATCAGCTGAGCAGCTCATTATCAACACCTGGCTCTGCTCAGACTGATGAAGTGAAGGATTCCTCATTTAGTATTTTTGACCTCCTCTGTCCTTGTGTGTCTCCCTCACTTCTCTCTGTGTCCCTGTAATCGACTTGTGACTGGTTCAGGTTGTGCTCTGCCCCTCGCCCGTTGTCAGCTGGGATAGGCTCCACCCCCCGTGACCCTAAAAGGGATAACCCGTATAGATGATGGATGGATGGATGAATGATTGGTTAACTCCCTTCAAACTCCACCTGAGCTGATCACAGATCTAACTGAACACCCCTGTTCCTGATGGAGTATCATCAGCAGCCATGCGTTTGAAAGTTGTCCAGACTAAGGTATGCTTGTTTTCTGTCACTGATTTGCCTTGATACAGGACGGGTACTAGTCTACAGACGTACATGAAATTCAGCGTCACTGACACGAATCTAAAACTTTCTTTAAGGTGTAGTTCTTAAACATAGTTGTATGAGGTTTATGTCAGTAAATGTAAATCAAAACAGAACACAAGGATTTGCAAATCCTTTATTTGGCCTGTGTTCACTTAAATACACCACAAAGACAAAATATGCGTCTTGGCCATTCCTCAACTTACCCAGTCTTTTATTAACCCTGTTGCAGCTTTTTTGAAACATGTTACAGACAACAGATTAAAAATAAAACAACGTTCATCAGTCGTAAGAGTAAAATTTTTAGTCTTTTTAGTGTTTTTAGCGGATCATATGTCGAAAAGGAGTTGCAAATCATGCTCCATTTTATTTTACATTTCATACAATGTCCCAACTTCAATGGAATTGAGGTTGTAGCATGGAAACTAGGCTGGGCATTGTTACAAATAAGGCGAATTATTTAAGAAGTTGGTAAATAAGGAAATTAGTACAGTGTATTCATTCAACTAGTGCCCGTGTAAATTGCTGACATTGTACTGACATCATGGTTGACTGTCCGTGTTAATGTTCAGTTTCGTTGGCTGTAATTTCTGACATAAACTACAGATTTTTTATACAATAGCCCATAAAAAACACACCACAATAAAACACAAGAGAGAACTGCCTCTATGTTAACTGTTGCTGTTGCTTTGACATTAATGTATATCGTCACAGTTGGTGCCAAGTGTTCAGTTAACACGATCACTTATGGTGAGGTCTGACCGCTAGTCATCCGTTGTTAACAAATATTTGATGGTGGTATTGATTGTTGGTGTTTATTTTGTTACTTCTACTCTCAGACCTATCACCATGTTCGCAGTTTACTTTTGGCACAACATCCTGAGGTCATTTGGCCCTCTGGTGGAATCCTTCAACAACACACGTAACAGATGGGCAAGTATATAACAAAAACACTCATGACACCAGTGGATGCAAACATAAGGACAAACTGCTACTATACCTACAGCTTTAGGTGTGAGTGTGTGTTGATTTTTGTCAGATGAGGGGCTCAGTCTCAAAGTGTCACATCTGTGGTGATGATCTTACGAAACTGACTTTGGTGCAGTCTTTGGTGTGAAGAGCTTTTGTCTCCTTTTTCTACTATTTTTGTGTCTATCGCCTAGTGTTTAACTGTTTTTGGGATGTGTGTGCCTCCTCTTTCTTTTTATGGTTGTCCACCCTGTATGTTGGCCCTGTGCTTGGCTGCGTGTGCCCCACCTCTGGCTCAGTGTCAGCTTGGAAATGCCACAACCTCCTGCAACCCTGACAGGGATAAGAGGAGATGAATGGAAGTTCCTGTTGCTTTAAGAGCCACAAACATAACTTATCTCTATTGTTTGGTAAGAAAGGAAGTAAAACCTGAACTATCAACATGGACAAACATGCTTGGAGAGAGAAGACATTTGCAGGGACAGGCTTTCAAGAAAATCATCCTTAAAGGACTGAAATTCTTAAGATGAGAGCTTTTTTTCAGCATATAAAGCTTTTATTTCTCTTCAGGGAGCAGGAGCATTTCCCTCTTAAACTGCTCTCCTCTGATGTTTGATCTAACAGATTTGATGTTAAACTCCCCCTCCTCTCTTTGTTCATGCCGAGCGTTTGATTCTCCATCATTTGTTCTCATCACGTCCTGCTGTCCTCCTGAACGCTGAGGCTGAGAAAAGTGGCAGTAAATTATCTGTAAACTCATTTCCTCTGCACTGCTGCATGGTATCAGTAAAGTGGCTTCGTCCACCGTGTTAAGCTGTATTCTTTTATTCTATTCCACGCCAAGATCTCTAATGGGGCTTCAAATGGGCGGATCAGGCTCTGGACGTGTGTCTGCTGCCCGTCCATGTCTCTGCGGGGGGTTCAGGCGTCTTAATGGTCATGAGAGACGGCTTCAGCGGGGCTCACATCACATTTACGGGGTGTAATGGTTAATCTGTGCAGCGCCGCAGGGCAGCTGTGCTTCCACGAACAAATGACGCTAAAATGGAGCTCCATTAGCTTTCCTCGTGCAGCTCCGTGCTAAAACACCTCACTCTCCCGCCAATGGACTGCTGAGGTCAAGGGTCACACCGCCTGATTTAAACACAGCCTACCCGCTGCATTCTGGGATAATTGGGCCCCCCTGCCTCACCCTCCTTCCTCCCATCTCCTTCCCGTCCATCCATCCCAGCGTCTACTGGGAGCTGTCATAGCGAGGAGAGGAGAGAAGGGCCTCGCTCAGTCTTTACTGGAGGTCCAGAGGGGATGGAGGCGCACGCGAGGAGCTCTGACAGCAGGCGAGCAGCCACACACACATGCAGGAGAGAGGCGCAGTGACAGGCAGGCAGAGCAGGGTGATGAATTGCTGGCTTCGCCTCCCACTGACACGGCTCTACATGACCGGGCAAATTCATTCTGGGCTGCAGAGGAGGGAAGGGGAAGACAAGGGGAGAAAGTGAGGAAGCATCGAAGGAGGAAGGAGGGTGTGAGAGGGGAAACGATACCCAAATATATTGACTTCCTGTGTCTACGTCCAAACGTTTGCCATCAGTCAAACAAGAAAAGTGACGTGTCAGATGCAGAAGAGCCTCAAAGTATTTCTTGGCCTTAGTGTGTGAGAGTGGAGTGTCGTCGATTAATTATAAAACATGCCCTTTATTGTATTTACCTGTTTTTGGGGTTGGCTGGTGACTAGTCCAAGGTGTTCCTTGCATCTCACCCAAAGTCAGCTGTGGGATAGGCACCAGCCTGTCAGCAACCCTAAAAGTGATAAAGCAGCATAGATAATGGACGGGGGTTTTCTTTATGATCTGTGATCCTGCAGCAGGTGTTATTTTGCTCTTAAATTAAAGCACATATTTCCAGTAGATCCTTGTACAACCTACAAAAAAGGGCATCACATCATAAGCTCAGGGTTAAAACTGGAGGCAAACATGAGTTTGTACCTGATGTTGGCAGTTAATGCAGTGCCTTTTCTTTTATAGTAACCTTGAGCAGCAGCTGTACCTGTCTGTTTAATGTCGTTAATCACAAAGATCTATCTTGCCAAGCTCCAATCTACAAGGATTGTGAGCAGCCCAAAGCCCAATCAGAATTCATAAAGCAGGAAGTGGTGGGAGCTACAAGAGAGATGACAGCAAAAAGAGACTACTTGTACGGAAATTAGCATAGATGCTAACAGCTTCAGTAGCAGTTTTATCAGATTTTGACCGCATTTCTTTATTAAATGAAAAACAAAAACACAACTCAACAAACTTCTCAATAGGAAGGATGTTTTCACTCCACTCCAGACATGTTTGACGAGCATTTGTTTTGTGAAGTGGTCCAAGTTCTGTAGCGCAGTAGCCCCTGCCTACTACATTACCTGATTAGCCCATAATGAATGTGATTGACGTAACGATTGTCCAATCACCTGCTGGATATGCTTCTGAGCAGTTCTGCTCTCCCCAAACACTTTCTATGGGCTGTTTCCCAGATGGACTAATAAAATATACTGAACAGTCCATCTGGTGTGCCAGGTCAGTATTGTTGTGTGCCAGAGGTAAAATTCATCCAGTCTGCTCCGTTTGACTGATAAATGTGGACTATAGAGAGAACTGACAACATCAGGGTGACGCCAGCTGTTTGATTACTAGAGGAGGCTTTGAAAACCACTTTGTGGATGCAGCCGAACTGTAAATGACTTCTGAACCAGACAGTCTGACCAACAGCAACACCATTAGCATGGGCTCATAGCTGTGTCAATGTCTGAGATTGTACAAATGTACCATAATGATTCCCCTCATCATCAGTGAAGGTCCACTTCAAGTGTCATTTTTCAAAGAACAAAAAGTTGTTTTTCTATTAAAATCTAAATCTAACATGCATCAACTGTAACCATGACAGGGACATGTTCATTTTTGTGAAGTGGAGACTTCGTGCTCTTGACAAAAAATATCAGTTTCTATATCATTATCAGTCATGATGAGTTTTGACATATCAGCATATCAGATATCGGCAAAAATCCAATATCATGCATCCCTAATACTTTTTGGTCATTTTGAACATTTAATTACATCTGTGATAATGAACATCAAGACTCTATTTCAAGTCCAGGGCTGAAGTCTAAATCTAGTTAGCCTAGCACTGAATCCGCACCAATCACTCCACATGGGCCCCTAAAGTGACCGTTAAAATATGAGTCTATAACCAGCACAGGCAGACCATGTGACATTATTACTCCCTTCCCCGCTCACCCATTAACATTAACAAGGGGAGAAAGGACCAAAGTAACTTCTATTTTCACTTCTACCACTAATGAGCAGAATGAAGAGATTAAATCTGCCTCCTGATTGGTCCACAGCCTGGCAGAGAGAGATTACATCCCATTACTCCCAGTTTTCTAATTGGTCTCTGAAGGAAGCAGGTGCCAGGTACTTAATGAGGCCTGTTGTGGCTGATGTATGAAGGTGGGAGCGTCTTTCCCGCCGCACCGACATGATGATACACGTGAGACTAATAGCACAAGAAGTAAATGCCAGGGAGAGGACAGACAGAGACAGACGATGTTAAAAAAAAAAAAAGGCAGGTCATCTTGGGAAATGTTTGTTGAAAGTTTAAAAGGTAATGGAGTTATAAGATTATGTATTGTGATGGTTAGGTGCTTGCAAGAACTTACTTAAAAAATCTCTCAGTAATTTATTAAAGTGATAGTTCTTGATTTTTTAAGTGGGGTTGTCTGAGGTACATTGCACAAGCCTAAACGTTAGCCACAGTGACAGAGATCAGTTCTGCGTCTGTGATAATTGACATGGAGGCTAAGACTATATATTGGCCACAGGGCCGCCTCCATAATTTAAAGACTTTTAAGTGAAAAGAAGCCACAAAAACGGTTTAGGGTAGATGCATGCTGTATTTTTTCCCTTATGCTTTGGCACTACTTGCTACAAAGTCCTTCAGCTAGCAGCACCCACCAGACACTGTCAGGATTTCACAAGAGAAAACAACTGCTGCCAAACTGATTAATGAACAAGTTTTGCAGTGAATATAACAGCTGTTTACTTTTGAAAATTGTAAATACTTGTATCCCCCAGAGTGCACACAGCAAAAACTTGTGTAGAGGGTCAAAAGGACTGATTGAAAAATGAGGGAAACTGTTATGTGAACTGGAGGACCGAAGAAACTCATGTTACCTGTTGGTGGTATGCAAATTGTGAGCTCATGTCTTCAAACTGGATGAAATAAGAGCGTGACTGCAAAAAAATCACTTCAGGATGTTTTCAGGATCAGGCTATACCAGCAGATTTTATACGTGCCTCTGCAGTCTGCAGCTCTCATCATGCAGAGCCTCCCTGCTGTAATCAACATTTATACTTGTACAGACCTGATTCACAGTTGAACAAACTTTCAGGAAAAAACAGCAGCTGAATGAAAGTGCATGCCCAAAGTATTCAGCTTACTCTGATTGTTTTATGTAAAAGACATAGCCATGGTTTCATTGTTGAGTTTACTTGATGAAAACACTGTGTGTTTGTTGTTGAGGAGGTAACTACACACTTTATAAATGTTACTGTGCTTGATTGAAACATTTAAACATTTAATGGAAAAGTAAGATGTCAAGAAAATAGACACAGTGCAATCAGACTACACAGTTGCTGTGGCTTACTTTTAACCATAACTCTAGGAATGACCCAGAGAAAGATGCCCTATGTGAGGCGATATGTAACTCTAGCGTCTGTGCCAACTGTTTCTGTACTGATGCAGAGCTGATCAGTACAGAAACAGTGCTGTCTGCTGTGGCTAATGTGGCTTGTACTATGTAACTCATAGACCCCCACTTCAAAAATCCTGAACTATCCCTTTAATCTTAATAAAGAGGTTTTTGGCCTCATAGAATAATGACATAGAATAATAGAATAATAACAGGTTTGGCAAATTCAAGTTATTCAGATCCAACGATATAAAATACAATTTTAATTTGTATCATTACAGGAAATAATCAGCCAAAACAACATTTCCAATTTTTTTTTAGGAGCATTGATGAATAGATGGACAGATAGTCATTAGGATGGACAGTTGGACATCCAGTGTAACTCCCCAGGCTTCAGCTGCCCCCTGCCTTGAGACCTTAAAAGTTTATCGTCCTCCTGATGTGACCTTTTATTCTGAAGTGCTGTTTACATGATTTTATCCCCCCTGCGGGTAAAACAGAGAACATCATTAAGGACTTTACCTGAACTCACCTGATCAGACCTGACGTGTCCTGGAGAGACCCCCAGGTGTGTGTATAAGTGTGTGTTTGTATTTGTGTGTGTATGTTAAAGGTGAGGCCACATTCACACAATCAGAGCTGACAAAGACCTTCCTGCTGACGGTGAACAAGAGGCCCGCTGCTCAACAAAGGACTGATAGAAAGGGGTTAAGAGCTACCCATGTGTTGGTGTGTGTGTCTGTGTGTGTGTGTGTGTGTATATGTGTGTGACTATGTGGGCACCCTGGGTCTCCATCAGTGTCTGGCTGATTGATTGGGACGTCAGCCAAGATAAAAGATCCCGTCCTCACAGCACGGCCACGCTACGCCCCGGGGAGAAAGGCACACACACACACACACCTGCACACACACTGAGGATACCTGTACTGAATACAGATCTGCTCTCCTGGTCGTGTTTACACTCCTGAGGCTCTGCCGCAGGTGCAAGGCTATATTTCTGTGCTTGACCCAGACATACATGTTCATCATTTCCGTCATATTTCTAAAACTTGCATTAGTCAATCTGTTTAGTTATTACATGTTGCTTTAAGAGATGCAACTCATGAGTCTGCAGAGAGCAGCGAGAGGGCCAGGACACATTCAAAGGCAGACAGCTTAAATTTAGCTCACGGGGATTGTTTGGGGTTTTTGGAGAAGGATTTTTAGGTACTGATCAATAATAGGTGTACAGTCCAGGGCTCCATTACATTCCTCAGTCAGAGGACTTATATCTGCCCATTTTCAATTTAAGGCCCATTTACAGAACAAAAACATCCGAAAGAACAGAGAGTTTTCGTTGCGTTTGCACCTACCGTTTACATGAGAACAGTGCCCATAGTGCCTGAATCTGGGGTTCAGAGTGAAAAGTTTTGAAAAGGTTTTCATTGTAGTTTCCGTGTAAACGGGAATTGCCATTTTCAGGGAAAACGCAGTACTCTTCCAGATAAAGGTTGCACGTACACCTAGGAGCAACAACAACAACAGCTATGTGCTGCTAACTGTGCTCGGCTTGTTATCGCTACTCCAACAAAATTGGATTTGCTGCGTCAATACTCTGACCAGCGGAGGAGCATTTTTTATATTAGCCGAGGACACCTCAAACTTGCTTTGCCAACTGCTGGCCTAGCATGCACGCTACCGCGTTTTCAGTCGCTCTGGTGGATCGGTGTGAACGCGTATCACCATTTCTGGTGATGTCTGTAAACGGGGCCTTAGAGACAAAAATTACAGTCAACAAAGACGCTTTTTAGAGCAAAACAGACTCTTATGAGCAGATATATGAAACTAGAGGCAGTGCTTATTATGAATTTCATTATTCTAACATTTCTAAAATCATTAATTGATAATTGGCACAGAATCAGTGCACATCCAGCTGTAGAAGTTTTGTTGTTGTTTGATGTGTTTATGACAGGGTTGTGACATAGATGACAAAAAAAGAAAAATCAAACAAGGACACTGTGCTTGTGAAGTGACCAAACTTGTGGTCTTCAGACGCTCTCATGTTCATTACTCAAGATCCAAAAATGCTCCAGTTGTCCACTATATTATTTACATAGGTCCAAACTACAGTCAAGTCACAAGCCTTCAAGTGGCTTCTTCCATTTCTGCAGAAAAATAGAGTGGATTTAATTCAACACAAGTGTAAATTATCAGCACCACTTAGAGTCATTTTTACACACTCCAGAGTTGATGAACTCATTGTGTTTAGTTTTTAAAACACCATACAGTGGAAGCCAATGTTGATGTTTTACTATGTTTAGAGTTAATTTGCCACTAACACAATTGACACTATCGAGGCACAGTTTTTTTATGTCTGCTTGTTTGGATTTTTATCAATGCCGTCTCTGATGTGTATTTCTGACTTTGTGATGATAAGCAAATTAAACGATTTAAACATCTCTAATGATGAAAAACAGACAAAGTCAGCAGTTAATACTGTCACTTTTGAAACTGATAAACTCTCAAACACATCAGTCCTTAACATTAAAACATCTGATAACTCTCATGATTCAGTATCCTGGACATGACTGAAAGGTACAAAGTAGTCTGCTCCAACAAGTCTGTTTACCCTGAGTTTTTGGTCTAAGCTGCCTGCGAGGGAGATGAGAGCCTCAACACATGGCAAGTAGATGAACCCACTCTGCCAAACCAGCACCCATTAACACTGCTGACAGATTATCGTTCACAGTGGCCTTCAGACAAACGTAACATCTTCTTAGCAATCAGACCGACAGAGGCTTTTGGTTTTTGCTGTTTGTTCATATTCAAACACATTATCCAGATCTTATTAACACCTTTTTTGGAGCACCATTACCACCTTTTGACATGATTTATATTGTTTTTCTTTGAAAGAAATCAATTTACCTTGTCAGAAAAATAAATAAATATTTAATTTCCCTCTATTTCTGGCTGCTGCAAGCAAGCTACCTTGGTCATCACCATGACATGAGGATTTTGATTAGTTTGTGTGAATGTATGCATTGTTATGGGCTCAGAACTCCTTTAATTTCAATTTTCAGTGATGAATTGCTGGGTAACTTTGACCCAAAACAACCGCTTGTATGGCTGAGTTTGCCGTTAAAAGTATGTTGAATGTTTCTTTTTCTTCTGGTCATCTTGATCAGGGTGACTTGAGATTTTTTACTTTTCTGCCTCAACAGATAAAAAAGGTTCAGAAACTCTGATCTAAAGAAGGTAAATCATTTGTTTCCCATCCTTTTGCTTGGAACATCCTACATGTGAACCCATCACTGAGCTGATGGAGTAGTTTGAGTCTGTTGTATCATCCAGTGGTCCCTCTACCCCCCTGAACTCACACTCAGTTCAGCATTTGTCCTGCAGGGGGGGCTGCTGCTGCATGTTTCTCTTTGTCCTCACTGTTTTCTCCTCCATTCATTTTTTCTTTTACTGAGATCTTATTCCACCTTTCACAGACCACTTCATCATTCTCTTTATCCCTCTCTGCTTTTGGACTCTTTCTCTGCCCTCTGTGGCCGTACGCTCACACACTGACTCCGACCTCCACCTCCTCCAGACGTCATTGATTTGAACTCGTCTCTTTTCTGTCCTCCTCTTCTTTCCACCTCCTGCTCTCTCAGACTTTTGTCCCCTCGTCCATTCAGTTTTAGCCTCCCTCCCTCCCTCCCTCCCTCGTTCCTCTCTGATTGTGAAGATGTTTAAAGTGTCTGTCTAAATCAGTGAACACTGAGAAGCAGACTGAAATACAAACCAAAACTTTAAACATGTGCAGGGGCACAAATTTACAAAGATATCACCTGGACCACACTGAGACCAAAACAACAGATATGAAGGCTGGGGCAAGAAAAACTGAAGTACAGGACAAACTGTCAAATTGGCTTAAAATCTGGCAAGTCTCACTTAAAACACAGCAGGGACTAAAATACTCCATATGAACTTCTTATGTCAGAAAATAAACTTTTATTCAACTCTGAAGAACAATACATGAAATAATGAACCTGCCAAGTGAATAATAATCGATTTAATCCCATCATTTTACTCTAATACTGTTCCAGTGTACGAGCACAGAGGATGGATCAGTGTACTAGAGGACCTATTCACTGTGCTCTGTGGTGCTTCACCCATTTAACCTTCTTACTAGTGGAGAACGTTTTTGTTTCCCTTTTTGACAAATTATCTGCCAGGCTTTTGCACAGAAGAAGAAGATACAATCACATCAATCCTGTTTTACATCTTTATACTGGCTCCCTGTATGATTTTAAATTGATTTTCAGATTTTAGGATCATTTTTAAAGCTATCCAAGGTCTCTCTCGGAGCTAAATCTCTGACCTTCTTGTACCATATGAGCCAACATGTACACTGAGGTCCTCGGTCTTCTGGTTGTTCCACCCACCAGACTGAAAACAAGAAGGGACAGGACATTTTCAATGAGGACTCCAAAACTGTGGCATGATCTGCTTGAGGAGATCAGATCAGCTGAATCAGTGATCTCCTCTGAGGACTCAGACTCAGTGAGCCTTCTCTGAGTTTACTTGAGTTTTGTAATTTATTTTGTTTTTATTGATCTTAATTTTGGATGGCGCAGCAGTTAGTGCATGTGCCTCACAGTTAAAAGGTCGATCCCCGTGATAGTCAGGGCCTTTCTGTGTGGAGTTTGCATGTTCTCTCTGGGGTGGTGACTCTAAATTGCCCTTAGGTATGACAGGTGTGAGTGCGAGTGTGGCACCTGTGATTAGGCTGCTGACCGGTTCAGGGTGTATACCGTCTCTCCTGCAATGTCAGCTGGTATAGGCTCCAGCCCCCGCCTAGAAAGGGATATGCGGGATAGATAATGGATGGATGGATGATTGTATTTAATTACAAATTAAATATCTTTAGAGTTCTTTTGAATTTTACATTCTCCTCAAAAAATGTTTGGAAATGATATTTGGGTTGATTATTTTTCCTCTTTAACAATTCCAGCTGGCTCTGTATTTTATATTGTTGGAAAGCCTGATTAGTCACCTTTACAATGAAGCACAACTTGTAACGATCAAACATTTTTAAGAGGAGCAACACAACTAAACATGTGGGTAATGCTGCCAAAATCCCTTCTTTCCCTGGAAGAAAGCCTACTGTCCCTCGTTGAAGCTGGGTGAGGAACCGATCTTCTTGAGATGTTGTCCTCGGATGCCCTCTTTATGGTCTTTACTTAGCGTCACCAGTCTCACAGAACTTGGTTCTTAGTTTTGAAGTGGTACCAGGGCTGACACTCTGTGCACCAGAACACAAGCTTCCAGTTGCAAGGGATTTTGACTCATTTTTCTTGTGCACTATCTTCACGTTTAGCTGAATTGCAATTGCAATTCAGCTAAACCACAATGCAAGATCCTTGCAAGTTGTAACTCGTTGTACAGGTGACTAATCGGGCTTTCCAGTGATAAAATTGCAATAGCAATTGGTATTATTAAAGAAAACTAAAAATCGACTGATATAACATTTACAAACTTTTCTTTTGGAGTACTTAATGGATTGGATTTACTGACTCCAATACACTGAAAACAGGTTAATCAATGTGGCGCAGTCATCCCTGTATTGACTGAGTGTTGCCCTTTGATGATCCAAGTTTGGACACCAAGTTTGATAGATGCAAACCAGCTTTGCTGAAAAATGTACATGTAGATTAATTTCAAATGAGGCCAGGATAAAACATCGCCAACATCCAAACTTTTAAGATGGTCCTGACATTCCTGTAGCCTGCAAACATACAGACTCCTGCAGACAAAGCAAAGCCTTGATGTTGTAGATACTCTCCATGTGTTTGTGTCCATGCAGGGCTTCAGTGATCAATAATTCAATGACACTGTGTGGTCCTCGGGCCAACCTCTGACTTCACACATGGCAAAGAAGACACAAGTTTAGAAATGTTCTATCAATCGTTTCAGAAATATCAAAACTTTGTCCCCTCAGCAGCATGTATGTTTCTTTCTCCTTTTGCTGTTTAAACATCCGTTTGTTATTGTTCTCTCATCTCACTGCAGATCCAAACCATCTGAGTGAGATCGACAGGAGAACAAACACATAAAGATGAAACCATCAGATCAGCATATTTGTCTCTCTCATTTAAGATCTTTGTTTTTGCTTGGTGCAGCTGAGCCTGCGGTCCAATCACTCCCCCCTCACCAACGTTCTCAAACTGTAATAGTGTTTCTGTGACGAACTCTCACCCTCCCGTGCTTCATCACTGTCACTCACTGAGCCACATAACAAGTGGATATTCAATTACCAGCAGGGCTTTGGGCATTAAAATGTAAATTACCCAATTAAGCCATGGGAGGGCAGTGTTTGATTAGATTAGGAGTCACACACAACTCTGTAAAAGATGAGGCGCTTCAGAAATAATTACCAAAAAAAGTGCATTTACAGTCTGCCGAGCACACAGCGCAGCATTAAGTGGGTTATTTTTAACATTTTGTTGGCTTTACGTCCTAATTAGGCCATTTTTGGAAATAGATTCAGGTTCACTCCCTCCTCTCTGAGGTTTGGGGTTATTTTAGAGGGAATTCAATTTTCTCTTGAGAGTGAAAGTGGGTCGAGGTTCTGCAATCAAATTTGGACCAAAATTTGCATTCGGACATGCAGCACACATGCAGCTAGATTTTAAAACATGATGGATAAAAGTACAATGACATCCGTGTAGGCGTTTGTGTTCAGACAGGGAAAAGCTCAGCATTTCCTCCACCTAGGCTGTTGGTGGGAGTGTAAAAAACATTACAGTAGTGTTGTAACTGAAGTTGTATCTCAAATGTGTTTTTCAGTAAGAAAGTCAAAATTGTGATACTTGCATTGCAGCTTTTGTTATTAAACAGTTATTGAACTTTGAGCTTATAGGGTTGGGTAATAATTAAAGTAAAATGAATGAATGAATAAATAAAACTAAGGTTGTGACCACTCCCATATGATGTTTCTAAAATCTACATCTAGGTTAATTAGTTTTAGCTTTTTTAGAGTTTAGTCAGAAATCCTGATCTGTTGGTATGACCCTGCTGTCAGCAGGATTCACTGTCCCCTTAGTGGACAAAACCTGCACTACATCACCCAGACAGTCAAACCACAAACACCTGAACCAACCATCTGCTCTGAAACCAGGAAGTACACAAACTTCTCTCCCTGAAGTCCTTTGTTTAACTTTGTCTCAACAGCTTTTTTGATACCGTAACTTTCAATTCAAGCAGAGTACAGGCTGTACTTTGTGGCCAGTTTTTCATCATTAAGGATCTTTCAGACTGATTTGACTCCAGCTGTGAGTCTGCAGGGATCCACCTGTTTGGAGTAAAATCAACAAAAAAGCCAAAGAGATGATCACAGAAGATAAGAAGTATTTTGAGAATCTTTGAAGTGTTTATTTGAACACTATAATCAGATTTTTTTCTCTGATTTTGTGACTGTGCTTTGAGTTTTTTGCTCCTTTGTGCTCAGTTGGTGGTGAAGCGATGAGACTGTGAAGGTTTGGAAGTGCTTTTGTTGTTTGATTTATCACAAAAGAGAGGGCTTATTCTTCATGTTACCATCTCTGCTTCTCTACTCCACTGAGACATTCTGCTGGTGGAACTGGAAAAAATGAAATAACTTGAACATTACTGGATAAAAATCATGAATTATTGTCAGGAGGCACTTTATTGTCCAACAGGAGCCTCTTGGATCTGACATTAGATGTTTTTCTCTTCATGAGAGCTGCAGGTAATTTTTACAAAGAGCTCATAATAAAGAGAATTTAATGTCAAATGTCCATCTCTTCTTGAATAAAGAGAATATTTGAGGTGGCATGTTGAGGTTTGCTGTCACTGATTGAAGTTCTCTGGAGGATTTACTTCTGTTTCATGTAAAAGAGGCCCACCTCTCAGGAGAATCTTTGGAAAATACCTCAGTGGTTAAAACTTTAAAAAGCCAAATTATCTGCTGTTTATATGCAGATTAGATTCAGCGGGTGGCCTCGTTTCACGCAGCAGATCATGAATTGATCATGCGTGGAGGCATCATGAAATAGAGCTCAGCATATCGGTCGATATTTGATGTTTAATCACTGACATGGCTGCTGTGTGTGTGAGTTTGTGTACAGTCATTTTAATGTTGGGTGTCCAAGTGATGCTAATGTGCATTTGCAGAGTTTTAAATGCCGTGCTTCTGCAAGATGTTTTCCAAACCGTGTGCTTCAGAGTATTTCTCTGTCCTCGATCAAGGGAGCCCCAAGTCAACACCAGAGATGTGCATGATTAGCTGAATAAATGATTAAAGTCCGATAATAAAGTAGTCTGCACCAAATCTGCAAGTCAGTAAAACTCTGTCTGCCAATTTTTATCAAAGAGCCCATACTGTGCTTTTTAAAGTTTTATACACTGTAGATGTTGCCAACTGTGGCAAAATGATGTACTCATGGTGGATTCAAGTTGGTTTTGGAATAAAAATAAAAAATAAACAAATAAAAGATATACCTTCTCTTCACTGACCTTCTCTATTGTAAAGTGTCTTGAGATAACAGTTTTGGCACTACACAAATAATGACTGACTCATGGTTGATTGATTGATTTAGTGCAGAGGCCACCAATTTTTTTTCATTTGATAATCCTCTGTGATTCTCATCGATCTATCTGCTTAAGCGCATGGAGAAACCTCAACTAATACTTATGTTTCAATGATAATTATTTTATTTTCCCCAAATAAATGGCAGTGGATACAATCCTCAATCCATCAATGTACATCTTCTGCAAATACAAAACAAAACTCATGATGTTTTAGGGTTGCAGACTGAAATGATGTAAGAATAAAACACATTTTAAAAACCAATGCAGTGAAGGGATTTGTTAGATCTAATTAATCTTGAGCTGGATTCACTGGATCTGTGTATGTCATTGAAAAGTGAAACAGTACATCCTGTGTGTCATACATTGACCAAACACAACTAGTGTTAAGGATCTACTAGAAATGTCTAAAGGTGCGTTCACACCAAACGCAACTTGGGCAACCAAGATTACATCGCCTGTCAATAGCTTATTTTGTCACCTTCGTCATATGTAAAGCCCGCTCGAGTTTCACCCCGCTATCATATCATATCATATAATAGGATGTATAAGCTGACATTATTTCAACTGTATCCTTTTCACTCACCTACGAACCACAAAACACTGCAGCTGATGGCCCTGCAGCAGCATCGTCTGTGAGTTCTCTGTGGTCCCGTCTAGGTGGAACTAATGTACTCACTAACTACTGTTCCCACACGGACATGGATTGTCACTCTGCGATCCAGAATAAAAACAGTCTGTCACGGCACAGCCACTCGTGACATCGCCTGAGAAGTTCAAATTTTTCAACTTTGACAACCGAGCACCGCGACCTGGTCATGCATGCAAAGCGACCCCAGAGTTCCCATCTGCAGCAACAGGGGTGCCGTGATATGTCTCCTAAGATGCGACCAAGTCGCCCAGATTGCATCTGTCGCAGCACGGGAGATCTGGTCACGCCTGGTTGCGCTTGATCGCGGCTGTACATTGACTCTGCATGGAGAGTGGTCACTGAGGTCACTCAAGTTGTGTTCAGTGTGAACGCACCGTAAAAGTTCCACCAGTCGATCCTGATCTACAAACTGGTGACCGCTGCTTTATGTCTCCTCTGCGTGATTGAGTACCTCTATGTACAAGACAAGAAATCTGCAGCATTAGGACTCCTCCCTCTATCCCTGTTAACAGCACCAAGAGCTGCCTAAGATGCTACAAATTGACCTACCAGTGTGACATCGTCATTATTTCAAGCTCATTGACTTAGGCAAGCCAGTGCTGAAATGACTAAACACCACAGAGTGAACCGGCTGACCAACCAGTGTGGACCGGGCCCTCGCTGAACTAACGTTCAGAGGACGAAAATAAAGATGCTAGTATTTCTGTTAGGCTGTGGTGAGGCATCCCAGACTGAATCTTTATTGTTGGTCTTTGTGACACATCAGAGGAAATGACTGATTTTCCAACAGGTCCAGAACCCATCAACTGTCTGGGCAGGCCCAAATTGTGCCTCAATCACGCAGTCTGTTCCTTGCATTAGAGAGAGGGTGAGGGGCTCAGGAGTTCAAAGGAGGCTTGTGGTGGAGAAGCTGCTCCTTTCCATCAAAAGGAGCCAGTTGAGATGGTTTAGACGTCTGACTGCCTACTGCTTGCCTCACACTGGAGGTTTTCCATGTACGTCCAACTGAGAGGAGACCTTGGGGCAGTCCCTGAACTTGCTGGAGGGATTCTGTATGTCACCTGGTCTGGATGGGAGAGGGACATCTGGGTCAGCCTGCTTAGCCTGCTCAAATGTGACCTGGTCCTGCCCTGGCTGAGAGGAGAAACTTGGACTGATGGATGGAACACTTGGGCTACGTCCACATGTAAATGGCATTTTTAGGTCACTTGAAATGCATAATTTGGAAAAATCCAAAGGTTAAGATTTTTTAAAACTCAGTTACTGGTGTTTCTGTGTGGGGAGGAAAAACTGCATTGTGCCTACAATGTCACACTGCGTGCCGACCCTTTGTCGGGATGATGTGACACTGCAGGATTCCCTCTGTTGTTTACACGTGTTGCATGTCTCGCTAAACTGTTGCTGTTTAAAGTGTTGCTGAGAGGACTATTTACATGCCAACACATACTGTTTTTTCTGTTGCCCCCTCACTATGATGCTGCTTTAAAAACACTCTGATGATACAAATGCTGCCAACATTCTAGATCAGACCTGGTGTTATTGTTTCATATGTCACCGTGTTAATGGTGATCCATGGCTGTGTTTGCCATGGTTACAACAATTGTTGAAAGTAACAAGAGAAGCCATGAAACTTCTTATCAACAGAATTTGATCAAGACTGTCTGATATGTTTCAAATTGAAATATAAAATAGGAATATTTACTCAATATGGCTGCTATCACCGGTTAACATAGCTACGAGTTAAACCATAACACCAGTCAGAATTGTAGTTGGAATAGAAATTAAATTAAAACGGCTTTGCATTGAAATTTGCAACAACAAAAAAAGTTGCTTATTATTAAAGTTACAAGGTAAACAGCATGTAAGTAGGTTAATGCATGTCTATGTTTTCATGTGGACAAGATGTTTTTTTTAAACTTCATCCGATTACTTTTGAAAATGGAGGAGAAAACTTCAGTATTCCAAAAGACCCTCCTACGTGTGGACATAGTCTTGATTACTATTTTAAAAAAATCTCTATGTAGATCTTGGCACTGGAAAATACTTATCCATACTTGTGGATGCTGCTTTTGACATTCACACTGCATGTTGAACCATAAATCATTTTCTGAAGATGTTGAAATCCTTCTTCTCTGCAGCACAAGAGCAGAAACTTCTTTCATACAAAGCCAGAAACATTTTTCTTCTCTGTTTCAGTTGAATTTGGCCCAGATTCGCTCTTACATCAAGTGCTCTGAGCGCTTTGTGCCGCACATAAATTCTAAAATGTTGTGTACTGCATAGGTGTGCTGCAGATCGGGTTATTTAGCTCCATGCTGGCTGCACTTAATGAAGATGAAGATCCACTCCCTGGCTTGTCAGAAATGTGTGTTTGGATGTCAGTTAGAGAGAAGTTTCCCCACTCTTGCCATCAGCAGATTATACAGAATATTTGATTCACTTCTCCAACTGGCACTCGTGGGGATTTGGTAATCCTGTCAAAAATAAAAGATGTGAGGAGAAGTTGCGAGGCGAGATGGAGGGAGATGGCAGGAGGGAGACGAGCTTTGATCAACAGGAGATCTCAGCGGCTCTTTGGCAGCCGAGGCTCGCTCTCCTCAAACACATTTCTCTCTCTCTGCATCTTCCTGTTGTTCTTCACTCGGCAGATTCGCCCTTTACTCTCAAACCTGCTGCTCTATAGATTTAGACGTACAGTATATAGTCTCCTGCTTCTCTTCTTTTTCTCTGCCTCTTTGTCTTCCTCAAGAACTATGCAGCTGATCCAGTGAAGTTCTTGAGCTGCAGGAGCCAAACATTCACAGCAGGAAACCCTCCTCAGTTGTGACTCTCTAAGGCAACGTCCACATGTAGGTGGATGCTTTTAAAAGAGAAGGGTTTCCTCTACTTTTAAAATGATCCTGTGTTATGTGAAGCTTTTTTTATACCCTTTGTCACATGAAAATGCATAATTGAGCTGTAGACTGCTTTCAAAAGCAAGGTAAGATATCACCTGACCTGCCAGATGGACATTCAGTTTATACTGTACAGGATATATGTCACCAGTCCAAGTGTGTGGGGAGGGCATTAACAAATCCCGAAGGTGATTGTGATCGTTTTCCTTGGGTGCTACTGCTGCGAAATGAAGCATAGAACAACCTATGAAGCTGCTTCATACCAACAAAAGACAATATCTTTTCAGTTGAGATAGGCTTTCAGTGATGTTCTTTGTTCTTTCTTCATTCAATGAAGAAATATTGTCCAGCTCTACTAAAAATGCTCCTAAAGCAGGCAACAAGTCTGTAAAGTCTTTTTTCAGAGGCTTACAGCCACCATTTCTGTCGTAATGCTCATAACTCCTGCTTCTGTTTCCTCACAATACGCCATGGTTAATGCTTTTGCAGACTGAGCTCAATCGTTTTGGGTTGGAGCTTTGCAAGATGGATTTCGTTGATTCCAGACATGAGATCAGGTGGATCTAGCTGCACTGCAAGGAAAACAAAAATGTTTTTTGACAAGGTAGTGAAAGTGCAAAGAGCAGGGGTCCCTTTATTTAAAAAATATTACCAGAGTATTTGTGCTATTAAGAAAGTGCTCTCTGTTTTGGTTTAATTCTTGCATGTTGTCTAAATTGCAGAACAATGTTGGCAACATTGTTCTGCAATTTTATCGAGTATAGTTTTTATCGAATATGCATGAAACTATCATGACATTTTAACAAATCCTTTAAAAAAAAGAATCGGATGACCACCAAAACCAAACCCCGTCTCCCTTGTGCCGTGACCAACATTTCAACAAATCCATTGAGAAATGTTTGACTCCTCTTGCTCGCAGACAGACAAATGAACAATCAAACAAATGAATCAGACAAATGCCACCAAAAAACATAACCCCCTTGGCAGAGGGAATTTAAGTAAATCAGTAAGGAAAGTTATTGTAAAAATTGGCTAATCATTCCTCCTGAGGTAAATGCTACTTTTTTTTTGTTAAAAGTTATGCATATTTCTGTTTGCTGTCTTAACTGATAAATTAAGTTTGCATTATTTAAAAAGAACTGGGTGTAACTACCATAATTTCCTGATTGATGATTATTACACACACCCTGTATTTTCACAATTTTTGCCTGTAAAACACTGTACTCGAATATAACACACACCTAAATTTTGCCCAAACCTCACTCTCTCAGACAACTCAAAAATTACCTTTATTCAAAGTTTTAATCAATGAAATTTCACTATTTTCACAACAAATACACGATTTTCTCTCTCAAATGGATGCGGAAACACCTTTTGCTTCACGCATGTGCAAGGACTCGATTTCTGCCCGAGCATGCTCAGTTGTAGTGTACCGACCAATCAGAGGGCAACTATCAACATGCTGATGTCTTTGACCAATCACACAATCACATCAGCTATTTTGTATCTCCTTGCTCACAAGATGGCGAAGAACCCAAAACATTTGATTAGAACAGTTTACTAAGAATTACGCAAGCTTGGTGGGAATGTTTGGCAAAGAAAGAAGATATTTCGGCTTTTTGTATCAGATGTGTTGCAATCGTGATGTTGGTGAGAAAAAAATATTTTAAGTATTTTGCCTGTACTCGTGTATAATACGCACCTGAGAAATTAGAGCTTCTTTAAAAGCAAAAAAGTGTGTGTTATAATCGAGAAATTACAGTAATAAGAAGCAACACATTTAATTCTCCACAGTGTCCAAATTGCACAAATATGTTAAATAAGTGGTTGAAACCCTTGCCATTTTAACCCACTTTTCCAAATATTGGTTCCATTTGGACAGGTCTTTGTCTGTCTTTAAGTTCAAATATGATTGAAGGTCATTAAGTTAATGAACGTCTGAAGACCCCCAACATGTCTCTCACTATTTTGTCCTCGTGTTATGAAATCTTTTTGCTAAATTAGGACATGCCTTATCTTGCTCTTTGCCTGGGGCCTCATTTACTCAAACCGCCTCTGGGGACCGAGCAGCAGATAAATATTCAGCCCTGGAAAGCCATCCTGGGCGGTTAGCCATCAGCCTGCTGCTGCTCAGAGTGTCACCGTCTGATGATGAGCTATGGATTCTGGTCGTGTTCCTCCTACACTACAGTTCACTCGGAGGTTAGAGGAGAGATTTGGGCTAAATGAGATGTGAAACACTTCTTGGTCTCTACAGCCCACAGAGTCAGAGCAGCCTTTACTAAAGCTCTGGGCACCCAGAAGCTTCAGATGAGAGCTACACAGACACTTTAAAGTCTGCGCTTCAAGACATCTGCAATCAGTTTTCTCATGTTCTTAAAGAAAAGGAGGGCTCTTGGTGCTCACCAGGGTCTGGGAGGTAGACTTGAGGTGTTCATGGAAACTAACAGAATTTAGCTGCTACTTTTTCATAGAAGGAGCATCATCCAAGTTACACTGACAGAAAGCTCTTGGGTTTTTGGATCAGAGTTAAAAACAAACAAACAAACATAAAAACAAAATGCAATTAAGAAAATGGACAGCGTCATGTTCTGTTCATCAGATTTAAAAAATGAATCTACATAATTCATGAAGCCTAAACACAATCAGGGAAGGTTCAAAGCTAAAGTAAGGCTATACAGACCTGTTAAGGGTTTTTGATAAGCCTCCGACGTCTCCAAACTTAATGTAATGAGAGAAACTTCATCATCCTTGTTAGCTTCTTGTTAGAAACCACCTTTAATGGGTCATTAAAAAGCTAAAAGTTTCAGAGGTTGGCCATGTCCAAGAGTATTTTGTGTTAAGAAATTATTAAAATCCCTTTAAGCTTGTATTAAAACAGACCTAGTCTCAAGCAAGGCACACATTACATGACAATCAGCCAGACTGCACCTTCTGGAGGCAGACACCCTCTCTACGTTTAAGGATAGACCTCAAACTTTCCTTTTTGCTTTAGTGTGGGCTGGCTCAGGCTTGAACCAGCCTATACTAAAGCTGCAAAAGGCTTAGACTATTGGGGGATTTGGCTTACTGAGCTCCTCCCTCGCCCTTTTTTGCTCTTATACTCGTCTCTAGTTTTAGATTGTCGGCTGCTCTGGATCCTTGGTGTGGAAATATCACACAGACTGTGTAACCATGACTACCAACATCGGTCCTTTCCGCTCCACGACCATTGTAGCTATTGATGTTGATATTAGAACAATCTCTCTATCCATGGTTATCAATTACTACATCAACAAAATGCCACCAAGATGCCATCAAGGGGCTAACCTCTAATACATTTTTATTCAACAGAAAATTATGATGAAGACAAATTCATCGTCTGGACATCCATTAGATATCACTATCATGAATTCTCCTTCTCATTTTAGTTCTTTTGTTGAAATTAAAAAAAATAAAATGTGGAGGAAGAGTATGGCAATTACCTACTCTCTTGTAAAACATCTTGAGATAATAGTTGTTTTGATTTGGTGCTAAAAAAAGAAAAAAATGATTGTGTGATTGAGTCATTCTTGGCTTGAATCATTCCTTCTGACCAAAGTCAGCAAATGCCTGGTCAAATAATGATCCTAAAGATGATCTTACCTGAATGTCCTGAGGTGTGAGGTGTGTTAAGAGTGACATCTCCCTCCCTGATGTTCTGAGAAGAGGACTGAGGCCGCCCTCGTGAAGCTGTAAGAATTAGACTTGTTAAATATTTATGGTCAGAAATTCTGATTTATGGGGAGCAGGGATAGGAAGTGATATGATTTTAATGATACCATAGCCATCATCGGTTCTGCTTAATGATCTGATTATTCATTGATTCCCTTAATTGATTTCCGTGGATTTTCTGTGCAGCAAAAGATGGCACACATTTGTTTTTAAAGGACCCATGTCCTACAAAATCAGTCTTCTTTGCTTTTAATGTTGTTGTAGGGCTTTGGGAGCAGAAGATCATGACAGTTTTTACTAAACTGTCAGTTCACAGAGAAATGTGCTATTGTGTCTTCTCTCCGGGTATGTCCAAGCTGACCCCTCCACAATGCACCCTGGTGGTTTGGACCAAGCCACCAGGTCCGGAGCAACCAATACATGGCGAGCTGGATCAGATTCAGGAAAGCACACCTGGTGCCTGTAGAAGTACAGCTGCTGCTTCCTTTCCCAGCAGGCGACCCTCCCCAATCCCGCACTCCTGAGCACGTCAGCATTGGGCACATGGTCCTGCCTATGATACCCAAAAATGCGTCTAAAGGAAGAAGTCACAAAGGAGTCCAGCTGGCATCTGTGATCACTAGTTGGTATCCAGGCCTCACAAGAGTATAACAGGACTGTGAGGACCAGGGATCTAAAGACTCTGACTTTAGTCTGCATGCTCAGATACCCTGATTGTATAACTTTTTGTCCAGTGAACTCTTCATAAGTGAGGCCATTGATGAATTATGCTGCCAAAGCAACTGAACTTCTAAACAACTTCCAAAATCTCTCTACCCAGAGGAACAGATTTGGAACAAATCATAAATGTAAGTAAGTTGAAAATCAATTCATTTCCCAGTTTGGCTGTATTTCTGTGCAAGATGTGGTCACTTGCTGCTTCAGTAAAGTGGTTTTATGTGAGAATAGCCTGACAGCCTGCATACAGCTTAATCTCCATTTCTTAGGTCAAAATACTGCTAAATGTGGTGCTACTACAAGATGCTACTGATGCTATCCCTCCAATCTATGGTGTTCAACACTGTCCTTTGTTTACATCTGAGTTGTAGAGCATTTTAGCATCACTACAGTGGCTTGTATTGATGGTTGGCTGCAGTACGGTTTGAACAGAGGATTTGACCAAAACTTTGGGCCTTGACTCACTTAAATAATTTACTTAAATTTGTAGCTGATAGAGCAGTTCAAAGATTCGAATTGTTTGCAAAGTAGCACAAACCACCGTGGAAGTAGGTCAACAAAACAAAGCCTCTGTTTACGAGTAGAAGAAGACAATATGATAGCAGAAGATAAGGTAACACAACATGGCAAAAAAACGGGTCACAACAAGCACAACGGACTGTTTAGAGCTGCTGAAGAGTTTATCTGATGACTGAAGGCAGAGGCAGGCTAACACGTCCCATTGACTCCCAGTGTTTGAGCGAAGCTAATCAGCAGTGGGCAAGCTTTGCCCGTCTCTTTCTTGTTACTGCACCAGTCGAAAGAATGGTGTCTTTCTGCTTGTCATGGACTCTGGAGTGAGGCAAGGCACTAAAAAGAAAAAAAAAAGTTGCCCTATCCCTTAAACCAGCCAACTGGCACATCAATATCTACGATAATGTATCCTCAGCTCAAATTTTGCTTCAAATTTTGGAGCACTTAAAAAAATGATCAAGCTGTTCACACACTCTTCACTCAGTAAATGTGTAGATTGAGGGCATGTGGGGGAGGCAGGAGCTGAGCGGTGCCAGCGTGGAGGCAGAAAGATTGAGGTCGTGCTTGTCGATACGTGTTTATGTGTGTGTGCGTGCGTGCATGTGTGTGTAGGTGTTGTTCTGCCTGGCTGTGCAGACTGCAGAGCTGATGGGCTGAACTCCATCTGTGAGTTCAGCAGTGTTTGTTTGCTCCGCGGTCAGCCTGTCTGTGATGTGAGATACGCAGACCTTGTATCTCTCTGCTTTGAAATTCTTCACCAAAAAGCAGCTTCATAGATTAGAAGAGAAGAGACGGCTTTATTATTTAATACTATGGCCCACATGGGCGGCTTGGTAAACTCAAAGCTTGGATTGTTCAGAGGTAGAGGTAATAATTTATGTTACATCACAGAACCACGAGGCATGTTCTCTGCTCTTCTTTTGAACCTCATTATGAACACAAGTTGGCTGTAATTTTAATGCCAAACTAAACTAGCTGTGTTATACAAATTCTGTACGTGCCTCGTCCTGTGAGCCTTCCTGTGCTCGACGGTCTGTCTGCTGTCCTTGGGTGCTCTGTGGACACAAACAGAGAGAAGGATCCCAGAAAATACAACAAATAATGTAAATGAATCTTCCCTGCAGCAACGTCTGAGGCTAGAAAACATTTCTGTCCAGACTAATCCTGCTTTGTCCACCACTTTAAATGCATAACTGGTTCATTTTAAAGTTAATTTAATGCTGCAGCGTGTTTGTTACTGTGGCAATGACACAGGTAAATTTGAACACATTAGCCAATGACATTACGTCCATCTTATGTGACCAACCTTTGCCTGCAGAGCCTACCTCATTATCTCCACCGAGGAGGTTATGTTTTACTGCTTTTTGTCTGTAAGCAAGATAACTCAATGTTTGTGAATGGATTCTGATGAGATTTTCAGGGACTGTTGTTCATAGCGCAAGGAAAAAGTGCTTTGACTCTAGTCGTGAGCCACATTTTTTTACAATAACTTTAATAATAATAATATTCAAAATACCTTAGTGGAGGTTTGTGCTCTTGGACCACTTCTCATTTTTTATAGATTCAACTAGGTGCTGCAAACATTCCTCAGAGATTTTGTTCAATCTTGACATGATAGCAACACTCAATTGTTTCAGATTTGTGAGATTCATATCCATGATGGGAATCTACCATTCTAGCACACCCAAGGCAGGCCTATTAGATCGAGATCTGGTGAATGTGGAGGCCACTGAAGCACAGTGAATTAATTTAATGTGCTAGAAACCAGTTTGAGGTGATTTGGTTGGGACAGCAACAATACTCAGGTAGGCTGTGGTGTTTAAGCAATACTTGATTGGTACTAAAGGGTCCAGTGCGTGCCAAGAAAATATATCCTGCACATAACACAACCACCATAACAGCCTGAACTGTGGATATAAGGCAGGATGGATCCTTGATGTTTAACCCAAATTCTGACCGTACCATCTGAGTGTGGCAGCAGAAATCCAGACTCATCAGACCAGGCAACATTTTTCTTATCTTCTTATGTAATTTTCAGGAGCCACACTGTCTCCTGTTTCCTGTTCTTAAGTGACAGAAGTGACACCCGGTGTGTCCTTCTGCTGCTGGAGCCCAAATGCTACAAGATTTGATGTGTTTGTCAATAAGGTTAATATGCTTGTCGTTCAGACTGTAAATCATGAGATGAAGTTTATTTCTTTAAATGTTTTTTCTCCTCAAACTATATTTCCTTTTAGGAACTTAATCTTGTTACTTGAACTGAATTTAATTAACTTAAACTAAAATTTTTGTTGAATTTAATTTACCTTAACTAAAAGTTCAACAGAGTTTGATTAACATGAACTAAAAGTTAAACTGAATTTAAGATACCAAAACTGAAAAAACTTCCTTAATAGAATTTATTCACTTTAACAAAATTTAACATTTCCTTAAATGAATGTAAATGTTTTGAACTAGCCATAAATTGAAATAAGTTATGCACTAATCCTTATTTTCTAAAATATAAAGTGTTTAACTGAAGTTTATTCTTTTATCATTGTGAATTTAAGTGTATCAATAGAAAAAAATATGTATAAAATAAAATTAACAATTGACTGGCACAAAGTAGAAAATCGAGCTGTGATCTGATGGGACTTCATTTCAAATTATTTTGGAAATCATGGACGTCACGTCCCCCAGGCCCAAGAGGAAAAGGACCATGCACATTTACATTGGCATATAGTTCAAAACCCAGCATTTTTTTATGGTATGGGTGTGTGTTAGTGCCCATGACATATGTTTATTTCAGCAATACAATGCAAAGCTACATCCTGCACATGTTACAGCAGCATAGTTTTGTAGTAAAAGAATGGGGGTACCAGACCTGTCTCCTGTTAAAAATTTGTGGCACATCATAAAGTACAGAATACAACAACAAGACCCTGAACTGTTGAACAATTAAAGTCAAGCATCAAGAAAGAATAGGAAAGAATTGTACCCACAAAGCTTCAACATTTTGTGTCCTCAGCTCCCAAATGCTTATTAAGTGTTTAAAGGAATGGTGATGTAACACTGATAAGCATGCCCCGGTCCCAGCTTATTTAAAGCCTGTTGCAGACATTAAATTCAGAATGAACGAATGTTTGCAAATATCCAACAAAGTTTATCAGTTTGAACATTAAATATCTTGTCTTTGTGGTGTGTTGGACTAAATATATGTTGAAAAATCATTGTATTCTGTTTTATTTGCATTTTACACAACATCTCCACTTCATTGGAATTTGGGTTTGTACTCACATTGCTATTATTGCTAGTGGCTGGTAATCATTTTCCAGACAAGTCCTTTGAACAATCAGGCCCTTGTGGACTTAAAATTCTTCATGAATGAGAACAAAACTTGTCAGTCACCTCTGTGGATGCTGAGGCTGCTAAAATGAAGGATGATATATGATGTGAAAATATATGTCAAACTAAATCTTAGCTGTAATATCATGCTATGTGGAGTTGGCCCTCTGAGAGGAAGAATGATGGTGAACTAAAGTCCGTTGTCCTCTCCATCCTGTGTTTTAGAGACAGCTGTGAAATGAAAGTGTTAATTATTCATGGAGTCATATGTATATATTTAAACTGCAGGGATGGAGACAAGCATCCATTATTCAGCATGCCCGGGCTTTTTTTATGAGATTAATCATTATTAAGAGAGAGTGTGTGGGAGGCTGAGTGGACACCGAGGAGCTGTGTTAACATCCGTGTGTGTGTGAGAACGCTGCGATCAGAACCATAAATCACCCGAGTTGATCTCAAGTGTGTGTGCGTTAAATTACATTTCACTACTCTTTAATTATTGCAGGGTTTCACTATTAACATTCACATCACGGATGTGTGTGTTTGTGTTTCTTATGAGATATATGAGTCAAGGGGGGGAGAGTTTCGTGCTTATTTAAAGATATTATTGTTGGACAGAGTTGGGTGTGTTTTTGTGTATTTGTGTTTGTGCAGCCAAGCAGTCAGATTACCAACAATCATGACCACAGTCCACTAATCAATATGTGCTCTTACCATGCGAGTCACACCTCACTACCTCCTTATTGTGTGTGTTTCCCAGTCTATAGAAATGCTAAATTGCATCCCCTATGTGTGTGAGCCTATAAGTGTATGAGTGTGAGCAAGAGTGCATCAACAATTGGATATTCTTGAGAGGGCCTTTTATTCGGCCATGCAGAGCAATAATCAATGTACAGAGTTTCTAATGCATGAGATACTGAAGTAACAGTCTGCAGCATGATTCTCAGAATTAAAGTAAATCAGCCATTTTATCAACAATTTGTGTTGTATGATTATACAATGGAATGATCAGTCTTAAAGGGATAGTTTGGGTTTTTTTGAAGTGGAGTTGCTCCAGTCCCGTGGCACCAGTACGTATGGTTGCCACTATAGAATCTGGCCAGCCTTGTCCCTGGTGGGAGACAGCTGGCTAGCAACACTAGGTAATACAAAGCAGCCAATGGTGGTAATTACCCCCCTTTGTGGTTAAAACTACACAAAAAAACTATGTTGGCTCAACTAGACTCAACAGTTACAGTAGATTCTTTATGACGTTTCACTTTTAATCAACAAAGCCCCTGTGTTTGGAACTATCTTGTGATTGGACATGTGAGCTACGTATCCTTCCACCGGCAACTCCCCTTATTAGATGTTTAGGTTAGAGCTCTGCAGCAAGGTCAGATAGTGGTCACTGGAGCACAAACTGAAACATCAAACTCCATGGATAATACGAGGATGGGTTGCTCCTGTATTTATCCCAGATGTATAAAAGAGCAATAAAGATGGCCAAAGTTTTGATTTCACTGCGTTCCATCATGTGACGTGGGAATTCATCAACTTTGGCTTGTTATTTTAAATATGGACATCAGGATTTCCCCTCTGCAGCGACAAAGCGTTGTGTTTGAAGTGCCCAATTTACTGATCAGGACTACAACACACAACAGCAGTTTGAGGGCTTACCAAAATGAAAGAGATCTGATGAAAGGTCCAGGAGTAGCAGTGTTAGTAAGTCCAACTTGTGACAGGAATAGACCCTCTGGTTTGTGGACATGGGCTCCCAGTTCATGCATCTGCACCAGCAGGTATGTTCTGATCTGTCCTTCTCCTCTGTTTACACAACAGTTTTCCATCCCTCTTCCTACCTGTGATTCCATCTGCAAAAGTTCTTCCCCAGTGTATTCCTGTTCATAAAGATATCAGATATGCCATTTCATGCATGCTGGTCTCAGTATTCCGACAGCACGCCTAAAGGATGATAGACGTCGTTCCTAAAAAGAGAGCCTCAAGTTGAACAACAGGAGTCAGTACTGAGGAGGAACCAGCTGAAGTTGACAGAGATAAATGTAGATGTAGCTGAGGGCAGTGAAGTAGATGTCACCATGTCGGAACAACATCAGAAATTTTAAAGCATGTGTTAAACTTTTGGACATACCCAACCAACATCAGTGTCGCCCAACTGATGTGACAGTTTCTTTTACACTGACAGAAGTTGGCCAAAACATCAGTATGTGAATTTGGCTTAGAATAAATGTTTCAGAGGAAAATAACATAATTTTATATTGATGATAAACTGTGAATTGTGGTTTGGTGCATTAGCTTCACAAACTAAATTCTTAAAACCTCGTTTAACTCATCAGTACAGGCACATTAAAAACTGTATCATCACTGTGGTGTTGGCACAACTTCTATATGATCTGCAAAAATTTCACCTTGCTCAGTCATTGTTTGCCACCCTGAGTGAAACGTTCACCTTGAAGGCTAAGCCAAGGCCACCTTCATCTCTCTGAGCTCCTCATGGGGATTCATTTGCAGAAAAAATCCATGTAGTCAGCTTTGAGACCGACTAATCAATCAGTCGATTGATCAGGTCCTCCATCAGATAATCAATTTATCACTGTGTGAAGCAAAGAGCTTTTTATGGAGTCGTGTGTAAGATGAAGGATGAGCTGACAGAGAGATTCATTGAGGAACACGTCATGCTGTTTCACACGTTCACTCTCTAATGAACAAAAACATCTCACCTATGAGGCTGTAATATCTGTGAATAACCACTTCAGTTGAGTTTAACTTTGACTCTGCAGTGAAATGATTGCCTTAATTTTAAATTTAAATACATTTCTGAATAACACTTTAGTTCCCTCTTTCCCATGTTAAGGCTGAGTGACTCTTGTCCCTCTGAGCAACAGTTTCTCAGCTCCTGATAAAATATTCTGGATAATTTTCAGCCTCCATAATGAATTCAGAGTAATTGGTTCCTCTAGGGGCAAACCTGTCAAGTAGATTTGGCTTATTTATGCTGAAAACCTTCAAAGAGTGAATCAACTTTTTGTTAATTTTGAGACGTGGATCGTACGAGGAGTGAAATCGCTGTTAAAAAATGGAGGTGATGGCTGAGGGATTTGAAGCAGAGTTCTTTAACTTCACCGGCTGGGACTGGAATAAGATTTTAAGAGTGTGGCCCACAGCACCGAGGTTTATTAAAACTGGCTTGTTATTACTCATGTCATGTACCCAACTGAGAAAAACCACCGTGGACCTGGACCAAGTGAATAAAAACAGATGAATAACACATACAGTATTCATGTTCTCTGTTTCTGAGGGATGGTTACATTCTGTTTCATTATTGGTGGTGGCCTTGAATTTAAGGGAACTTTACAAAAACACATAGTTAGAGACTGCAACATTGGTCTCACCCAATTATAACTGCTAAAAAGAAATTGATTGGCTTACTTGTTTGACTCTGAGAGGATAAAAAAATTGTGTTTTGTGGCCATTTTATCACACAAAATCTTGTTTGGTTTTCAAACCTGCAGGTTGATTGCTTTGTTCCAATTTAGTGAAAAGTATGCAACATCTTTTTAATGTTTCCTTTTGGATCGTTTAATGTTCACATGGCAGTATAGAGCGGCCCAGGGTTTTCTTGTTTCTGTAGCCCAACCAAGAAGTTACTTCTCACTGGCTAAATGTGTTCTTGGATCACTGCTGACAAAGGATGAAAAAAATTCATAAACTTTTATGTTTTGTGCTTTATGGTAATCTTCATAAACAAACACACAAACAGGCTTAATGTGACAGGGAAGTGTAAAAAGTTACTATTTAACCATAAGCATGGCGGTTTGATTTTAAAGCAGCTATCTCACTTCATCCTTATAACAGCATGTTAAAAGCTCTTGTTTGTGAATTCCCTCTTAATCAAATGACCTGATCAAGTTGGTGTCCATGGCTGTGGCTATGGTGCAAGTATTATCATTGATTAAAAAACATTAAGAAATGATCACAGTGAGGTCCACGGCCTTTTTTATGGTCCTTGTTAGCAGTACATTTGCAACCATACTATTAACCCCTTAAAGCCTGTTGTATCATACTTGATACATACCTTTATGATACTTCCATCTAATCAGTATGATCAACAAATAACTAAAAAAAATCTGAATACAATCAGATAAATGATAAAAATGTCGTCAAGTGGATTATCAGTTGCAAAAAACACCTAATGTATTAAATGAGATACAAAAAACATAAATGTTATACTTTATGGAAATTTTTATTTTTTTTGGATTTCAGTAGAAAGTGAAATAAATATTTCAGTTCCAAAAACAGAATTTTCTGGCTATAATTTGTGTTTTCAGGCTTTAAAGGGTTAAAACTGGTAATGCTTTAAATTAAACAATATCAATATCAGACGTTTATTATGTCACAAAGTGAAACATCCGTACCTCATTTGCATGTTTTCACCATGAAAGTTATTTCAGGCAAAAGCTGAAAGTCATTATTATTATAAGAAGAATGAGAGAAAAATGCAGTGCACATTAACATCACAACAGTAAAAGAGAAGCAGTTTTTCCAGATTAAATAAATACATAAGATATAAAGCAAAGGCAACATGGTCAAGCAATCAACTTGTTAAAACTATTCATGAGCACTGTTGTTTTGATTTTAGCCATTGTTTGAGTCCTTTGTTAAAAGCATTACTGTTGGTCTCTAGTTTTAGATTAGTGGGTAGATTGTTTCAAAGTTTTGCCCCATTTCCAGGAAGATCAGACTAACAGAATGAAGTCTTGTATCTTGGGACAAGGCAGTCATCACTGGTGGAGGCTCATGTGGTCACTCTGTGGTCGCTCTGACGCCTGGTGGCCAATTCAGAAAATAGTAGTGCCACATGATTATTTAGACATTTAAAGAACAATGTAAGAGTACCAAAATTTATGAATATGAGTCACTCTCTGCCTTATGGGGAGGAAGTTAGCAGCATAAGCTAACAACAAAATGAGTGCATGTTCAAGAGTGGAGCTCTAATGTCTTACGAATGAATATGTAGATGAACATATTCATCAAAGTTTGACACGTCTTATAAATGTAGGCAAACTCTGTGCATGAAGAAGCTGGTGTCTACAATGGATCACAGAGGTGATCAGATAACACGGTAACTTTTACACTGTAACATTTGTAGAAGTGTCGGAAGAGGGACTGTCAGTGGTGTGGATGAGTCAAGAGGAATGGCAAGTATTGTTACCCTGTTGCTGTTGAGCCTGAGCACAAAACACAATTATTATGTTGTACTTTGTTATCACTTGCCTGTTAGCCATAGACAAAAATATGATATAACTTATCAAAACATCTAAACCAGTTGTGTTTAGAGTGGCACAGGGATGATGTATTTTTGTAAGCTAGCATGGAGGTTAGCATTGCGCTGGTTCCCTCCACTGCAAGCCTATTAAACCCCTGTGGGATTTTTCAGTGTTTTGGATCATAACTGACAATAAGCTCTGCAGTGAATGAAAATTATGAAACTTCTGTTCTTTGTGATATTCTTAACAAAAAAAAATTGATGATGTTTTAAACATAATCAGCAAGCGTGAAAAGCTATTAATAAGCTACTATGAAACTACAACATGGTTCAGCTAAGAACATAATCGAGTGACCTGATCAAATTGGTCCTCATGGCTGTGGCAAAAGTTTATGAATAACTGATTTTCAAAAAACAATCAGAAGTGCTGGCTGTCTGGTCCCTGGCCATTATACAGTTCTTGTTAGCACTTAGTTAGCAAGTGTCATTTTAAACACACAATGGTTTAAGATTCAAAAACTGGCAACCTCAGATGCATTTTATTGTTTCTCATTAAACATTAAAATTTAATGGGCATGCATTCACCACAAACCTTATTTCAGGCAGGTGTGGAGTCTTTAAGGGGACATATTATGTAAAAATCACTTTTTGAAGGCTTTTGAACACATTTTTGGGGATTTGGTCTTCCTCCCAGCCCACGACATGTGAGAGTACAACAAAATCTGTCTTTAGCAGGCTGCATAAATGTAAACTCATGGTATTTGGTGAGCTTTTGAGTCTGTGGATATACTGTTACTTGACAAGCATTTTATTTGCATAAGCCTGCCTGTACCTGAGTATCCACACCCTCCCCTGCTTGAGAAGTTTCTGTGCAAAGTGCCACCATTGTTGTTTACACCATTAGCAAGAGATGGGTGTTCACCGTCTAGACCCAACTGCTCAGTTGTTGACTGTAAACACCCACATATATCTTCACATATAGGCTACCAGCCTCGGAGGACCAAAGGCCCAGTGGATTAATTTTATTTTTGAAGGGAATGTGTCAGCTACCTGTATGTGTGTCCCAACTCTTCATGTCCGACTGCTTCTTCAGCTACAGTTCAACACAGGGCTGGCAGCTAGACTTTTCCTGAATCCTGGCTCAGTACCAACAATCCGTCACCAAACCTGATGATGGAAATGAGAGTATTTTAATGCTGTGTAGTATTTATTTTGCTCAATGCTACAAGCTAATGCTAACAGCAGGGGGAAGTGAACCAGAGGTAACTGCACAACATGTTCTTCAATGTTCACATTACTTGTTGAAAGTCTGAAGTGTAAACTTCAAAGTATGAGCATTCTTACATTAGTCAAGAGAAGTTTAACAGTTGGCTGAATATAATCAGTCCTTTACCCACCCCATACCCTCCGTTTCTGCTAACGTTAGCCCAGAAGGTAGACTAAGTCGTGGCTGTGTCCCAGGCTGAGGTTAGCATGTTGTGCGTTAGCCTATGATGTTTGGGGGAAACGAGCTTGGCTGTTATCTGGTAGCTGGCATGAATTTGTGGTTCATGTGTGTTCAGGATTGTAAGCGGCACATAGCTGGAGCGGCAGTGCACTCCGCTTCGCTCAAGATACACTGCAGGTTTATTCCCCGTATGTTACTGTGTTGGCCGCTGCTCTGCTCTGGCTCATTAGTATATTAAGGTGACCACCCTCAAAACCAGCCGTTCTGAACAGAGGGGTTATGTGAGGGTGGAAAGAGTGCTTGATTCATATGCTTTTTGGACCAAAACATGTTACTAATGTTTCAAGAAAACATCAAGGATCCATGTTAAACTGCAGAAAAGGAGCAAAATGTGGGAGCTTTGCTGGTCTGCTGCATTTCTCTAAGATGAACAAACTTTCCTCTCTGTGTTTGAATCCAGGATAAGTCACATGGTCTTAAATATCTGGGTCTCTGAATGTATCCCTGGGTAAACGTGACTGTACGAGTATGTATTCCTGTTTGTCTGCAGTGTGTTATTATGACAGTACTGTGCCCCGTCTCTGGTTTGGAGTTTGTTATATGAATGAACTTCAGGAGGATGTTTAGACAAGAGGAGAAACTGCAGACAATGATCTCAGGTCAGCACAGCAACAGTAGCAGGAGGGAGGCTGACAAGCTGTGAGAAAGTTAACCCGTCCTTCAGCTGATCACACTGAAAACAATAGGAGAGAAGGTTATCAGCACACACTTTCAGAGGGTCATGTGATTTCTGTCATCAGTGGATCAATCCGTCGGCTGAGGTCAATTACTCGACACCTTTAATGATGGCCACAGAACTATTAGAGCCTCCTCATATCTGCTGCCAATGACGGATGATCCCTTGAGTCCACAGGGTGTGTGTCAGAGTTTTCATTTCATTATCTCTCAACCTTTGCCTCTCTTCATCCCTCTACTCTTTGTGTGTGAACAGTAGGTGCCAGTTTAATTAATCTGCTGTGTAACTGTAATGTATCACTGTCATACAGAGTCCAGCGTGAGTCCAAACCTCAAAAACCCCAAATGAACCAGGCTAAAGAGGAAGAGCTCACCCTTCAGTCAAAGATCCTGACTTGTGGCCTTTTGTACCAGTTTTAATTAAGTTCAGTCCAAAGTTAGGAACAAAAGTATCAAAGTGAAGTCCTGAATATAAACTATACTCCTTAAAAAAGTTTGGAAATGTTGTTTTGGTAGATTATCATTGAAAAGCCTGATTTTACAACAGGGGTACAACTTGTACTCATTCTGCATTTGTGTAATAAGCAACACAGGTAAACATGTGGGTAGCAGCCAAAAAAAGTGCCAAAATCCCCTCTTCCCCTGAAAGAAAGCCTACAGACATGCAGTGTGAAGTTATACAATGCAGAGCTTTTGGGAGCTGAGTCTGTCCCAATCAACCCTGTCACTTCCTGAACTCTTGAACTCTTCTTTAGTCTGTCTGACTTTGGCATATGAAAGTGCCTGAGGTTACTGATCAGCTCAGTAGCTTTTGAGGAAATCCACTGACAGTCAAAGGGGAACTTCTGAAAGTTTTTGATGTTTGCAAGTTCTTACATCACCTCATTTAGACCAATGTCATCAACAGCTCTGAAAATGCTTGTTATAGTCGAGGTTTGGAAAGACATAGAAAGCACTCCACTTCAAAGAAGTTCAGTGTTTCAGCCATGGCACATTTACTGGACAGATAGAAAAGTGGACAGTCCTGGAAACTGGCAAGAGACTGCAAGAAATGATATGTGGGAAAGAAGCCATAGGTCGAATACTGAGCCTGAGCTGACAGCAACCTCTGTGCTGTGCAGCCTACAGACTCAAATGCTCATACCCTTTTTAAGAAAGAGGAGGCACACTGTCAAAGAGACAACAGTGAAAAATGTATTACACTTGTTTTTTAAATGAATAATGCTAAATGTTATGGGTCTCTTTTGTTTTGAAAAAAGGTATACATTTCTCAAATTTAGAATGGACCATTTCTTTGCTTACTCTTATAATAATAATAGCTGTACTTATATAGCACTTTTTGAAACAAATGTTTATAAAGTGCTTTAACAGTTAAGGGCAGAGAATAATAAAGTCAACATTAAAAATCAGGTCAAAAACAAACAAAAACAAGAAATTCAAACGAAAGGGTGAGAGCAAAGTGAAGGTGATTATGAGCAGCTTTCCAGAGACAGTCGGGAAATTATATGAAAAGCAACCATATGATAAGGACTAAGATCAATAATTCACCATGACAAGAGAAAATATGCATTTAAGAAGGAAAGAAATAAAATCAGATAAAATATAAAAGAGGGTAACACATAAAAGGAAGACAGTAGACAACATCACATCAGTGGAGAGAAACCAAGCTAAGAAAAATTAAAACAAAGAAATAAATAAGCGATGGAAAAACAAGCGAATGGGTGAGTAAAATAATAATTTTAAAAATGACTTATGAAGGAAATACAGATAAGAAATGAATAAAAAGAGTAAGAGTAGCTGAGATTAAATAAAATAAACATATCCAGTGAATAAGTAAATAAAAGTCAAGTGAATAAAATCTGAAATTAGGTAAAAGCAAGTCCATAGAAGTCAGTTTGAGAAGAGTTTTAGAAGATGTTACTGATTCAGCACACCTTTTCTCCTTGGGCAGGTCGTTGCAAAGTTGAGATGCTCTGATGGAAAAAACTTGATCTCCTTTGGATTTGAGTCTGGACCTCGGACCAGCCAGGAGGCCCCCCGTTTGAGGATCTGAGGGTGTGAGGTGGCTCATAAGGGGTCAACAGTTAAGATATGCAATTTTGGGGCAAGACCCATACGTGCTTTAAGAGTGATCAGTGAAATTTTAAAATCAATTCTGAAATGGACAGGAAGCCAGTGAGAGGAAGTGAGGACAGGAGTGATGTGATGTTGTCTGTAAAGCCAGTCTTTGTGGGCCTCCCAGGACTCTGGGAGCCAGAAAGCTTTTCCCTTTATCCTCTGTTGTGGACGGCCTTGGATACATGACTGATTCACATAATTATCAATAAGAAACAACACAAACTGATACTTATAATGTTCTTAGTGCACAGAGTAAGTTGTAGTTCTGATTGTTGCTGCTCAAATGTGTAGATTTGTGCAGCACATGAGTTTCCTTTGTCTTCAGGCTGAAGTAATGAAATTAACCGTACACATACAATACGTAAACAGTTGATGGTGGAGCCGCTTGGTGCAAAATGCAAAAGGTCTCTGGTGTCTTGGTCTGCCCTACAGAGGCACATTAAACTGTATCAGATCGATACTTCCAGTTTCATTAGACAGTATGAGTGTGTGTGTGTGTGTGTGAGTCCGTCGCTGTGTCTGTCAGTCAGTCAGGTAACAATCCTTTCATCAGTTAAGTCACCTCCCCGTATCGATCGGCTTTCCTAAAAATGTGTTTTCCATTGATTGACAGCGGAGTAATTAAATGATGGAGAGTGAGCCCGCAGCGCTTTGCATTGATTGGCTCCTGCAGCTTTTACAATAAACTGCATCTCAGATGGGATGGCCTATTTAATACCCTGAGAAATTGTATTTTTATGGACAATCATTGTCAACAACAGGTAGCAATCATTCGCTGGTAATTGCTCCTCCTGGCTCTCGTCCCGTTGGACTTCATTCAGACTTCAGAGGAGCAGGAGGAAACAGAGTCGGAGCCGCACGTCAACAAGTTCCTGCCTCACTCTCGCTCTCGTTATCTCGGCGGCCTCCAGATGAACCCGTGTTCACAGCATCCTTCTAGAATCTTTTCTCTCCCCCCCTCTCTCTCTCTTTTGCAGGGTGTCAGAAATTTCAGTGTGTTTGGAAGATGAAATGAAACGCAGCAGATCAGTTTCGCTCTCGCAGCACTCGCAGGCCCCCGCTGCTGAGGATCCAGTGACCGCAGTTTGACTCCTGAGTATGTCAAATCCTGAAAACACCAAATTTTTACAAGAGATGAAGATCAGAGAGGAGGGAGGGGAGAGGGGGATCAAATCAAAATGAGAGTAAGAACAAGACAGAGTACTACGAAAATCTGTCTGCTGATGCTAACATGAAGCGATATTAGATGAAGAAGTTATCTTTTTTAGTAAGAAAATGGAAGACATTATGGGATTGCAAGAGCGTATGATTCTCAAAATAATATGATAAATAGTTATGAATGAACCCAAGAACACTGGGCTTTAGGGGAGGACATGCAACACACTGACAAGTTATAATAAAGTGAGCATTTAAATAAATTAAAAGAATGATTGGACTGTGAACAGTTTCTATAAATCAGGGGTGTCAAAGTTATTTTTGTCTGGGGCCTGATCAGCTCAAATGAGACGTCCTGAAGGGCCAAAGATCAAATTCTGCAGGCAGCCGGATGAAATTTTGGCAACCTGTTTCCTCAGCTAAGACAAAAGAAGTATCTCTTCTCTCGTTTCTAAATTGGTACATATGATTGATTTATTCATTATCCTGTTTACACCTCCCCTTGCTTATCACTGGTATGGAATAAAAACTGAAAATATCCATACAAATATTTAGATATATTAAAATACCAAACAACAATTTTAATAAGATCCCAAAAGATCCTGGCAGTTTATTTCACACCCCTGCTCTAGATCAATTTGGGACAGGGATATGTTTTGAAGTTGTACTTGTGTTTTATTTCAGTCTTACAAATCTAAAATCTTAGATAATATGCCAGTTAAAAGGTGCAAACTTTGGTGGTTTTCACACTTTGATCATTTTTTGAGAGTTGCTCCGACACAAGTGGTTGTTCCCCCTTTGGCTTGATTGGGATTTATGAACACAGCAACCAAACCTGTTTGTAGTTTTCCCTTAAAGCTCTGATTTAAATAGAAAATCTGTTTCAACTGTTAAAAGAATTATAATGGACCTGTAGAGTAAAGTGTTGAACAGACTTTCATTTCATAAAAAAAAAATAAAATAATAATAATAATGCAGAAGATCTCTCACATCTATTACATCTAAGGAATTCATTACAAAGAGAGTGAAACAACACCCAATTAAATGAAACAAAAACAGAACGAAGTGTTTTTCTTTCCAGAGTAAATAATATATTCTTACTTGTCAGTACAATTAAAAGTACAGATTGTCTTCTTTAAAGGCGATTCACAAAGAACCATCAGTTGCTTTAGACATTAAAATGCAGATTAATTACCAAAACCCTTGAGTTCACAAATTGCTCAAAAATTCACATTATGTAACATTAATGTGCTTGGTTTATTCATTGTTAATATGATTTTTTAGAAGTAAATATTCAACAGCACTGATGAGATGAATAATTTTGCAGTTTGGTGTACAGTTCAATCTGAGCTAAAGACTGCTCCTTTACTTGAGGTCATAAAATCCCAACAGATTTTTCTTCATCCAGTTTAGTTCAGAACATGCAATCAAAGTTTGTTTCTGTCCTTTTTGTGTGGCTTTTTTTTTGTGACACAAAGTGATAATCTGAGAATGAAATTGATGGTTAACTAGAACAGAAGGTAAACTGTTTGGCGTCAGAGATTAATTGTTGCATGGCAGAAATCATTTCAGAGGGCTCCTCAGCAAAGTTATATCGGGTTCATAAGTTAGAGTTTAATGTCTGCTGGACAATGTTCACAATCACTGATGTAAAAAAAAAAGCTTTCACAAACTGAGTGCCCCTGATCCACCTCTACTCTCGCTCTGTCTTAGACACTCTTTTAGAGCTCCTGTTAATTCAAGGCCTTTTTACCCATGTGGGCCCAGTTCCCTCTGGTTGCTTGACTGGTATTATCCATGGCAATTTGTCAGTACAGCACTGCTCAGCATTAATCTTGCAGTGCAGCTGGATCCACCTGATTCCACCAACAGTGCCAACCAGCTTACTACACAAGGGGAAACGTCTGATGCCAAACTGAATAAATGGACTTTTTGCAGTGTATATGACAGCTATTCTTTGGAGACTTGGGAATACTTGAATGCAAACATGAAAAAAGCTGTAGATGGAGAGTCAACAGGTCTGAATGAAAAAATAGAGGAAACTGCTATGAGAACTGGAGGACCAGAGAAACCTACATTACCTGTTGATACAGATGTGCTCATCCCATCAAACTGAGTGAAATAAGAGTGTGATTAAGAAGAATCACATTATGATATTTCAGGATAAGGGTTACCAGCGGCTTTCATATGTGCCTCTGCAGTCTTCAGCTCTCATCACGCAGAGCTTCCCTGCTTTAATGAACATTTATACTTGTACAGACCAGATTCACATTTTCATAAATTCAGAGGAAGAAAAAGAGGAGCCAAATTAAAGTTTATTATCAAAGTAAGTGTTCATCATATACTGATTGTTTACTGATTGTTTACCGATTGTTACTATTATAAGTTTAGTTCATGATAACACACTGCTTGAGTGTTGATGGAGACGTTAAGTGAGCCAATCCAATCTAACACACTATCAAAGCTAGAGTACTTAAGGGGGAGGATAATCTTTAAACATTCATACATTTTTCTCATCTTTAATTGGGATGCAATACTATTAGTATACTTGGCAAATTAAAGTTCATTTTGATTCGTATGCTGCTTGAGGAAGGACTCGTAGGCTGTGTTGGTAGTGCAGTCGTGCTTAAATAAAAGGTCTTAATAGTGGAAAAGTAAATCATTGTAAATAGTCATTTTATAGTGTTTAATCACCCTATGCTGTTTTCTGTTGTGTGTTTTCACCCACAATTCTTTGAATTATGCAAAATTGGTTGCACCATCTGCAGCAATTCATGGTCCTAGCTTATGTTCAGACTATTTCAATACAGATGAAGAGCTCGGGTTTGTGAGTGTAGCATATGTTCAGGCTAATGCCGTGTACCTCATACAGCCCACCTCAAAAATCTCCTGAACTTTCCATTTAAAGCAGTCAGCACAGACCTACAGTCTGCCATTGAGGTGTGTGTTTCTCATTTATTTATCCCCCATCACAACTTATTACGCTCCAAACCCATGACCCCTTTTTTTAATTAAGTTTGAAGTACGCTCCTCAGGTGTTTCTGAGACATCACATTTACAAGAATTGGCCTTATGGATGAACAACCTAAAACTGACATACTGATACTCAAAAACATGGTACCTCATGTTTAGGCTGTTGGCACTGAAGGGAGAGAGAAAGCAATGGGATCACAGTGGAGGCAGCTGAATGTGAAGAGGACTTGGCGGTCAAAGTCAAATTCCTCTCAAAGAGACAGTAAAGGGTTTGCTATTGTTTCTGTTCTGAACTGTCTTGACATGAAACAAGAAAACCACAACAGAAAAAGCATAAGAAGGAGAGGATGGGTGAAGATGTTAAAACCATAGGGAAGGAAGGAGGAGAAAATAGTTATGGGGGAAAAATGCTGGAGATGAATAGAAAAAGTGTTGGAGTTGTCGAGATGGCATTGACAGAGCAGAGTTGATGTCGGGGTTACTGCAGGTTACTTCTCGTCCCTCCTGACAGACCTAATGAGCTGCTCGACTGCTCGCTCTCACAGGAGATAATTAAAACCCGAGCGTCACCACGGCTGGAGCCTCTCTCCAGGCGGACTGACGGACAGCCTGGTTCTTTGATAAGAGAGTGTTCACAGACTGAAGCCTGTGGGCACTGTGCAGCTGTCATACTGCCCCGCCGGCTCCTCAACAACAAACCTCCTCTTCTTCCTCTTAAAAAGGCCCAGACACTGATTGGGATGTTCTGCGAGAGATGCTAGACGCTCTGACCGGCCGTTCACCCTGTTTTCCATGAAGGCCGTCTGTTAGATTCATAGAAATGTTGTTAAAATGCACCATGACGCATCAATCGCTCTAAACATTTTTGATGTTTTGGTGCCTAATCAGGGTGTGACAGTGGCTGAGTGTCTGGAAATTAACGTTTTGCATCAACATGGAACACAATGATTGCCCCTTGGAGGCAAACAGCAGATTCAAAGTTCACAAAAAAAGCTGCAAAAATGCAAATTTAACAAAATAAGCGTTAGCTGAAGCAATGAATTACAGTACAGTATTCAAGTATGTTGCATATAGAGTTCAATTTTACTGGAAAGGAAACTTTTGCAGTCTATGGGAGGCTCACATTGATGCCAAAGGAAAAGCAAATATACTAAAAGCGTTAAAAAACCAAAACCAAAACAAAACAGAGAGCACCTCTGGAACAGTGGATTTGCAATCTGACATTTTGTGGTACATTTTCTGATGGATGTTGATTCAGCAGGTAGTTCTCATGCCACATAGCAAGAAGGTTGATGTTTGACTCCCCAGATGGTCAGAGACTATATACATATACTCTTCATATAAATATAAAGGTCTCAAATAAATTATAATTAACTTGAGATTAATCACATCTAATGTTTTGCTGTCAAATCAGTATGGACAGTGCAGCAGCTCTTAACATATTTTCTAAAACATGCATCAGATGAATACAAATAAATGTATTTAATGTTGTTTATTTTTAATTTTTTTATCTAATAACAATAAATGTGACCTGAAACACTTACTTAGAGGTAGGAGGCAGCTTCAAAGTTCACATTCTGTCCCTCACACTTTGATACTGCATCTCATTCAGACATGTGCAGAAGTGCCTGTCCAAAATGATTCAGTGATGTACAATGATCCTCTATTAGACTTTACTCTCAGTTGATTTCTGTGTGAAAATGTCAGTAAGGGTTAACTATAAGTTTTGAGACTTCACTTCAAAATTGGTCTTTGTAACAGTTTGATGTTGTAATTTGTACTGGCTTAGCAAAGATTACTGTACTTCCTTTCTTAGTATACCAGCTCTTATTTTGAAGGGCAAAATAAGGTACTTCTGGTGGTTAATACCGCTGTCTTAATGCATGAGGGATTGATTTCAGAGGATGTGGATGACTTGAATGTCTTTACTTAACATTAGCATGAGGCAACAGGCACTGTAAGTCTAGCTGCTTCATGTTTATAAGCTCCTTTCGGGGGGGGGGGGGGTTGTCTCTGCTCAGTCAGTTGCCCATTCTTGAGATGCCACAAACTGTGTTCATAACTCAAGTCACAGAGAGTAAATACAGAAACCTTGGTCTGTGTGGAGAATCATCTGGCAGAGCTTGAAGATGATACTGTCATATATAGGACCCTCCCCTTTATCCAGTTCTGTGTGCCATCCTTGATGTTACTGATGTGTCCCTTTCTGACATCCTAAAGTATGGCCTACCTGTCTGCCTGTCTGTCTGACTGTCTGACTAGCTGTTGGTCAAGTTGCCTTAAGCTCCACCTCCACTCAGTCTCTCTGTCTGTGAGTAGGATAATCCAAAATTAGGCTGAGAGATGTTAACAGCATTGCTGCGCCCACTTATTGACTTCAAAAGTGTTCCCGATCCTTCCCTGATAATCAGACCCTTTCAACAATGTTTTCAACTAAGTGCGATATGAGCATGACGACAACTGATGCTCATCTGAGATCCTGATAGCTGAAACCACAGGGGGTACAATAGTTCTGTGCTGAAGATGAATGCCTACAGCAGAAAGAGTGTGGTAACAGGCCTTTAGAAACAAACTGACTTCATTTTCCCACATATTAGTTTGAATGTTCCTGAAAAGCTTTTGGAGATATTAGACACACTGACTGACCATTCACTCCCCTGTTTGGCTCCTATAAATGAGGGTAAAACACTCCATGACGCAGAGATCCCTGCAAACATTAGGGATGTTTGGAGTCTGATCAGGGTTTGACAGCAGCTGTAAACACATGTGGCAGTGATGATGCTGGTGCTGGTGATGCTCTTTGTGAGTGTGTCTGTTGTCCTGGATAATGAGGGTGACTGAGCAGTTGTTGTCACACCCTGTGAGAGGACTCAGGGTTGTAGTTGTGCTGTCGTAAGGACACCTCCTGTGGGGAACACCGGTGTGTGTGTCTCTAATCAGACAGCTACCCCTCCCCCCTCAGGGTGAATCTCCCCTGTGGGTCTGTTTAAAGAGCTCTGATGGAAACAGAATAAAATATTTAGAGGTTTATACATTGCCAGCTACAAAAAGAAGATGATTGACACACAAACTTCATCATGTTTGTTTGTTGGTGTCAGCACTGACCTGGGTGTGAACTCATCATGTTTCTGTTTTGTTTATTTCGATAACTTTGAGGCTGAATACACAGAAAGTTCAAAAGTGAGTTAGTATAGAGACGCAGAGTTGTTCCCTGCACAAAATATTAATGTAGTCCGAGCTTACACATTTTAATATAATGAGGGGAGACAACAACTCACCTGCTTTTGAATCTTTTCAACAGTTCTGACACAGGATGTAAGACCTCTTTATAGAGAGGGCTTGATATTTGAGATACTTGACACTAAAGTTTTTAACAGTCTTTCTGTCCCAAATCTTTAGCCAGCCTGTTCACACTCCCAAGTCATTAGTTACAACTCAGACATGCACCTTGGTGTCCTATTAAAACACACAAGGCTCTTACTTTAGTCTCAACCTATTTGCAGAGCACCTGCTGTCAGATTTAAATACTGTAAAAACATGGACCTACTTCTGCAAAAATTCAGAGGTCAGAGGCCAATGTCAAGGTTCCAGCTGGAGCCTTCACTAAAGATACCCAAGAAGAAGCTCTGCATATATTTACCTGCTGGTTTATACACTCACCTGCCACTGTATGAGATACACTGTGCTTGTACTGGTTGTGGCCCCCCTCTCACCATCACTGTCTTCATTCTTCGTGGCATAAATTCAACAAGGTGCTAGAAACAATGTGAGATTTTTGTCCATGTTGTCATGATGGAATCACACAGTTACTGCAGAATTGTCAGCGGCACATCCATGATGCATATCTCCCACTCCACCACTTCCTAGCAGTGCTTTATTGGATTGAGACCTGGTGACTGTGGAGACCCTGCAAACTCATGATCAAGAAAAAAGCTCAAACACATGAAAAGATGGGTACACTGTGGTCATCAAGGGATGGCCATGGTCAGCAGCAATACTCAGGTAGGATGTAAGGTTCAAATGATGCTCAGTTGGTACAAAGGGGTCAAAGTGTACCAAGAAAATATCCCCCACACCATTACACCACCATCACCAGCCTATACCATTGATACAGGGCAGGATGGATCCATGCTGTCATGGTGTTGACACCAAATCTGACCCTACCATCTGAATTTGGCAGCAGGGCCCATCAGACCAGGCAGCTTCCTTTAGTTGTTCTCCTGTCCAATTTAGGTTGACCCTGTGTGAACAGTAGCCTCAGTTTTTTGTGGTCTTTTGCTGCCGTAGCTCATCTGCTTCAAGATTGGACGTACTGTGTAATAAGAAATGGCTGTAATGAGTGGTCATTTAAGTTACTATTGCCTTCCATCTTCTCAAACCACTTTGGCCATTCTCCTCTGACTTCTTGCACCAACAAGGCATTTTTTGCCCAGAGAACTGCAGCTCACTTGACATTTTCACGCTTTTAGGTCATTCTCTGTAAATTCTAGAGATGGTCGAGAATCACAGTAGATCAGCAACAACCTTGCAATGTTCAAAGTCACTTAATTGCCGTTTCTTCTCCATTGTGATTCTTGGGTTGATGTTCAGCAGATTGTCTTGCCTCAGTGCATTGGGTAACTGCCATATGATTGACTGCTGCCAGCTGAAAGTATGAACTGTGTGATCGAGATATCCAATATCACATGAGAGTGATGGCTGTAGCCTAAACGAAACATGGTAACAAGCTTGACCCTGCTAAATCAATTACTTATACAGACTGAGGCTTGTGGTTTTGGCAGTGACAAGTAAAATCCGTGTATCTAATCGTCTGTAATTTTGCAAGTCAATTGGCCAAAATGGAAAGCTGTAATGTGGTTTTAGTTGCTCTCTGCAGGTTTTGTGCACTCAGCAAAAAGATCAAAAGCCGCTCTGCAAATGAGTTGAGGGTCTTTATAGCTGATCAAGACAACAGCGTAATAGGTCTTGATTGGTCATAAAAACATAATCTCAATGCATAACATCACTTTCACACATTTTATTTCAATAAAGTTGATAAGTTAAGCCCAGCTCTGGAGTTTGAATTATAGTAATGATTATTCAAGTGCTGTGGCCACTAATTTCACATGTTAATGACCATTTAAAGTGCTGTTTCTGCCTTCTTAGCTATCAAGTTTTTATGGTTATCTGTAGGCAATTTAAAACAGCTTGTTCAGGGAAGACTGTGATATCATAAAAGCTGCATTAATTGATTGTTTGACTACTTCAGGAAAGAGAAACAAGTTGGAAATGAAACACTTGCGTGTAATCATCTCACACTGGTCTACTTTTTATAAAGTTAATTTGATTTGGGGTGGTGTGGAAGCTCAAAGGAACACTGGTGTGGACCAAAGAGCCAAACTCTGTTATGCTTGAAAACAGGGGCTCTCTGTGAAAGTGATCCAAACCCAAAAAGGGCCAAACAAGAGAAGCAAACAAATACCAGTGCATTTTGGACTGTCCTTGCCAAATAAAACAAAACAAAACAATACAGGTAAGCAAGACAGCCCAGCATTATTGGCAGTATGGAGAAGAGTGTGGCTACCATTACAAAACTTTATTTTTCATAGCTTTATGGTGAGCACCACACTGGGTCAAGGCAAGTAATGGTGAAATGGTGCATCAGATGCTCTTTAGGGATTAAGGGCAGAGGTCGGGTTCAAAAATTGCAAATGATGGTCCAGATTTTAAAGAGACAAAAGTTCTTTGTGAAAAAGGCAGTCCTTAAACCTTTGCAGACCAGATGCATTTTCCTTTGCGGAAATAATTTGCATGTCATTATAGATTTTTCAAATCCAAGCTTACATACCAGTGACATAATACTGAGTGAAAAAGTGACTTTTACTTTTTAGACCTTGCATCCGTTAAGCCCACATCAGACCAATAAGAGCAGTCATTGTTGACACACACGCCACAGTCAGTCAACACATTCAACATGGCATCCTGCTCGATGGTGTGTTTGCATCACAGCAGCCCATTTTATTTGACCAAAGTCACCAAAATGATAAGGATAATGATTTTAGAGAAAATAGGAGAATAGTGTGGGAGCTGCATTATGACAACAGTGAGTGTATACTCATGATGGTTGGTCCTTACAGTACATTCACACCAGAAGCGTCAAAATCGCCTGTCGACGCTCTAGACGCTCACATCGCGCCGCTTGGCAGTTGAAAACACACACAGCAGCACACAGGCAGCCGACGCGATGTGAGCGGCCGAAGGGGCGAGGCCGAAGGGGCGGGGCTTTGAAGCTGCGGTGCAGATGTGCTCTGGATGACCATATACTATCATTCTTAATTTCACGCTTATATATCTCTATATATAAAGATTGCACTAAAACTACACAAGTAAACAGACATAAGCACAGGCTTATGACATCTTAACAGTAGCCTACTTGATTGTTATGACTTTACCCCCCTTTTTATGGAACGTTCGCACAAAGCGGGAGGTTATTTGGGGGTTTAGAAAGTGTACATATAATGCACACGGGACTTTGGTTCCCTCTTTCACCATGGATCACACTTGGGAAGCTGGAGACAGCAACAATCAGTTTTTCCTCCATTGTTTTCTCATCCTCCCTCTCAAATTCTTCCGCACTGGGAATCTAGATCGGCCTGCAATTGGCTGACGCCTTGGTCGCGCCGCTGCTCATTTGCATAAAGTTGAGCTTCTCCCAACTTCAGCTCAACGCTCGTGACGCTCGCATCGCACCGCTCGTCACCGCCGTCGCCTCGATCGCCCCTCGACGCCGGCTCTCATTGAAAATGAATGGCAGGTGGACGCCGCCGACGCTCAGATCGCTTCTGGTGTGAATGTACGGTTAGGAGCTCCTGATGAAAGGCCTCAGGTTCTCCTATACAGAAGTGTCCATTTAATTTTTTTTATTTAAAATCAGCCTGAGGTCTCTGTCACATGATCTTGAGTCCATTTTGGCTTCTCTTGTGCAATTTATTTTGATTGTATGCAACATGTACATAAAAATATCCAGAAACCGCTTTTGGAACAGTCCCAATTTTCTGACATTTTACGATGAAATATTAGGCACTCTTCATCAGGACATGATTAACAATGTAAGCCACAGGTGTTTAAATCCAATGAGGGTGTCTTGTAACACTGTCTCACTCTCAGCATTAGACTCCTGACAGTAAAAATCCACAACAAAGTACAGACAATTCACAAACAGTCAGTCTAAACAAATACATTTATTCATTTTTCTCCTGCCAACAGATCTCAGAGTCATATAACAGGAGAAACACTCGGGCTACCACCATTTGACCCAGACAGTTTGTTCATAAATGGAGTCTCTTGTCAACATGTTTGCTCTGCAGTCTTTTATTAATTAATCATCGGCACAAAAGCAGCACTGCACTGGGATCAGACACTATTGTTGTGAGATTCTCGGTGAGTGATTGTTGACGTGCTTGTCGGCCATTTAAAAGGCTCATAACAAAGCTCTTTGTCGTTCTTGCTGGCTCTGACCCAGGATGCACTGAGAATGTAGGAACAGATTGGAATTTAAAAACTGTTGTTGAATCAACACAGTGTCAACGTCAACTTCAGAATTCACAAACTGCAACAAGCATGAGAACAAATTCTGTGACACCATGACCCAGTTTATTATTTCTTTGGTTTCTGCATCATATTGCGTAAATGTATTACAATGAGGAACAAACACAAGCTATAGAACATCTAAGGCTGTCGAATCATGATGTAACTTTGACTGTTCCTGAACAGTCAAAGTTACATCATGACTTTGCAGCACATCAGAAAACTTGACCAATAACTTACCATATATGTGCCACTATAAGGGATTTATTGCCTGTAAAGGAAAAGTGGTTTGAAATGGGTTTTAAGCAGCTTTATGTTTTTGCCAGGGAGGTTATGTTTTTACTCACATTTGTTTATTTGTTTGTTAGTTTGTGAAAAGAATTACTCAATAATGTATGAATGGATGATAAAATGTATAGAGCATATTAGCCATGCTACAAGAATGACAGTATTAGCATTGGGTTGTGATCTGGACTCGGATGCGGGAACGTTTTTGAAGGATTTATCACATTGCAAGATAAGGCAGTTCTACACATTTAGGTTCAATTTTCATGTATTGTTGGTCATGGCGTAGGGAAAAAGCAGGCAGATTTTGGTGATGACCCAGATGTGGATCCAGAAATTTTAAGTATTTCTTAACAATGCCAGATAGGGCAGTTTTCCACATTTATGCTAATAACTCAATAATTACATTTTCAGGGAATGGTGTAGAAATTAATAGATTTTGCTGGTGATCCCAATCCAGATGTGAATTCAGGTTTTTTTTTTTCTTTTGAAGGATTTCTTAACCGTGCGAAATGGGGTAGTTTTCCACATTTTTGCTAATAACTTGCCCAACAATTTTGGGAATACCCTGGCAGAGTTTTTGCTCTCAGGTCACTTCTCGTTACCGCTGCCAGGGAGGCAATGTCTTTGCCGGGGTTTGTTTGTTTGTCTGTTTTTTGTTTGTTAGTCCAACTGTCAGCAAGAAAACTTAAAAAGTGCTCAATGAATGTTGGTTAATTTTTCTGGGGTTGTTGGTCATGGCACAAGGAGGAAGTCATTTGATTTTGGCGGTGGTCCAAAATCTGATGCAGATCAGGGAAGTTTTAAAATGTTATGTAAACACTGCATAATTTCCACATTTTTGATCATAACTTGACCAGCAATATCAGAAATGCCTTGGCAGAGGTTCCCTGTCGCTCACAGCCTCTGGTTTCGTTTGTGTTTAGTTTCATTATTAACTCCAGACAAAGGGATTAAAGTCATTGGGAAAACTTTTTTGACTGCTTTAAGTTTTCCCACATGAATTTTTAGACATTTTACAACACATCTAGTGTTTCATAGAGGTTATTTAACAATTAAAAAACAGGCCTAAAACCAAAACCACATCTTTATAACTGTGTGTAACTGCTGCTGGAGGTACTGTATCACCCTCCCATCACCTCAGACTAATTATTCATCTGCAGCACACTTATATTTACACTGTGGCAGGACTGTGTCTGTGTTTTAACGAGAAACATGTGGGTCTTAATGTTTCTGAGACTAGATATGATAGTAAGCAGAGCAGTAGCAAAGAGAGAAACTGAAACTGGTAAACCTGATGGTGCATGACAATGCCGGCTCACAACCCGAGGCAGCAGCACATGTATGTATCCACAAAATGAGACATGAATGTGCAGTGTGGTTATGATTCCATGAATGGGAGACTCATAATGGTACTCACCCCCCTCTGGCCTTTAAAGCTTGCACAGGAACCATCCATGCATCCAATGGCCTTTATAATCAATACTGTTCATTGATTTCTGCCTCGTGACTCAAGATTTCTCACAAGCCTGCTTTTGTTCTGGCTGTACAGTTAATTCTGGTGTTCTCAAAACATATGGTCTCTACAGATGTGTAGATGTTTCTCAGTGCCGGGCACAGCTGGTGCCAAAGGCTGCACTGTCGTCTATCCATCCATCCAGAACATTCCTGTGAAAGCTTTATATTGAGAAAACTGAGAGTGATTTTCAAAATATTTTGTCCAAAACATCACCATGATTCAGGAATGGATCAATTTAATTTTAAAGATTATAGGTCAAAGGTGACAGCCATAGGATGTCATGTTCATCCTTAGCATTTTTCCTGTGATGTCTTGGGAATGCTCCAGGGTGTTTTCTTTAAACTATTTAAACTGTCCACTCTCTACAGCTTTATTCGTGACTGAATACTTAAATAACAGTTTGTACTTATTTTTATTTTTATTTTTATTTTTTTTTACCAAAATGCAGTCTGCAATATGCCCACATTTGAGAGACTATGCCAAAAAAATGCTTCATTGGTTTGGATTTTTTTTGTCTTAATTGTATGCATCAGACAAGTCTGCCCCACCTTTTGTTTCCCACAATGCACAGCACCAACAGGTCAGAGTCAAAAACCAGACAGCAGTAGTGTCTGTCTGTTGAAACAGCATTAGCGTTATTAGCATTAGCACCAATCCTGTTATATTTACAGTGTAGTTATGTGAATCAAATAAGGGTAAATTTATATTTCTGGGCTTTTACAAAAGTGTTGCCCTTCACAAAGGTAAATGTTGGGCTGTAAAATTCATACAAATAAAAAATAAATCACCTGTAAGACTTTTACTGTCCATAAACGGTTGCTTAAAATTAGCAACACTCATCATTAGCACGACTACTGATTCCTCTGTTTTTTAAGACCAGAGACAGAACTTTACTAAGCTGGGTCTCACATACAGCAAACCGCAAAACTGCATTTGACAGTAGGCTAGTTTGCAGAAGCCATTTTAAAAACAGCCTTGCTCGATGATGAACTTATTTGGTGGCCATAAGTCAAAGGTCATTAGGCTTAATGCTAATCATTTGCTTATAACATATAACATCAGCTGTTTGATTATCAAAGGAGCCTTTGGAAAGTTGTTAATGCACTATAGCGGAAGCTTCAATGCAGCACATGTCATTTTGGTAATTGAAAAATGGCAAGTTCATTGCATTTTTGTATGCATTTTAGAACATAATTGGTATCAGTTTAAGAAAAAAATAAAAGAAAAAGTATCTCTTCCAATTTGAAAAGTTTGATATTGCCCACAACTCCATTACATTTATAAAGATTTTTGCTGGAAAGTGTTTACTGCTGACACCTGTTTACAAATGTATTTAAACTCTTGGTGGTAATTCTAGTACTTTAGGGTCTGAATACCCATTACATACTAAAATACTTGGTTTTGCTTGAGTCGACTTAACCAGCCAACATCTGTGGATATGCCTGTCATGGTTCTAATTGACTCTGATGGTGCCAATACACCCAGGCAAATCTGGTCCTCAAAAAGCACTTGTTTGTCAGTCGTTTTAAATTGTACTTTAAGGATCTTGAAGACAAGCATGCTCTCTTCTAATAACTACAGATCCTTAATTACTTGATAAGATCACCATGACCTATTTTATTTCGTAACACTGTATTCTTTTGGACAACCTGTTATTTTTAAGATTCTATCTAACCTAATTGTGGCAGTCTGATCCAATTTGTTTTGAATAATTGAGAACAAAAGCATTTACAAAATTCTTTCCATCTTTTAGTCTTTTAATCATCATTGAGATCTGGATGTATTTAGAGAAAAAGAGGTGTCCATGTTTAAATATACAGAAAGACCCTCTAAAGTTGGCACAGGAGGCCTTTTAAATCGGTTTCCCTCATATTGATTTTCTCCTCATGACTCCAGATTTTTCACAAGCCTGCTTTTATCTGTCTTTAATGTGTAGTTAATGCCTGAGTGAGGCTGCAACCTGCTCCTTTAATTTGGACTTTACGTTGTTGCCAGCAGTATATGAACCATCCCAGCTCACAAACCACACCGCTGCACCACAGCCAATGCTTGTTTAAATTTCACAACAGCTACCATTTCTGTCCCAACTGTCCTTTAAAACCTGCTTTTTTCATTTCACTGACAATACATAAAGCATCCATTATGTGTCCCAGACCGCTGAGGCAGCAGATTTTTTTCTCTCAGCCCGACACCCGTAAATGGAATTTTAATTAACAGTAAAAATCATGCAACCACTTGGAAAATGCCGTAATGAAGTTTTTTACACGGCGTGCAATTTACGGCGTGTGGTTGGTGGCTGCTTGGATGATATAATCAGAGAAGCTGGTTCTTTTCCAGACACAAGCTCAACAGAAAAGCTTTTGTTTGTTGGCGACACGCCAGAGGAACAAGGAAGAAACGCTCAGGAACAATCAGACAGATGTAAGCTTTGTGGGTTTGCTGTCTCATGGCTCAAGGCTGGATCAGATTAGGAGAGAAGGATTGTGTCTGCTGAGTCGAGACAAGGAGGGGAGGAGCTTACAAGATGACGGATAGGTCCAATCGTGAAGGAGATAAGGAGACAAAGTGCTAAATTCTAAAAGATTTTTCTCTTTTTGTTGCCCCCCTGCACAGTCCCCAACAGACTACAGGACCAAGATAATGCTTTGATGGGGCATTTCAAACATTAATAATTTTTGTAGTTGTAGTTTTTAGAGGTATTTTCCTCTTTTCTGGATCTTCTTTTATCTTTTGTGTACTCTCTGGCAATAAGATGTCATGTCTTCATTTGAATCTTAAACCAACACTATGTAGTTTTTCCACCTTAATTTAATATTTCTAGAGTCATTGTGATAGTACATCACCTTACAACAGGTTGAATGACACTTCTGTCATGATATGAGGGAGTCTGTATCACCTTCAACAGCACTATGTAACTTCGAGGTGGATGGTAGGAACCCTTACACACTAAAAAAGCTACAAATTTTTACTGCTTTGACTGCTTTACAGCATACGCCACCCCCATACCCCTCCTTCCTGATTCATTTAAAAGACGGAAGTCGAGGCGAAAGCTAAATGTATGCGCTGACTAATCAGCGCTAAAGTCCTGTGGAGGGCAGCAAAACGCCTTAGCTGTGTCTAGTCTGCTGGAAATTAAAAGAAGAAGAAGAAGAAAGCTAAACGTAGAGTTGTTATCATGGCAGAAGCAGCGAAAAACCCAAAGAAAAGAAAAGTTTTATCAGAGGAGACGAAAAAAAGAAAGCAAGAGAGTAACAAGCTAAATGCCCGGACAAGGATAAACATTGGCCCGCTGTTCACTCGCTGGCGTGAGCTGGAAGACGAGGAGGGATGTCCGACCGATGCTGATTTGGCCCTGTTATTGTTGGACTTGTAAGTACCTGTTGCTAACAACTGACAGCTGACGCTTGAAAAGTGATTTATTTGAAAAGAAGCATGATCAGACTGTACCTTATCCATCCACATGGTTTATTTGTCTCTAGGGACGTCCTGTTGGCTCACTTCTCCTCCCTCTGTATGTCAACAAATGCACGTTGGTGTGAGGCGCTCTGTTTTACGACAGTGCAGTTACACTCAACGTCCATAGAGGCCCCTAGACAGCTGAAGCCGGAATCTTACATAGTGGCACTTTCAAGCAGGAATATGTAAGAATTCACTTTTCATTTGGATTCATTAGGTACACCCTTTCAAGTACTCATTAAAGCAAATAGCGAATTAGCCAATCACATCTCAGCAACTCAATGCATAAAGGTAAGTAGACATGTTCAAGACAACCTGCTGAAGTTCAAACTGAGCTTCGGAATAGAGAGGAAAGGTGATTTAAGTGACTTTGAACGTGGCATGGGTGTTGGTGCCAGGGAGGCTGGTCTGAGCATTAAAAGACAAAATATCCAGTGAGCAGCAGGTCTCTGGGTCAAGATGCCTTGTTGATGCCAGTGGCCAGAGGAGAATGGCCAGAGTGGTTTGAGATGATAGAGAGGCAACAGCAACTCAAATAAGCACCTGTTAAAACCAAGGTATGCCGAGGACTGTTTCTGAATGCTCAACATGTTGAATGCTTGAAGCAGATGGGCTACAGCAGCACTGGATGTCACTCCATGCTAAGAACAGGAGACTCAGGTTATAACTCACACGAGAACATCAAAACTGCTTAACAGAAGATTAAGAAAATGTCACGTGATCTAATGAGTCTGGATTTCTGCTGCTACACTCAGATGATAGGGTCACAGTGTATCAATGGTTCAGGCTACTGGTGGTGGTGGAAGGCCAAAGATGTACTTAATGTAATTTTTCAGCATGTCGTTACTGACACTGAGGTTGCCGACAAGTTTAGCCAGGGAGGAGTCAAGATCATTGTACAGCAGCTTCTCTGGCAGCTGGTGGGGCAGCAAGTTGGAGCTGTCAAGAGCTGGTTTAAGATGCCCCAGTGATATCCTCAGAATTGAGGCTGTTGCTATACAAACAAGTCCCTTGCATCTGTTCAGCATGTGGATTATGCATGTTGTCCAGACACGGACAAGCTGCAGTAAACACATGACTGGTGTATATTGATAAGTTAAGAGGCAGAGGAGGTGTGACAGATTCAACACATCAACAGGAATATTTTTTAAAAACAAGGTGATAAATCTAGTCCACAATCATAAACATCTAAATAATGAGTCATTTGGGTCACATAGACACAAACATGACTGTTAATCTTGCTGATAACATGTACATTCTTTTTTAGAGTTGGGAATATTCAATAAATTCAGTGTATCCGTTTCACCTGTGACTGTATAAACTGGTGACTGTCAGTTGACCTGGCCTGTGGCTGTGTTTGTATCAGAGTTTTGTTGTTTGGCTGTATTTTCTTAGACAACACCACATTGTTGAAAAGCTTCAGAATAAGGCATTGAAGAGCACATTTTATTTTCTCTGGTGCCTTAGCATCTATTGACACAACACAGAGACAGTTGTGACAGTGCATGGTGGAAGTATAGACTGTGCTGATGGTGTGCTCTGACCACTGGTCATCAGTTGCTAACACATCTGATGATATAGACTACTGCTGTTTATTTTGTTAGTCTTACCCTCAAAATAGCATGATTGTTACCAGATTTACTGTTTACTTCTCACGTAGTTGCAGCCTAAAGTCTTTGTGTTCCCTCTTAAGGTGTCACCCAGTAACACATGTTGGATACAAGCAAGAATGTGAACAAAAATGCTCTTGATGCAGCTGTTAATGCACAGACAAACAGCAACTAGATCTCTGGCATAATAGTGTGGGTGTCTTGGTCTGCTTTGGGCCTCTTAGTGGCAATGGAGTTTTGTTTCAACCCCACAGCCTACCTTAATATTGTTGCTGACCATGCCCATCCCTGTATGACCACAATTGATGGCTACTACCAGCAGGATAACTCTGAGTGTCACAAAGCTCAAATCATCTCAAACTGGTTTCTTGAACATGACAATGACTTCTCTGTACTCCAGTGGCCTCCACAGTGACCAAGTCTCAATCCAATAGAGCACCTTTGGGATGTGGTAGAATAATAGATTGGCATCATGGATGTGCAGCCAACAAATCTGCAGTCGGTTATGCTATCACACCAATGTGGACCGAAATCTCTGAGAAATGTTTCCAGCATCTTGTTGAATCCATGCCATGGCAGTTCTGGAGGCAAAGGGTGGTCCAAACTGGTACCTGCAATAAATGTATCTAGAAAAACTCTCAGGGAGTCAGCAGTGGCTTTTCCACAACCCCTGTAAAAGATACAATTCTGGATCACCAGATCCAGAATAGAGCCAGGATCTGGACCAAATTCTGCACATACATGGAGGTTGTTATCGGGTATGAACACAACAAGTTTTGGGAACATCACCTGATATTTTGATTTTAAATGAATTATTGAATGTCGTCAATAGGATTTCCCATTATAAAGTTCAATATTTTATTTTTGTGACATCAATCTGGATCAGATCAAGACGAAATTTACCTTGATGATAGAGACATTGATTGCTATAAACCAACAAACCAACAAACAAACAAGCATACCCTGGCAAAAACATAACCTCCTTGGCGGAGGTAACGATTAGGTTTTTAGGCAGTGAGTATAAACTTAATGAGCCCCTCTCTGTTGCCAAAGTTGCCCATCCCTGACTTATATTGTTAAATTTCAGAACAGATCTTTACTGAATATCCAACAAGTGTGTTTTAGTGGAAGAATAATGTTTCATGACTTGTATTTTCTAGCTTCCAAATTATATCTCTAAGCTCTTGCTGTGCCTCAGTTGTGTATAAATACATGACCATCTTTGTCTTCCATATCGTGTGAAATACAAATCTTTTATAGCTCAGACAGTTACCAGTCTGAATCCCACCCCCCTCCTGTCCCTCCTGCTGTGAGAATGAATGAATGATGTGCTGGACGTGTGTGTTCAAGGGGGCGGGACTCAGCGTGAAAAAAACATCAGAGGGAGAAATCGCTCCATGTCGCCATATTTCATTCCCCAGCACAGACACATATGGAGCGATGTGGGGGCACAGAGCGGACACCTGTAGCCCCCCGCGGAGTGGTGAACTCTGAGAGAAATGGAGAGGCAGACAGCGAGACAGACCGATAAACGGGGAGGAAAATGTCTTGTGTAAGAGTTTTGGTAACAGGGGAAGCTGAGGACACTGAATCCAGGACACAGCAAGGCCTTGTGTGCGTGTGTGTGTGCGTCATTATTTCTTTTTAAAGCCTTGTTTGCCTCCTTGTATTCTTTTTTAATTCCCCTGATGTCTTATATGTGTCAGAACAATCATAAATACCAACAGAGCATCATTACCGTAAAAACATTAGCATAATGTGAGAGGAGAAGTAACACGAGGGAGGAAAGTGGAGCAGTCGAGGACACATCAACTCCGTGTACTTACAGGTTTGTCAGATAAAGACTGTGTTTCTTCTAACTTTACTTTTCTCTGCTTTGAACTTGACCTTTGGGAGATTGTGATATACGGTGAAGTGTGGAAAAATTCTTCTGCCGCTGCAGTTAGGCGACTCATTTGTCTGTTTGACACATTTTATACATGCTGCTGAGGATAAAATTTGACCTCAGGTCATGTCGTCGGCAGAACGAGGCTGTTCACTTTGTTTCAGCTTATTAACTCATTTTTTTCCTATAAAAACTTTTATTTGTTAAAGTATGGTTTATAGCCAGATATTGTCACACAGTGACAAAACTAAAAGGCTTTAATTTTTCACTGAGGTTAAGCAGCTTTTCTAAAGGGCACCATGAGCAGAGGGTAAGGGATTTATCGTTTTCTGGTTGTGAAATGCCAACATTTTATCAGCACATTCTGTAGGACTGCAGCTGCACTCTGCGTGTTTACATGCACATTTAAACGGACAATGTGTCAAAAACCACCATCAGGGAGCTCTCTGTGTAAACGATCACAAGCGATGATGAGTTTGAGACCTGCTGTTACCTGAACAACCTTTGTCCAAGCTTTCATCTAAGCTCACAACTGGACTTCCCAAGTTTCTTCATAACATTTTGCCTCCTCAGTTCTAAAAGATGACTGGGCCTAAAGCTGGAACATAAAGCCTAGGTTTGCCAGTCAAATTAATATGATAGTATGCAGGGAAAATATGTTGTTACGGCCTTAATACACAACTTTACAAAATGGTTCAAAACATGGCTTCAGTCTGAAACTATAATACATCCATGTGTTGTCCCTCTGAGAGGGAAGATTTTTATATATAGATATATATATATATACATCACATCCCATTTTAGGAAGTCAGCAGATCCACACCACCCCTGAGTTGAGAATTGAAGATGGCTGCCCCAAATGTGAACAGTTCTGACTAGTGTTTGTTGCACTATATCAGCTGTATACATAGTATTGTTTGAGGTATATATATATGGAAATGCTGCTGTAGTGTTATTTACATTCTTCATGTGGTATTTGAGAACTACAACGAAGGGGGTACTAACATCGGCTAACAATAGCCTGGTAGATCTGCAAGTTATTTCCACCTTCATTACTGGAATGCTGATGACTCGGAAATGACATTATTCCCAATCCCCTCTTCCCAGTTTCCGATGTAGATGGAACGCAGCATAAGTCCCACCTCAACAGGGTCTCTCTGTCTGTGAGTACATGAAGCTAAAGTTAGATTGTGATAACACATGTAGTATGGCAGGGCCTATTAGAGGGCCTCATCAGCGTTCTTAGACTCCCATGACATGGCTTCATCCAAGTCTTTTACAGTCTGTGGTCAAAGTGCAACAATAGGTCAGATGGCAGGACCAAAGACTGCAGCTACAGCCCCAGCTAATGGTTGGTGACTACATTACAAAAAATGAGACAGGCTTTGGTGTGCTTGAAGGGAAAGCTAACAAACCAATGAATATGTCTGAATGCTGCAGCCTCACACTGAGTCCACCAAACTTTACAAGTAAAAGTGACCTAAGAGTATAAACAAGAGTACATGAGTAATGTGTTACTGGATTGTCTTGGTTGGTCTGTTGAGGCTTTCACAGCAGAATGGATCCAGGAGGTGGCTGATGAGTCTCTCCAACCTGCTGCTGCCTGCGTCTGTTTCTGCAGAGATCCCTGCTGCAGTCGGATGCGTCAGTCCGGGGGCATGTGGGAGAAATACAGTACATGTGCATCAGTTTCCAGGAGATGATGTTTTTGAATACATCATTCTGCCTGCGTGTGTCCGAGCCAGGCAGTGGGAGTGTGTGAGCGTTCTGTGTCACTGAGTTCAGAGCTAAAAGTGAAGAGAAGAGTTGATGATGGCGAGCTGAGGTGAGGAAGAAGGTCGCATCTCAAGTTATACAGTGTTTATTTCACCGAGAGAGGCTCGAGTTTCAGATGGAAATAAAAAATCACCTTAAAGTTCTTCTGATCATACTGAGGAATCACATATAGAAGTCTGTTTGCTTGTTTGAAATGGGAAAAGTACCAAACACTTTAATGTGGTGATTGACTAGTTTTGTGTACAGCTTTAAAATGCCAATCTGTATTTCTGCAGCTTTGCCACTTAAAAGCGTATCTCTGTTTCATTTTGTGGGTCTGACTGATGAATAAATATATTTGGTTTGCTAAAATGATATGTTTTTGTCCTCATTTGCCTCTGGATGTATCTTTTCATGTGCATTGTAAGATCTGTTTGTCGGGTTATTGGCAAATTGCTCTTTTAAGGGTTTCTACAGCTTCAGCAGCAAAATGTCAGCAATGTGTGCAGACTAAAGCATCAATTCATTTGATCAACATTGACTTTAAAGGCTGATATAAATGTCCACTGAAAGGAAACTCGAGGAGTGTCTCCATCAGGCTGAGTGTTTGATATTTGGAATTCAATAATAATGGTGCTTTTCAACTTTGCTTCAAAAGGAAAGGCATCAACGTTATTTGTTGATTCATTTATTATTCTTCCCTGCACACTGTGGCTTCAGGAGCTGAGGCTGATCTGATGATATAGAAGAGGATTAAGAGATTGCAATGTTTAGTCATTTAAGCAATAGGCAAATTTGCTCTTAAAAGTGGTACTTGATTTTAAATGAAGTACTTGTTAACCTACAAAAATGTGTAATAGTTACCTGGAAACAAATGAGTAATTCACTGCTAGTTCTCCAGGGAACTAATGAACAACTACTTATTAACCTGCACCAAACCGACATAGTTTCTGGGTAAAAGAGCCCACAGAGAGTGCTTGGAAATTGGCAGAACCTTTCAAAAGCATATCCAGTATGATTGGACAATCGTTCTGTCAGTCACGTTCATTACTGGACAGTCAGATTATGTTGCAGGCAGGTGCTACTGCCGCACTGTCCAGGACAGAATGTGAGCCACTTCATCACACACAAATCATGTTAGAAGTGGAGTGAAAATGTCTTCCTATAGGGAAGTTTATAGTGTTGTACTTTGTTTTTAATTTAATGAGAAATGCTGTCCAGATCTGATGAAACTGCAACTAAAGCTGTAAGCATCTACGCTAATTTCTGTATGAGCAGTCACTTCCTGCTGTCATCTCGCTCATGGCTCACACTTCTTCTTACACTAAAGGACTCTGATTGGGCCGGGCTGCTTGTGGCTGCTGACAATCGTTGTAGATTGGGGCTTGGCAAGATGGATCTGACTGATTACAGACATTGAATCAGGCTGATCCATCTGCACGGCAGGGTTATGTCATTGTCTCTCAGGAATATTTGGGGCTTTAAAGCTATTTTTTTTACTCTTACCTGTTTTTTTGTGAGAATTTGACAGAAATTTGTATATTTTGTTGCTTACGAAAACGAAATTACTTATTTGTTCAAAAATGCTTATGCTACTGGCTAAATAATTCTATACTAAGTTTTTTGTTAAATGTTGATGTGAAAAAAGTTCAGATGTATTATTCTTTTTCTCTTTTCAAACTTAATCAAGTAAGAGAAGCAAGTTGATTTTATATTTTGAAATAACATTTAAAGTTTGATTATAGGGGAAGCTATATAAGTGAGACAAGGCCTAAACAGCCCTAAAACAATGACAACTCATCTCACAGAGATCATTGACTTTGAGGTACACATCTTTTATTTAATTTACCCTTCTGGATGAGTTCTTGGATAAAACAAAAAAAATCAGTGAGACTACAAGGGAGCTGTAGTCTCAATAATATGGATACCAAAACAGGATCAGAATTATCATCAACAGCAATTCACTTTAATAACAACTGCTTGCATTTTTGAGCCGGCAGGGCTGGATGGGGGAATGGGAGGGATGTAGAATGTTTCCTTTCTTAAGGCACATTTTGGCTGTGGAGACTTGGGATTTTTCACTTTTCTCAATGATGCCCCAACAGATAAAAAGTTTAAGAAACATTGGTCAAATTGTTTCTGCATACTGTTATGCCACACAGCATACAATCACTTCCTCTGCTGCGCTGCTTAGTGGATGTGGAGGTAGGAAGAAAGTCATAGTTGAGATGGTAAAATTCATCCAAAGTAGCAGCATAGTATGTCAACAAAATGGCTGCAATGGTCTTGCTCAGGCACGGTATGAAACAATAGACTCGTGTGGAGACACACTCAGGCTTTGGGCTGAAAACTAATACAAAAATCCCTGACTTAAACACCTTCTTTGGACTTGAATAAATAACTTGTTGAAAGTCTGCTGTTTGAATCCATCTTTTTTCCATGCGTAAATTTATTCTGGTCATGGCAACTTTTTCTTTTGCTGTGAAAAATTGAAATTCATTGTGCAAAGACACTGACACAAAAATGTAGAATAGACGTAATTGTGCTCTGACAAAGTTCAAGACTGATCCAGCTGACCTTGACAGAATAGTTTGTCGGCAAGAGGTCCCCTAGAAACTAAGAACTTCACAGAAAGTTATTACTGATCTGAAATTTGTTTCCTGAATTCTTTGTGTGTTCAGGTCATGGCAACTTTGGCTTCTTTTGAAGTCTGATCATTTTGGTAAAAAGACATAAAAGGCAGACATTCCCTCAGCTTCTTTGGGTCATTTAGTAAGTCTTCTCTGGTTTTAAAAAAACTACATAGAAAAAGAAATAACCTTGGATTTTAGAGGGTCTTTTACTCTCTGAGAACACAGACACAGGAGCTTCTTTTTTACTGGATGTTCAGCTCGTAAATCCCGCTGTCAGCCTCTGACACAGGATCTGGCCAGACTATATCACTTCCTCCTCACACACACTATCTGAACTGCACACACACAAACCCACATTTTTCCTATAGGTGCAGCACAATGAAATAGTGTGATAATGTTGAATCCGTGTCAGTGGCTTGGTCCAGCTGGATAATCTTCCCTCTCTGGCAGGAGCTGCTGACTCTATCCCACTGATCGTCTCAGAGCTGTGTCAAAAGAAGAAGATGATCAGCAGCTGTTAGGCTGAAATAAGGAAAAGCTGCTCTTAGACGAGGCCAGCACAGGTACAGGATCTTTGAACTGTAGCTTATAAAGGATAAAGAAAGATGATCATTTACAAGTTTAATGACAAAAAATGGTTTCATAGGTTTAGAGCAACAATATGTAAGGTTTACTTCTTTAAATAAGCACAAACTACAATTCCACTGAAGTAGGGACGATGTGTAAAACATAAATAAAAACATAATATGCAAATTATTTTTGACCTATTGTCAATGGAAAAAAAAAGCAAAGACAAGATATTTAATGTTCAAATTGATAAACCTTTTTTTGTAACATTTGCTCATTTTGAATTTACTTCACCTTTCCTGTTAACAACACTCAACAAGTGTTTGAGAACTGAGGATATAACTTGCTGAAGCTTTGTAGGTGGAATTCTGTCACATCCTTGCTTGATTTATGACTTCAGTTACTCAACAGTCCAGGGTCTTGGTTGTGGAATGTTTCACTTCGTAATGCACCAAACATTTTTAATGGTAGACGGGTCTAGACTTTGGGCAGACCAGTCTAGTACCTGCGCCCTTAATCAGTTTGAATATTAAGTATATTTTTATTGTTGTGTGTTTGATTAAATATTTGTCTAAAAGGACTTGCAGACCATAGTATTCGGTTTTTATTTACATTGTGTGTAATGTCCTAACTTCATTGGAACTGGGGTTCATACTATGGAACATTGTTTATCCTGGTACTGAAGCCCCAGTCCACAGCAAACACAAAGACCAGAGACCAGACTAGTTCAGCACGAGACTCTTTAACTTCCTCGTGTCTGACATGTTTATAATATGTGGACTGGAAACTGCAGCAGGTCTATGTGTGTGTGTGTGTGTGTGTGTGTGTGTGTGTGTGTGCGTTTGTAGGTGTGTGTGTGTGACTATACAGGTCTGCCGGGAAGTGTGAAAGAGACATGAGCCAGAACGAGAGACACCTCAGTTGTTTATGAGAGAAGTTTGGAGAAAATAGATGAGAAAGATGGAGAGAGAGGAGAACAAAGAGCTTCAGTTGATGGAAGGTGATCTTTTTCTTTTGACATTGAAAAATGAACAAAACAAGAGAGGAAATAAAAATCTGATCAGGTTGATGGGTAAGAAAGTGAAATGCGGTGGAAGGAGAAAATGTGGGAAACATTTTAAAAAGTTAAGACTGCTTATCTCAGCATCAACCTTCCAAGAAGTCTGGGAATGTTCTCAGTCATCCAGGACATGGTCCTGATCCAACGCTGATCCAAAAGGCAACCAGACTGGTCCAGGTTCTTCTCCAAAAAGCTCTTTGGCAAAACGTCTTCAAGAGCCTGAACCAGTCCAGCTGCCACTTGGAATAGCATTTGATATCCTTACAAGACATTTTTATATTTTTTAGAACATTTGAGCAGCATAATCTGTCAAATCAATAAGATATAATCTAAAATACATTCAATTTATCTGCATTTATTAAAGACAAATTATGTAAACTTTTAAAGCAAAATAAGTCAAAGTATTAGATTATTATGTGCTGGAAAACTTAAAAAAATAATCCAAGTAGGATGGTAAAATGTTTTGGAACCTCATTTATAAATTTTTCGTGATTTAAGTTAACCTTTAAAATAATTACAAAAATCCCCCAAGTCTTGTGTTTGGCCTTTTTTTTTTTTTTTTTTTTTACATCAATTACTTTAATGTGAAAAGTTATTGCTGTTTTTAAGAGCAAAGGTTAAAATTATAAATCTATTTAAGTCTGTTCAATTATGACATCTATTGTGAAAACTGCGGTGTGGTTACAATGACCTCTCCAGAGACAATGGTTTCTCCACTCTGACTGCACATTACTGAACATGTTGAGGCATTTGAGCTTAACAGTTTTTGCAATGAGGTTTACTTCTATCGGCCAGAGAGCATTTTTTTCTTTAAATGACCTGCATAGTTGCTCCTGTTATAAGTGCAAATAGCACCCCCAGAGATGCACATTTAACCCTTTGTGTGTTTTGTAACTAAAATGGCACATTTGTCTCATTTTTCCAGTTAAATGTACACAAAAGCTGCCAGATCCCTTTTACAACACGGCCCAAAGCATTGAGCCATACTTGAGCAAAACATTAGACACACCTATCTGAATTATAGTACTTACTCTGTGAGTTATATTAAATAATCTCACTCATTTAGCCTTTGACTCTTGTTTTATTGAACTGTTACAGGTAAAATATAAGATCAGCAAAAACATTTAAATATCAAGAAGCAAATCATTGAATGTATGACTAGGAAGTTATAGAACATATTGAGATCAAATTCTTCACATTAAAATAACTGCTATATTAACATTTTCTTGCTGCTAAACCCTTTGACTGGCATTGTGACTGCATGGTTGACTTTTTTTTGCTGCCATATTGCTGTATTTAAAACGCTGTAAACCTATTTTGGCCTTTTATCCTCACTCACCTCTTTGAATAGTGTATGTAACACTAATTATATCCACTAGTGCTGATATATTAATATCTCTGTCTAAAAACTGTGGAAAAAAACGGAAGTGACTCTGTGCTAAACAGCTCCTCAGAAAACTCAAGAGTAAGAGCATGTTGAAGGTTAGTTGAGAAATTCTGCTTCCTGGGATGTCATTATATGGAGAAAAAAAAACAAATTAAATTTTTGAAGAAATTAAAGAAATCCATCTATGCCCAGAATAACTCTGAACAGATAATTCAACCTACGAGTTGACCTGCATATCTGCTTCCTGATTGGTTGATCTGAAAAATAAAACCTAAAATGTTGCTACATGAAGAGGCAGGAACACAATTTTACCAACAAATACATTTTTGCAAACGTATTTCTTAATGTGGAAGTCAAAGGGTTAAACCCATCTTCATCCCGTCAGGATCATGTCTTTGTCATTTTCTATCCTTTTAAAGCTTAGTTAACTTTCTCACAAGAGTAACCAGGCAGTGTGTTCCCAGCAGGAGAAGAAGTGCTGCCAGTACAGCTAATGACGATCAGCTGACTCCTTCTTTCACTGACTGTCAAGTTTGTATCAGTGGACAAAGAGCAGAGTGACTGTCCTCAGTGTCTCTCAGAGAGACCATGTGAGTCTCAGCTGATGCCAGCTGAACCTTAACTGCTGGTTTAAATGGAAAAATGGGCAGCTGGTGATTCTTTTACTGTTTCCACCGTTTTTTCCAGCCTGGCGGGCAAGACACGAGTGTGTGGTGAAACACAGAGATGATGGATTTTCACTTAAGTTGTCAGCCCTTTTTAGGTTTTTGCAATATTGAGTCTGACAAATGTTTCAAAATACCTAAACAGTTAGGGGTTTCTCAAGATCTGAAATGACGCTGATGAGCGATTGTTTTCAAATGCCTGAGTATTGTCTTTAATTTGGTTTAATTTGGTATGAAGAAATCTTAAAAATCCCAGCATGCTCTGGTACTTTATGTTTAGATTTAGATCTTGATACACCAATCTCTAAATCAGTGGTTCTAAGATGATGTGGTAGGGCAGTCTGGTATGCCTTGAGGCAAATTAGGTGTGCCTAGGGAACTGTGACAACCATGTATTAATGATGCAAATCATCAATTTATTAATAATGCTGAAGATGTCTGTGTTGGTTCTCAGTCATCCAGGTCATGGTTATCCAGTGCTGATCCAAGTGGCAACTGGACTGATTCAGATTCTTGAAGATGTTTCACTTCCTCTTGAGGCTTCCTCAGTTCTCAGAGTTGAATGGGGAAAAGCTAGAATGTTGGGCGTGGGACTAAGACACTTCATATCTCCTATGTATAAGGATAAGCATTTTACTTCCATGACGGCAGCAATTCGGGCCTGTCCTCATCTAGGCCTGCATGTTACCAAGTCAAGTTAAGAATAGGAGGCTCACCTATTTTGTCCCTGAGCGTGAAAGAAACATAATGCAATGTTGTCTTCCTTCATTTACAATCCAAACACCTCCACCAGAGGAAAAAAGACCAAAGACCATGTGACCCAAACAACCCAGGAAATGCCTTCTAGTCACATCTTGAGGGGGACGCTAGGTCAACGTCTCTGCTAACAACTCTCAGATGACTACCCACATCATTCACATATTAATTACTGGCTTAGGCTTTATATTATTAGCTCTTCCCCAGTCAACTCTGAGAACTGGGAAGCCTTTTGGAGAATAGATGAAACAACTTCAAGAATCTGAACCAGTCAAGTTGCCGCTTGGATCAGCATTAATGAGTTTTGATTTTACTCCTCACATAAATGTCTGATAATGTTGTTGATAGATACTTTATTTGAAAAACTGTTGTTTGTTATATAAGGGTTATATTCGGCATTTGTAGATTAAAATAAGTTTGTTGAAGTGACAGATAGATATGGGCTAGTGTGTGAATGACTGTCTTTCTCTACAAGTCTGTCCTGTGAATAGCTCAGACCAGCGTGTACCCTGCCTCCCACACAATGTCAGCTGAGGAAGGCCCAAGATACCAAAAGGGACAAGCGGTATAAATAATGGATGAATGGTTGGTTGTTCTCTCCTCTTTTTTATTTTTGCAATAATTGCATTGTAGTCCAGTACTGTTTGAAACTTTTTGGCTCTTCACTCCAACATTATATGTCCTCTTTTTCCCCCCATGGTTCTTGTACACAAACAAGCAGAGACCATTTTAGGACTGGTAGAAAAAACTGCACTGCCAACATGGACACACCAACTCACACTTATAAATGCTCAAGACTTAAACTTTTAAAGCAATGACAACCCTGAGAGCTTTGTCTCAGCTGACATCAATGTCCGCTTCATATGTTTGCAGCATTGGCAGAATTTGGTGTTAATTTACCAAAGCTTAACGGTGAAAAAAATTGCACTGCCCTTGACTTGGTGTATACTACACCTCAGCAAGAAAACCCATCAAATCTAGATATTGAATTCAATTTCAGTCCAGCACTTTACTGTTCTGAGTGTTATGTTGACCTTAACAGGAACATCATCCATTAAACAAACCAAAATCAAAGATGCAGACCTTCGGCATTTGTACATTTATCTACATTAGCATGAGCACGGCCTCTGTGTTTGAGGGCAGAGGGATTGAAGAAGACAAATGGAGCAAAAAGAAAACGACTGAGGTTTCGAGGATTTGATAAATGTGGAGAATAAGTGAGCGCGTGCTGTTTCTCTGTTAGCACTCCAACCGCCACAGAGCTCATTGAGCAGCCACCTGTTTCTCATGCTATGTTTACCCTCTCATTTATTTTTAATCCATCAATGGAAGCCTTAGAGACCCTCACCTCTGGAAAAGGTCGGCCTGGAAGGAAAAGGAGAGGGGGGGAAAAGGGTGAAGGTGGGAGGGAGGAATCGGCTGATGAACATAGCTGACACGCCATGCTCAATTCTTCCACCAAATGCAGTGTGTGTTTTATTTCTGGTACATTTCCATCCTGTCCTGTTTGTTTGACTTGTCTATATTTAGTATTCCATTTGCTCATTCCCCCCTCCTCTAATTTCTTCTTCATTCCCTTCTCCTCCTTTCCTTTCCTTTCCTCTGAATCGCAGCACCGGAATCTTGGAGGTACTCAAAGTAAAAAAAAAACCTCCCAAATGGAATTACTGTCACCTTCAGTTTGACTCAAGCACTTTCCGAATCCAATCTTATTTCGCAGTTGTAACCAACTTTCTTTCTCTTTTCTTCTTTTTCTCTAATCCAATCAATGTTTTTGTTCTGAATGCCAAGTAAGCTCAGGTTTTTTCTGTGTTTTTCCTAAAGGCCACATGATTAAAGACAGCATATTCTCTACTTCTCTATTTTGAGTCACCTAATATTGGAATAAGGTCACTTCCTGTTTACTGTGGCTGAGTGTTGTAGTTTTATTCTTTAAACTTACAATGTCCCAAAGCAAAATCAGTAGAATTTCCCCATACAACAAGTCAAGCTTTTACCAGGTAGTGTCATTTTGCAAGAGCTAAGACTTGTTGTTTATAAAATGGGTCCACAGCACATCTAGAAATGTTACCCCCATGTAGTCCACCTGCTCACTCAGCAGGAAATCGCTCCCAGTCTTATCAATCTGTCAGTTTCCATATCGTGCACTTTGAGCCGTCTGCACCTCGTGCCAGCTAGTGCAGCTATGCTAGGAATGTGCTGCAAGTCTGATTTCAGAAAATGATGCTTCAACCCAGCATCAATCCCACCAAGGCAACAGGGAAACAAGCACTCAGAGTTCCCAGGTAACTTCAAAATACAGCGCTATGTGAAAGTAACACCAAGACAGAAAGCAAATCAACGTTTGCAACAGGCAGGCAATATCAGAATCAGAAATACTTTATTAATCTCCAAGGAGAAATTTGGTTGTTTCAGTTGCTCTTATGCACAGTATAGCTGTATAAGTATAAATATATATTTTATATAAATATAAAAAAAGACATTTAAATAGATAAGAGCATAAAAATTTTAGTTAAAAAAAGTAAACATGTTGAAACATGCAAATCATTTAGCTATATCAACTTTCTTATGAAGAAAAGATAAATAAAATAAGTAAAGTGAGACTTCAAACAAGGCCAAGGAACTTTCATTATTAACATTAACAATATATACAATATGAATATGAATAAAATATAAATTATCAACTCAAAATAACCAGTTATTCACACGTGGCCCTTCCTGTTACCTTATCTCACAATTACCCTGTGAAGTTGTAGGTTTTTTTAAACTGCAGGGCTGAATTCCTCTGAAAAGCACTTTACAGATGCTTTCATCAGGTGAGGATATACACAGTTGGTCAAAGCGAAGCACCACTTGAAGAGAGTGCTACGCATAAACACAATGTGGAGATTGAGGGCCACTCTTAAGTATTGGACCTGCAAATGTAGTTTTTATTGTGAGTTTCAGTATCTTAAAAAGCTATGGTACATTTATTGAAGTAACAACATTGACTGAGTGACTTCCACTTGTACTGACGATTATTTAACCAGAAGGAACTGAAATTTTAGTTAAGCACAAAGAATCTGTACTCTGTCCAACACTGAAGATAACTTTCAACCTCAAGGAAAAAAAAACTAGAAAATACTCATGATCATGCCAAAAAGTGTCAAATGTAATGCATGGATGCATGTCCATTTGAGACTTAATAACCATATTTGATACTAAGGTAAAAAAAAAAACAAAAAAAACATGCTTTGATCCTTTTTTAATTCCATATTTTTAAAACAATAAAATATTGCATAACTGTTGATTAAAATTTCTGAACGTTTTCACACCTAACACTTTTGGTCCATGTGAACCAGAGCCTAAATCAATCAACGACCAAACAAGGCAAGTAAACCAAAAAAACAGAGCATTTGAATTTGGCCCAAAACAACAACAGCTGGCATGCTAACGTGATAATACCAAGCAGGGAGTGTCTAACAAATTGTTCCATTAAATATGCCAGTTTCATCTGAGCAGCCTGAATACACCTATATTTTTATTATAACCATTAAAAAATGTAGAACTGCTTCAATTCAAAGGATGTTATCACTTGCAGCTGGTTGTGTATTTCTGGGTAATAGTGTATTTCCAGGCCTTTGTTCTTACCGGTAGGTCTTGGGGGAAATGAGTCATTTCAGGCAAGTACGAGAGGGAAGGAGCTCTGGTGCTAACTTTTGGTTAAGTGCACAGAAGTACATCACGTGGAGGAGACTTGTAAAAAAAAAAAAGCGTCAAAGAACAAAATATGTTCTCTTTGAAGGATGTCCTTCAAGCTTTGCACAAACTTCCAGTTTGATGCAAGGACGAACCTGCTACTTCATGCTGGTCAAGGTCAAAGTCATGGAGTTTTCTGGTCATTCTTTGCCTTGAAATGCTGTATCTCAAGACAGCTTTTTTGTCTTTCTTTTGATCTTTGCACATTTGTCTTCTCTCTCTAAAAAAATGACCTGATTAGACTTTGATGGTCCTAAGTCAAAGGTTGTTTGGAATCATGGTCACCACCTGAAAGTTTTGGAAAGACAAGTCAAATGACCTTGGGCCACATGATGATGCCTTTCTTGTGAACTTTTTGTCAAGAATTCTCCAAGAATTTTCTGTCAAACTTTGCACAAATGTCCAGTCTGATTTGTTTATCAACTAATTTAGTCTGTGTTCAGTTAGAGCCAAGTGAGCCACCACTTGGCCACCACTTGGAGAGTTGTTTCAATAATAGTGGGTGCTCTGTGCTCGGTATGGTTTGTTTGAACATACTTTAACAATGCAATCGATCCCTGTTTTCGCCTGAAAAAAGTGACCTTGGCTCATTCCTGTATCGCCTATGGAGCAGTTCATTTGCAGTGAACACACAATTGACCCAGCAACCGATACTAACAGGGAGACAAGTTAACTCAGCACAATGCAGTAGTAATATAAGCAGCAGTGATAGTAAAAAGCAACCAGGCTAATAATGAAGTACAACTTAACAATAAAGGTGGATCCCTCAGAGTCACTTCTTGTGCACAGGCACAGCAAACCATGAAATAGCAACAGGTTGACATTACTCACCATTTCTTCAGCAGATCATCGCAGAACTGGACAATCGACTGATTTAAAAAATTACTTCCCAGAATTTTGTCCAGTTCGTTCAAGCAGGAGAATTGTCTCTGTTTTCTGCTTCACTGCTTCCCGCATAAAATGCCCCTTCTCCTTCTGTGCCCGCTTTGTTTACATTTATATTGTAAGGTATATTTCACATTGATCAATATGTTGATCTGTTAAGTCTTACAAAGGATTATTTAACCTTTACTATTAATCAGTGAGTTATTTCATGGGTAGTTCAGCCTGCAAGCTGTCTTCCCATTATCCACAGCACTCATAATTATGAAAATGCTTGTTTTGACATATAGATGCTTCAAAACACAGGAAACAATCCAAAGGAAATATGCAAATTTATGTTTTTTTTTTTTTTTTAACTGAATCAGAACAAAGCAACCGAGCTGTTGGTGTGAAAACCATCTTTGACCCTCTGGCAATGTATATCAGTGATATGATCCAGTTTTGAATAAAGGATGGACTTGGATAGCAAGATATTTTTGGTTTTCTTTATATTTTATGGGCACTTGTCATAAAAGGTCAGGGTATAATGGACAGTGAATTTTTGAGTATGAATAGATCTTACATAGGACTGACCAGGGTCATGTAGGATATGGTTTATAAAATTAAAGCCACAAGTGCTGATGAAGAGGTACGTGCATCTTTATATAAATGTACTTTAGCCCAATATGTGTGTGTGTTTGTGTGTCACTTACAGGTTGTGGTTTTTGTCATATACCCAAGGTCCTTGCAGAAATAAAACATCTTATTCTGTCCTCCTCTCTCATCGTGCCCTTCTTTTCACTCCGTTGGTCCCACGCTGCAGGACTCCACCCTCCAATACACTGGCCTCCATTCAGGTGTGCACGTGTGTGTTGGTGCGTGTGTGGTTAACAGTGGGGGCCATTGACGGCGACTGAGAGGTCAGTTCTATCTTTAACGACATTACTAAGCAGATTCTGTGAAACCGGCCCGACCGCACATCCTGTCATTGGCTCACACACACCCTGACCTCGCTGTCAACCACCGCTCGCCTTAGTCAAATAGAAAAACACTCACTTACACACACCTTAGTAATAAGCCACATGCTGAAAGCTTAAAAATAGTCTCTGCTGACACACCAGGACAGTTATGGACCATGACATAAGTACTCTCCATGTTATTTTTGTTCCTGTTTTCCCCTGATTTTATATTGTGCCGATAATAACAGGCCCCAAAGCAGCACGTGACACCATGTCAGGCTTTATTTTACTCCTTTGCTACCTGCTGACATGCTCATTTTCTGTATATGTTACTAAATACAGTTTGCTTTGGAGAATAGAAGCATTGTTGTTGAGTTTTTATGACAGTAACGTTTCTGTGCTGAGATTGTTCGCAGTAGTTTTCCAGAAGAGTGATGCACACAGGGAAGAGGAGAGTCACCTTGTTAAACACACAACTGCAAACACACAGGGGCCAACTTAATGACTTAACAAGACAATTAGGATGTTGGTGCCACAGAAATTTTCTTCTATTAGTCACAAAGCTGTAAAATTCAATAACAGTAGAATTAAACCAGAACCTTCAAGTAAAACACTTTAAACAGTGGAAAGTTACAAGCTCTACTGGGCCCAAACTGTGACTCAGTGAAATGATCAGTTTCTAAAGCTCTGCGTAACACTATCAAACTAGGCCAGGGGTGGGCAACTGATGGCCCGGGGGTTACATGTGGCCCTCCTTATAATAAATGTGGCCTGCCAGTAAGTCTGAAATGGGGTGGTGTATCAGTGGGCGTTGATGCACTCAGGCTCACCCACACTGACAGGTGGTTCACCTCATCAGAGTCATGAAAGTAGATTTTTTTTCATTAGAAACAAGTGACATTGCTCTCTACACTTTATCAGTAGCCTCCAATGCTGTCGACTATGTGTATATTTTATGACTGAACTGAAAAAAAACAGACTTATATTGTTATTCAAAACTACTTAAAGTCTGTAACCCTGTTCATTCAATCTGTTTGTGGTACAGTAACATAATGCTTTTTTCCGTGTGTAACTCAGTAATTCAACAGATTACTTTTAAAAGTCTCCTTACACTGCCAATGCAAAAATTTACTTTATGTACACTGCCTGGCCAAAAAAAAAGTCACCACCAAAAAAAAGGTCACACTCTCTAATGTTTTGTTGGACCGCCTTTAGCTTTGATTACAGCACGCATTGGCTGTGGCATTGTTTCGATAAGCTTCTGCAGTGTCACAAGATTTATTTCCATCCAGTGCTGCATTGATTTTTCACCAAGATCTTGTATTGATGATGGGAGAGTTGGACCACTGTGCAAGGCCTTCTCCAGCACATCCCAAAGATTCTCAATGGGGAGAAGGTCTGGACTCTGTGATGGCCAATCCATGTGTGAAAATGATGTCTCATCCTCTGGCATGAGACATCATGAATCCTGGCATTGTCATCTTGGAATATGCCCGTGCCATTAGGGAAGAAAAAATCTATTGATGGAATAATCTGGTCATTCAGTGTATTCAGGTAGTCAGCTGACCTCACTCTTTGGGCACATAATGTTGCTGAACCTAGACCTGACCAACTGCAGCAGCCCCAGATCATAGCACTGCCCCCACAGGCTTGTACAGTAGGCACTAGGCATGATGGGTGCATCACTACACCTGCCTCTCTTCTTACCCTGATGCACCCATCACTCTGGAACAGGGTAAATCTGGACTCATCAGACAACATGACCTTCTTCCAGTCCTCTGGACTCCAATCTTTATGCTGCCCTTGCAAACTGAAGCCCATTTTTCCGGTTAGCCTTACTGATTAGTGGTTTTCTTTAGGATATACAGCTGTTTAGTCCCAATCCCTTGAGTTTCCTTCGCATTGTGCATGTGGAAATGCTCTTTCTTTCACTATTAAACATACCCCTGCGTTCTACTGTTGTTTTTTTTTTTTATTTGATTTGGTCAAATGTTTAAGCGATTGCTGATCATGATCATTCAGGATTTTTTTCCGACCACATTTCTTCCTCAAAGACGATGGTTCCCTACTATCCTTCCAGTGGACAGTTCTTAACCCAATTTTAGTAGTTTCTGCAATCTCCTTAGATGTTTCTCTGCTTGATGCATGCCAATGATTGACCCTTCTTAAACAGACTATCATCTTTTCCACGACCACAGGATGTGTCTTTCGACATGGTTGTTGAAAAAATGAGAAGCTACTCATTGCATCAGCTGGGGTTAAATAACTTGTTGCCGTGTGAAAGATAATAGCCAATGCATTAATTATCCAACAGGAGGCTCATACCTATTTGCTCAGTAAAATCCAGGTGGCAACTTTTTTTTTGGCCAGGCAGTGTATTTGTATTTTTATTTTTATAATGTGATAAGGAGTGTGCAACTTTCCTCTTACTTGAATGAAAGTTGATTGCTGGTGAACCTTTCAGGAAGAGGTTTTCATAATTTTGTTCGTAAAACTGCACCATGACACCAAAGGCTTTCTGTTTTTTATACTCTTTTTCCTTTATTTAAATGGCAAGGTGTATGTGTTTCAGCATTTTGTCTTCATCATGGAAAAGCTGCTTTTGACTCCCCAATTTGGAGAAATTGGAAAAGCATCATGGAGTTTTTGTTAGCTTTTTCCTTAGCTCTTGACATTTAGTCTAAACCAAAGAAGCATGACAGTTTTCAGGCTTTGACGGCACCTTACGAGTCAAAATTACCATTGAAGCACCAGCATTAGGTCAGGTAGCAGAAGCTGGCCTCACCTCTGTATCGCTCTGTTCTCTCTGCCGCCAAAACCAACATCCTCACCTCGACAGCCCCCCTGCCTCTCCTTCAGCCTCCTGTTCTGTGTAAACAAGCTTCAAAGTTTCTGGCTTTCTTTAACTGCAGCTCTCCTCTATTTGACAAGGTCCAACTGCATAAACATGTCGGTCGTTAATGTTTGCAGAGTCTGCAGGTTCTTCTGCAGTCGTTAACCACTGCCGTGAACCCGCCGCTAAGCCTGCCAGCGCCTGTAGGAGCCCCTGACCGATTCACAGCTCTGAACTGTTGAACCAGCACAGACGAAATCCATCCAACTCTTTTGGATCATTAAAACATAAACAGCTTTTTGGTTGGTCTTTTTCAGGGCAGATTAACTTTCATTTAAATTTTCATTTTGAGTATTTAAAAAGTGACATTTTCTGCCAACTAAAGATCCTACTCATGCAAAAAGTTTTAAAATGTTATATTATAATCATGTTATTTTTTTTCTTAGAAATAGTGTTGTGGATGAAGCAGAAAACTGTTTTCATCTGGCAAGACAGCAAATAAATTCTACAAGGAAAGCTGAATTTTTCATCTGTTTTCTTGCTCATGAACTTTAGAATTTCATAAATTCAGCCTTGAATGTTCTGGAGTTGATTTTATTAAGTTTACTTTTCCAAATGGATCAGACTTCAGTTGCATGGATTTGTTACATATTACATCTTAGGTAGAAGAATTTGCAAGTGCAAGCATTTTTGGGTTGGAAGTCTCGAAACAACCAAACAGCCGTGCCTAAATAAAGGAGAATGAGCTCTACTGCAGGTTTGGACTGCTTTTAAGGTCAACAACAATAGGCCCAGTTGCTCCTAAGGTGACTGTATCACAGCTAAAGTATATCTTAAGCCCTTTTCACACATGCAACTCTGATGTTATCAGGATAATGTCTGGGTAGCCCTCTCAGGTAATTCACACTTGCTCCCCTCTGGTCACAATTCATATCCTCACTTCGGTGATACTGTACATGTGAAAAAGCTTACAGCAGCACCAATGAAAGAGTTGAGAGGAGCACTGTAGCGAATATGAAGCAGTGTCAACATGTGCATGATGATCACACTGGAGAAAGAAAGCTGCAGTGTTTCAGCTCTGTATCTAACAGCAGTGTGAGAAGGCTCTTTGTATGCACAAGTGAACCATTGTGTACATGTAAGTGTAAGTGTACATGGGGTTTTAAAGTAGGGGCTGCATTTTTAGGAGAGTAAATCTCATGACCAACCACACCACAGCAACCCGCTTTAGGCTGTCCTATTTCTCATGATCCTCTATATTTGAAAATGGCCTTGAAACTAGGGCTGCACGATTATGGCAAAAATCATGACCCAGATTGTTTCTACAGATATTGAGATCATGATTATGAAACATAATTACTCTCTGGCTTTAAAACACGCACCACATGCTTTCATTGAATATATATGCTTTTGACAAGATCGCTTTGAACATGAAAGGGCAGGCAAAACATAGAAATATACAGGTAAATATGAAAATACCTCAAGATAATGCTAATAGTAATTATCGCAAAAGAAAGAAAAAGTTTAACATGTCATGTGGCACAGTAATTTTTCAATCTTGATTACTAAGTTTAGATAATTGTGGAAGCCAGGAGTTGTAATCTAGAATAAAATTTGACTTTTTAACAGACTCTTCTTGCAACTATGTTTGTTGTTGGTTTTGCTCCCCAATCATGGTCCAGGGGACACATACGAGGACTCCCCCACCAAACTAGCTTCCAGGGTTTCTTCAGCCAGCTTCAGGCAGTCAATCGCCCAGTGTGTTTGAACTCTTCTTCAGCTGAGTGCTGTGAAATGATGGTGCTGACACCACACACTTGATGATTATTTGCACAAACAATGCGTTGCGTTGGAGGGTTAAATTGGTCACCTGATAAGGCCTGCAGTCTTCTATTGCAGGGGCACCCAAAATTTCTGATGCCTCCTTAAGGAGCTGGAGATTCCTACATTTTTAGTTTAATGTACAAACTTTTATTTTTTGGGGATCTTCTCAACATATCACTCTCATGTCTGCATAAATCTCCCCCGATGACTGTGGTTTTATTTCTAATCAAATTCAGTCTTTGTTGACATTCTTGTGAAAATGGGTGAGATGTTCTATTTGAGGTCAAGTAAAATTTTCTTTGGTCCCTGAACAGCATTTTGCTTTCTCTTGGTGTCTTGTAGCCTCCACTTTGAGAATCACTGATCTAACCAACTTGAGTGATTCATATCATCAATGAAGTTGCCTACAGCCTTTGAGAACGTTACGGCAACTGGCCCTAGTATGAGTGCAAACCTCTTTGAGCCTTTATAAATTACAGTTTACAAAGGCCAAAAATAATCAATGTAACCTTAAGCCCTTTGTCATATCCTTGTGGTTTTACACTGTCTTTTAGCAGGTTTTTTGGAACATAATGTACAAAAATATGGACATTGATGAAATGTATTTTCCTTTATGATACATGCAAAGTTGCCACTGCTCTGCCCCAAACTATCATTATTTACAACCAGCCTTTAAGCATTCAGAGCTCTGTTTGATGTAGTAAAGATTTACAGCTGTTTCACTTAAGCTCACATGGAATAAAATATGAACTTTGTTCTTCTTCTGATGTGCCAACAAGAAATTACCCTTCAGCTTAATGTGTCATAGCAACCAAAAACAGACCAGGACTGAAAACACTAGCAGAGAAATAAACTGTGTTCTGCCATGAGAAATTTAATAATTAGATTTTTTTGCAAGGGATGGAAAATGCAGCATTAAAAGCTGGATCAAGAGTGGCTAAATGAAGCGGCCATGACTAATGGTTTCTTCAGTTCTTACAGTCATCAATCCCAGCGACCAATCCAAGCCGGTGTTCTCACTGAGCGCGATCCAATCAGGCCTGAAACCCTTCAGCAAAATGAAGGATGATTTTTTTTTTTTTTAGTATTATTTCTTATTTATTCATGTTCACTCTGCCCTCTGAGGAGCCTCAGCCCTGCCAGGAAAGTCTTACCTTGCTGTTTTAATTATCTTTGAATGCATCCCTTATTTTTTGGTAATTATCTTCTCTTTCAAGCTTTCTGCTCGCTGTTTTCTCTCAAACACTCTGAGTTCACTCTGAGGTCAGCGCCGGAGCTGAAAAACTGTCCAGTCTGGAGAATTTGACTTTCAAATGTATTCATTCCGCTAATTAAATATAGAAACAGCATTTTCAAAGTAAATGAACCACATCTGTATTCATGTTCACGGTCAGCGTTATTAAAATATATACGGCTTACAGTTTGGAGAGCAGACTGGCCTGATTTTTTCTATTCTTATGAACATAGATAATTGAATTTTAACATTTCAATTACACATCTGAATACCAAGTTTTACTGGGAAAGAAGAGGATAAAAGATGAAAATTACTGTGGATCTTGGATGACTGTGACATTAAACATGGATGTGCACAACATGATGCAATGTGTTCGCATAAAAGTCAAAATTTTGACTTTATCACAGGATTTTGACTTTCTCTCATTGTTCTGATTTACCCTAACTGGAGAGGAAAACACTTTAATATCATCGTTTTGGCACCCCTAATCCTCTTCTGCACCTTCGAACCAAACGTCAACCAAAAGTCTGCTAAATTTGACATTCAAAAGCAACCTTGTCATTTGGTCATAGGATAAATCTCAAACAAAAACTTCAGCTGTATACCTAGATGTTTCCAAGTATTGTGACTGTGTGACTGAAGCCAATAATATATTAGTTACAGTCTAATGTCAGCTCACTCTGTGCATCTGAATTATTTACAACACCCAACCATCACACATGATTAACAGTATGTGTTCACACTGTAAGATGTTCACACTGTACAAATAAAATGGGATGGAGCAGTGATATATGTTAAAAAGTTTCTCTTGACAAATAAAAGTGCTTCCAGAGCAATTTTCAACATTGCAGCGATTTATTGTCACAAAACTGTCCTATCTCGCACTGTTAAGAAATCTTTGAAAAGGTTCTTAGGTTAAAATCCATGACTTAAGTCTAAAAACTTTTCCCTTGTGCCATGACCGGCATTCCCTGAAAATGACTTCAAAATCAGTAGAGAAGTTTTAGAATTATTAAGTGTGAAATGTGGAAAACTGCAATGCTAGCAAATCCTTTTTAAAAACTCTTGAATCTGCATCCATATTCAGATCACCATCAGAGTCAAATCATTTTGTTCTTGTGCCATGACCAACATTCACTGAAATTATCAACAAAAATCCAATCATAACTTTTCGAGTTATCCTGTTAACAATCTAACAATCTAAGGCCCTGTTTGCATGACAACATTGTCACCAGAAACGGAAAGGTTTTTTCTTTGTGTTTTCAAAAGCACTCCGCATTGACATGGATCTGCGAGAACAACTGAAAATGCTTTAGCGTGCATGCCAGGCCAGTAGTTGGTGATGTAGGTTTGTAGTGAAACAGCGGTGTTACAAACTGAAGACAAACTTTTCACAAACAACAATGGCAAAGGGACTCACAATGATGCAGGAGTTGTTATTGTTGTTCTTAGGTGTGTGCGCAACCTTTATCTGAAAGAGTACTGCGTATGTGCTGTGCATCAGTGTTTTCCCTGAAATCCCTGATTCCTGTTAACACGGAGACAGATACCAAAACGTTTTCAAAACTTTTAACCCTGGACCCTGGTTTCAAAAGTTTGCGGATTCAGGCACAATAGGCACTGTTCTCATGTAAACAGAAGGCAAACAAACACAACAAAACCTCTCCATTTTCAGCTGTTTTCATTGTCGTGTATGCAGGGTCTACAATACAAACAACCAACAAATGCTGGCAAACACAAACATGATGTTTCACTGGTAAAGAAAGTGCTTAAAGGTGAAAAGTGATGTTGATTTTTGTCAAAATGTGAGTGTGCAAAAATGTGTTATGTGTGCCAAAAAGTCAGAGTGCTGACTTTTTCCTAGAATTTTGACTTTCTTTCATAATGAATTGAACCATGTCTGTCAAACTTAATACTTAAAATTGACCTTGATGTTTGGACCTGCAAACCAAAAATGGTTGTCAGGAAATTGGATAAATATCCAGCCAAAAACTCCCCTGCACACAAAAAGGTAGCTAGGCTCCAGCCCCTGCAACCCAGAAAGTGTTCAGAGGTCAATCAATCAATCATCAGTCAATCTTTATTTGTACTGTGCCAGTTCAAAGCAAGTGATATCTCAAGGCACTTTTCAATAGAGCGAGCTGAAGCCATACTCTTCACTTTATAGATACACATACAGTATATGCATATATACAGATACATACATACAGAGATGTATCCAGAGACGGGAATAAAATTGTCTCTGCTGAATATAGACTCAATCAATCAATCAATCTTTATTTGTATAGCACCATATTTGTTGAATATAAATCTGTTAGAGGTATAAATTGATGGATGGTTCGAACATGGCAATAGGGACCACTAATAAAGTAATATGTCCAATTCCTTCATTTTAAATCTTCCAAAAACTTCCCTCCAATCAGGGAAGAGTGACCTGATAACAAAAGGTTTGATCAGTCGTGCATGGCTGATTATTAAACAAAGTCTATCACGTTTAAAGTTCACTGAGTCATACAGAGTGTGTGTAAGGTTTTAACACTCAGTCAGCGTGGTCTCCCTGTTCTTGCTTTAGTTCACACTTCTTAATCAGCGTCTGGTTTGAACCTCTCTGCAGTGGCTCCATCAGGACCTCCAACTGAAGGTCGTGAGTCTGACCGCCCGCTGCAGAGGAGACCTTGAAAAGATATGACTTACACCCACACTCACATAGACGTCCATATGCTGAAGATAGTCCTGGTGATGAGTGTTATCAGCGTTCAGAGTAAGCAGCGAGCCTTGAGACAGATCAGTGTGTCGTGAGACGGTTATCGTGGCTGCACGGTCAGACATGAGTCAGAGCTGAGTCAGCACTTTGGCTGCAAACGTGATGGAGAGAATTTCAGCTGATAGGTACACTGTGTATGTGTGCTTGTCCTCATCGTGCAGCCTTCATGGGTTCACTACAACTCTGTCTGACCCGTTCGTCTGAGGACAGTCATCAGTGCGTCCATCTGTTCAGCACTTTGGTTCAGGGTGTTATTGCAGACTGGACACACTGATCTGAGGATCTGAATACTTATGATTCCCTGAGGATGATCTTTGAGGATCATGGCTATCCTCTCACCTTGAACTTGCACTCTTTAAACATGAAAACGAAACTGATAACCTCTTGATGTTTGTTTGTCTGTCCTTTTCCACTTTTTCTTCGACATTGACAGAAGATGACCTTAAACTTGACCTGTTTGAGGTTTCCATTTTTGGTGCCACTGTTAATGTTGGGTGTTTTTAAACAAGGGATGGGCAACTTTGGTGACTAAAGGTGCTCACAGACTTGAGCGTACTGTAAGCGTAGCGGACTCTGCAGACGGCAGAGCTGTCATAGTCAAGTGCACTGCAAAGTAGTAGTTTCTTGTGAAATTACTCTGAAACCCTACATTTCCCACAATCCTTGCACATTGTTTTACATTTCTCTGTCATGACGTCCTACACTGAGGACGAGGCCATTAAATGCCTCAAGAGACGGGGGGTCTCTTGCGGGTTTTCATTTTATTGAAGATTTCTGGTTTTTAAATAAGGGACATGACTGACAGTAACATATCCATGCTGAGTAGCAACTGAGTGGCAACAAGCACATTGCAAACAACAATTAGAGGGAAGTAAGTTGTCAGAAACTTTAATTAAACTGAAAAGTTTATTGTTTTCTGTTGTAAGTATTTAATAATGTTCACTATATATATATATATGTATATATATATATATATATATATATATATATATATATATATATATATATATATATATATATATATATATATATATATATATATATATATATATATATATATATATATTTATATTTATGTATATTTATATATATTTATATTTATGTATGTATGTCTAAACATAAATCTACTGATCTACTGTCCTGCAGGTCACCCAAAAGAGTATCACAGGCCACAGTTGGCTTCCAGTTTTGGTCATGTCCTCAGGTAGTTGGGCTTTTTTGACACTGAGAATATTCCCCTTCAATTTTTAATATAATCCCATCCACACTTGTGAAATTCTTAAAATCATCTTTGTCTACATAAAAACAGATAAACACATTATATGCACTGTTAGTTGATCTCTTTAGTGTGCAACAGTGTCTGTGACATGCACATTTCTGTCACAATTTTAATGCAAAAGACCTGATCAGAGTTTCTATCACTGTGTTGAACTTTCTTTAAAAACAGTATCATCTGGACTGCACATGCTCAGTAAGTGCCCAGCACATGCTCTTCTGAGGTGGTTTGAACTGAAGCTCAGGTTCTTTAAAGATCACAGGTGTTCCTCCTCACGCCAGCCACTCGCACCCGATGAAACTCCGTCTCGCACTCCACTCCCATCGCCCTCTAACACACTCAAGCAGACACACACGACATGGCCGTACTACAACAGCTCCATTCACAGCTCCCAAAAATAACACTGGAGTACGCTGCAGGGTGGGGTCCACCTCCACCCCCTTCATCCTTTACTCCTTCTCTTTCATATCCAGTTTTCTTTTACGCTCCATAAATGTTGACTTTATTTTGGTTCTGCTGAATTCCTTAATGAGGCCCTCGACTTACACTGAGGAGTGGGGCAGCCTTATAAGGACATGAACTGCAAAGAAGGAGGAAACAATCTGATGTTTGACATACCTTCAGTAAAATCCATCCTGCTCTGTTTCACACACTTTATCCCTCTTTTCCCTCCTTTTGTGCTCTTGTCTTATTTGATCAGTGTTTATCTGAAAAGCTCACTTTCATAAAGATCAACCAGACGGGATCACACAACACAGTAATGAGAGCATTACCAATAAACACTTACCTGCCACTCACTTGTTTAAGTGCTCTTAAATGCAAGCTTATCAGCCAATCACATGAGAGGAACCCTGTGTATTAAGGCTTGTAGACATGGTCAAGATGATCCGCTAAACTTCAAACCAAGCATCAGAATAGATTAGCAAGGTGAATTTCAATGTCGAATGGTTGTTGGTGCCGGATGGGCGTGTCTGTCAGAAATATCTGAAAAAATGTGATTTTTATCATAACTGCCATGTAGTTGGTGGCTGTATATAAACCCCATGAAGTAAAAAAGGGCATTTTCTATAAAGAGGCATGGCACATTTTTCCCTGAACTGAGAGTTAAATAAATGGTGTCATGTTCTTGTGCTCCCCAAGCCTCTCCTAACAACATTGAAAGCAAAGAAAATTGGATATTGTAGGACATGGGACCTCCAAGGAACAGGGCAGCAGGGCCGAATTTGTTGACATACAGGCTTACTATCTCACCAGTCTCATTAAATGTGTGGAAACAGGGGGTTAAAGGTCAAATTTACCTATACTTTCTATGAGTTAATGATTTATTCTAAGGACTTTCGATTGACTATTTCTGGTGCAATCTCAAGATGGAAGGAGATCTTGCTGATTTTTGGGCTTCATGCAGCAATGTAGCATGAACTTTTGGCTCAGGCAAAAAAAAAAAATCTAACAGTATTTGTATTTTACAAAAGACACAAGAGACACTCTCTGACAGGAAATCAGAATTGTTTTTACAATACTGGAGAGACTCTAATGTCTCTAAAGTCTCCTGTGGAATAACAGTTCTTTTTGTAAAGTCGTGAGATGACCAGCTACATTTTTCTGCTAACTTTTCAGCCTTTTTATTAATTTAAACATTGATGAATACAGTTGGTACACAACTTTGCTTTAATACATATGTAGGAGGTACACAGAGTCATGCAGACACATAAATCAGGCGTATGCAGATACAGTATGGAGATCTTCAGGCTGTACTGTAAGCAGTCAGATATGCATGAGGAATACATTTATGCTAATTTGATGCAAATAAACAGAATATTGTATATGTGCACAGTTTGTGAGTCAGACACACACGCTCACAGAGCAAGCACAAGATTTTAAAAGTGTATGTACCTGCATACATTACAAGTAAAACCCCCTGGGATTTCAGTGTTCGTGGGGCTATTTTGCTTACCGAGCAGCTCTGCAGTTTGTACAAACTACCTCCAAACTACCTCCCCTTCTCCCTCTTCCTCTCGCCTTTCAGAGGCCCGGTGCCCTCCCTGTCATGCCCGCTGATTCAGTCTTCATCGCCTCTTATTAACAGGGTGGTAAATACTCGCTGGGCTGTGCCCGAGGTTGGCACGACGTCCAGCTGCAAACTCATTATCACTTTATTATTCTCTGTGTCTGCCTCTAATTTATTCCCCTGCTGCTGCCGCGGCGCTCTGTGCCGGCCTGCTGTGCCTGGAGAGCACGCCTGGACCTCCTCCTCCTCTTCCCCCCCTCTCTGCTGAAAAGCTGAGACTGTGGGAAAGACTGAGGGAGGAGGTAGTGGTTACAGGGGAGCAATGGAGGTGTGGAGGGATGGATGGAGCTCATTACAGTGATGCTGATTTGGGAGAAGGAGAGTCGACCCGCTGCAGGCAGTGACCCTGACAGCCGGTCGTGCAGCAGGAAAGTCGGCAGTCTCTCTGTGTTTCTGTGCTGCTGGAGGATGATGCACACAGAATGAAGGTCCTCTGTCTTCGGTTCGTGTGGACTCCATTAGTGACTGTACAGCTGTCAATCAACAGGTGGAAGTCTTTCACGTCCTCCTCCTGCAGGATGGTGGAGTTCAGCGGCAGTGAAAAGTTGTAGAATAATGGACACCAGGTTCTCCACAGGGACAGAAACAAACCAGATGAGAGAAAGGCAGAGACCCAATAAGATTTAAAAATGGGAGTTCATTAGATTTTATTTTGATAATAAGATCCAGTTTAGTACTAATTCCCTAGTTGGGTTTTCTGTGTTTTAAAAAAGTGAACCTTAAATAGGTTTTCTCAACATCAAGCACATCTCACTCCTGATATTTAAAGGGAAAGTTTGGGTCTTTTGAAGTGAGATTGCTCAAGGTCCATGGCACTAGTAAGTATACACTGAAGAAATCTGCAAGCTTAGGGGTTATGTTTTGCCCCACCATCAGTTGGTCAGATCATGAGAAAAACAACAAACACTAACTTCATTAAAACTGAATTAAAAATGGGTGATTTTTGTGACGATGACATGCCATGAGTAGTTGGCATGAAAGGATGTCTTTATGAACTGGAGTATACAGAGGACAGACTTTTGCACATGGAGTCACAGGTACACTGCAAAAACTCAGATCTAAGCTAGTGTGTTTGTCTAAAACACTTGTTCCAATCCACATTCACTCATGAGGTCCTGATAAATATCTTACAACAAGGAATAAAAGGCAAAAATTAGGCATTTAGTTGCTTGTAATGTTAAGAAAATATCTGCCAATGAAACAAGCAAAGTATTACTCAGCAAGCGTCTTAAATTGACATTTAAAATCTACTCTGGATGGAATATTTCATTTTAGGATACCTTCAAGTTAAATTTAGCTTGCCTCACTGGCAAATTATTTTACTAATTACAAACAACTCAGGCTTTATTTTTAGTTTTGTTATCCTCGAATAAGATGTTAATCCAGACATGTCAGGAAATTGTGACTTAGAATAAGTCTAGTGAGTTTTTTTTACTTTGAAAATTGGACAGATACTTTCATCTAGACTTGATTTTTTGCACAGGTTACCTGGTTGTGCAGATCCATGACTTCTGAGCCCATACCCATGAACCAGGAGGCCCATTGCTGTCATGAGTGGGACTTAGTAACACCACTTTTCCTGGACCTTTCATCAAAACTCTTTAATTTCAGTAAGCCTTCAAATTGCTGTAGAGTGTTGTAGTCCTGATTGGTAAAATGGGCACAGCAAACATGTTGCAGAGGGATGAGATACTTTAAGCTAACTTCAGTTGTGACTAAAATAGGTTAATAGCTACCACTCAAATGATACAAATGGTACTGCCATTTTGTAACCAAGAACAAAATTAGCAGCTTGAGGCTTTGCAAGATTGATCTGCCTGATGATAGACATAGAATCTGGCAAGTGTTGTCCAGCTGTTACTGCCCTATTATTACTATGATGCACCTAATGCCAGGATAGGACTACAAGATATATGCATGATTATGGCCCGACTCGATGGTTGGAGGGGTTTGTGTGGTGTGTCAGGATGATCGACAACAACAGTCCAGTCTGGGGTGCTTAACAACTCTACAACACAAAGCCTAGTCTTGATTTTTGTCCTGTCTCCTGCGATTTGTCCCTTCATGTCAGTGACACTGACCAGTGACAGCACTGGGAGCTCTACATGGCCTCTGATATACAACTTTCAGTATAAACTTGTTTTGAGAGTTGAGATCTTGGCTCAGAAGTATTCTAAAACCTTGAAACAGGCCACATGTTTTATCATATTTATAAGAACATCTCTTTTTTTCTATGCACTCTAGTGTCCAGCTTCCTGGATCCAAAACATAGAAGCTCTGAGTTGGAGAAAATATTGATACGCTTACCAAGGCTGCCATTGATTGTTGCAGAGCTTTACCCTGGGATTTACCTTTCAAGCTTTAAACAGAATGTTCCATGAGTTGTGAGCTGGTTTTAAGAGGCCTAAGGACAAAATATGATAATAAAAGTCAGGACTGAGAAAGTTCCTGGAGGCTTACATCACATTTTCAATGTTAGAAATAAATTAAACTTTTCAATTACTAGGAATATCCCCCCAAGGAATGATAGAATTGAGCCTCATTGAGACAAGATTTAGTTTGATTTTTAATAAGCAAAAATAGATTAAGTCCTCATATTTTAGTGTTTGAATTTATACTTGGCTCATTCATGACAATATACACATGTAAAAGCTTTCTTTAGAATCCCATTAGGATGTGTGAATGTGACCGTTGAAAGCTCTTTTAAACACAGCAGACATCAAGAGAAATGTTTGCTCAGGACAGACTAATACAAGAGCTGTTGTAAAAATGAGAAATGAAGGGTTTTCTCAGATAAACTGATACAAAATGGTCCACAAGTGCTGCTGCTGTTATTTTCAAAGCTTTTCAAAAGTGAGGAGGACGACTGGAAAAAAGGCCCTGCAGGTGGAGAGAAACAGCAGAATCAGAAGTCTGGACTGAGAGCTGAGAGCAGCAGATGTTGAGCATCAGCTAAAAGACCAAAAGTGAGAAAAATGTCTACTTCAACAGCAGAAGGATTCACTAAGCTGAAATAATGAGCCAGAAACTTTTGTTTGGGGTTAGAAATCATGCCAAGGACAGACAGAACTGCAAAACTTAGAGTGTTGTATCATCTGTCCTCAAACTTATTGTCTTAAGTGGTGATACCTGAATCCAAAGGGGCGGCAAATGGAAAAGTGGCTCAAGGCTGCATATTTTCTGATGACCACAGAGGGCTGATTTTCTTAACTTAAAATGTGGAATCAGATTTAAGAAGAAATAACCTTAGATAATATTGAACCAGAGCAAAGATCACCATTGTTATGTCAGATCTGCAGCGGCCACCATATTGAACATTCTAAACTAACATAAATGACTTTAGATTTACAGTGAAAAACAGGGAAGAGAAAAAGGATAAGGATAAAAAACAACACCCTGTGGACTTAGGGTCAAGTCAGTCGAGTCCCCAAGTGTGCATAACCTTAAACCAGAGGTGGGCAACTGGCAGCCCAGTGGCCACTTGTGGCCCTCCAGTCAACTTTTATTTTCCCCATAATTGTCAAAACAAAAATGACAAAATCTGTCATAAGGTATTAAAGAGAGATAATAACAACATGAAAAATGTGAATACCCTTAGGATCATATATATATTTTTCCAACTTTATTTATATAACTTTTTTAAAACATTTTGAACAGAAAAAAGGCAGTGTGACAAAATACATGATGTAAATAAATGTAAAATTAACCCTCTGCAAAACGTCACATCTGTAAGTTGCCCTCCCACCCTCCCCATCCCTTGTTAGGCCAAACCTTGAAAAAAAAATAAATAAATAAATAAATTAATAATAATAATAATAATAATAATAATAATAATAATAATAATAATAATAATAATGTTAATGAGTAAATAATAAAGAAATAAAACAGCAATAATAGCAATATAATTATGTGACATCAACACTCAAAAATAGTTAAACAACACAAATGTCAATCCCCGGGTTCAAAGGAGAGATTAAGAGAATGTACAAAGTTCAAAATGGGATCCCATGTTACATAAAATGATTTCACTGAGCCTTTCAATGTGAACCTAAGCCTTTAAAGCTTTAAATTATAAAGCACCTCGCGTACCCAACGAGAATGTGAAGGGGGACTGAGGAGTTTCCAATTCAGGAGAATCAGCCGACGGGCCAACAGGGTAGAAAATACCAAGGCCTGCTTCCAATTTTTAGGGACGCCAGGATCATATTCAATAACAAATTGGCCATTACATTTTGTTCAGTACAAGAAATGAGAATATATTTTTTGCTGTAATGGTTCTGATGGAGATCTATAAGGGAGCACTGATAGTGCATTTGAAAGAGACTGAGTCAAACTTTAACAATTGCTATACTACTTTATTGCAAAAAAGTGCCTTCAACTGGCTTTAAATGTAACACCTTAAATTTTACTATACCGTTTGCTTTCGAGTTAATGAGTGTGAATGTTTACAGCATAAATTCTGAGGAAAGCATTTTATTTATTACTTAAATTACATAACACATGGTTAGACAGTCTTATTGAAGTTTCCTTCTGTTTGTCTTTGATTGGCCTTTAGAGAGTGAGAATAACATTAACGTGGCCCTCAAAGTAGCCAAATTTCCCCATCCATGCCTCAAACCCTTACGTCAGTTAAAAAAAAAAAAAAAAATTAATTACCCTTTTGGAAAACAACTGAAACTGACGGGGGTTTTACTTTGAAAGGATGATTGGATCCTCGCATATTTGTCTGTGTATTTTTACTGCCCAAGCTTTACTCTTGACACTTTACACTCTGTTCCTGTCACCTCTGTGATGACTGAAAAAGTAAGATCTGAGATGAACTCACTGCTACACCTTGTGCTCATGCACTCCTCTACCTGTGTTCTGGACATAGTTGTAAAAATATGTAGCCTGTGACAAAATGACTTGTGGGGCAAATGGCCTTCAGATGACCCTGAATGTTGCCTTTATTTCTACAATACTTTTGTTGATTTTAAAGCCACTGTTTCTTTGTTGTTTGCCTCTGTGTGTACTCTGAACCTGCTACTGTTTCTGTCTCTGATTTGCAAAAGAAACAAGTATCAAACATGAGAGAAAGTCACAACAATCCAATCTTAGACATGAATTATTTAATGAAATATAACAGCTCGAACAGTGTGATAAATTTGCCGTTGATATTTAATAATTGAATCCTGCAGCTTGTCTGCGTGTTTCCATCTTGACGTCCCACATGACAGCAATGATGCACTCACAGATGGAGAGTGAGACTAATGCTGCTGTTTCTTTGTTTGCTCATCCATACATCCAGCTCCAGCCTCTTTAATGAAGCCCTTTTGTGTGTCGTCGTGCCAGCTGTCCCCGTCCAGATCTGTAGATTAAAACCATTAATCTTGTCAAACAACATACCTGCAGATATCTCATTTCCTCCATGCTGCAGATGATGTGTCGTCGGCTCGCTCTGGATCCCTCTGAAGCCCTGATAAAGCTCTGTTAATTGACATGCTAATTGGATGCGTATCATGTGCTCTGTACGATCAGAGCAGTACTAGGCAATTAACTTCAGAAGGACATGAACAAGAGACTGATGGGTCTTTGTGTGCTCCCTGTTTGACTTATAGGCCTAGTTTTTACTCCATCACGGAGCAGGAATCATCGGCTTGTTTTGGTTTTTCAGGAGAGTTTAACTCACTTTTGGACTCCACGCAAGAGACAGCCAAAGCTGCAGGTCTCATGTTTTGGAGTTGATGGTCTGTGCATCCGTATGGGTCAAATCTTGTGAGCCTGATTCCGCAGGGGATCTTCTTGGGACTTCCTCTAAATTTTGACCACATGTCCACCTACATTCACGGATGATCTGATGAACTTCTGGAGGTTATAGGACAAACATCAAGGTCATGGTCATCCTGTGCTGTGGAACTGCATATCTCAAGAATGCTTGAAGGGATTTCAACTAAAACTTGCACAAATATTAATTCGGACTTAAGGTTTAAGTTACTTCATTTTTAAAGGCATAGGTCAAAAGTCAAGGTCAGAGAGCCTCATGTCCAGCCATTGCTTGCAAAAGCAATTTTGTCATGATAATACAAAAATGCTTTGAGGGATTTTCTTCAAATTTCACATGATTGTATATCTGTCACAACACAAAAATGCACTGATAAGCTTTTAAGGTCAAAAATCAGGGTCACAGAGCCTCTTGGTCACCGTTTATTTGTTAGCGTGATATCCTAAGAATGCTTTTAAGGAATTCTGTCAAATTTTGCACAGATGGTAATATTTTGCAGGTTGTGAGCCAAATGTCAAGATCATAAGTCTCATCATCACTCTTTGTGAACCCGTTTTTGTGAATAAGCAATCACAAGGAATGCTTATGGGGAAATTCTTCAGTTTTTGCACAAAACTCCACCATGACACAGGGATGAATCTACTTGATTTTTTATTTCAAAGGTCAAAAGTCAAGGTCATAGAGCCTCATAGTAATACTTGCTTTAATTTGCAATCTTTTGAACACATTACCTCAAGATTACTTTAGATAATTCTCCTTAAACTTAGCACACATATTAAATTTGACTTTTGAATGAAATGAGACTTTTCCAGAGGTCAGAGGTTAAAGGTTACATGTAGAGTAGCTTTTGATTGCTGATACAAAAACTCCAGGATGCTGTATTAGATTGTTAATCCAACCCTTTGCTCATAATTGCAATAATTTAAGTATAAAGCTACAAACTTTGCACAACTGTGCCCTCACACTGAACGACGAGGTCATAGGTCAGAGGCTATCTGGCATCATGTTCACTGCTTGCTTAAATGCAATATCTAAAAAGCAAACAAAAAGAATTGAACTAAGTTTTTTTTTTTTTTAGAAATTTGGGATTTTGGAGGGATAAGATCAAATCTTCTTCAGCCTTTGGCTCATGCCTTGCTTCTGCCTTTAAGATTTGATACGTCAAAACTTCTTTGATGGATTTCTGTCAAACTTTGCAAAAAATATCCTCTCTGACTTGACAATAAACTGGTTAACTGTTTTGACATTTATTCAGTTGAAAACACATTCTCATTCTTGCTTGATGTCCAAATTCAGTTGTTCAACAGTTCGGGGTCTCTGTTGTATTTAGTGCTTCATAATGTTCCACACATTTTAAATGGACTTGACAAGGTAAACGGTTGATTGTTCTACGTGATTTTTGGGTGGCAATATCAGATTTACAGCAGCTGTGGGGGCCCTGGATACCATTGGATTTGCCCCTCTGTGCATCAGAGAATGGACGCTGATGGCTCATTCTCCCTTCAGACTCTAAACAAGAGCAAACTGCACAAAACTGCCAAACTGTGTTGGTGCTTGAAGATGATCAGCACAATATCCTTTGTAAACCAGACTTTGAAACTGAGAAGACGGTGACACATTTAAGCAGTTTGTGCTGCTTTAAAATGTGTAAGTTAATCATCAGTTAAGCACAATCTTCAAATTCTTATGTGAGCCAATTTTTCATTGTTTTTTCGAACTTGCTGCAGGCCAACTAAAGTGTACCAAGGGTTGCTGTTGGCTCCTGGACCATACTTTGGACACCCCTGGTCTAAGAGTTATTTATGTAGATTGCTTGTCTACAATATAGAAACCCAAACTAAGGACTTGCTGTGTTTATCCATTCTTCTGAAACTAAAAGAGTGAGGAGATGGCCCAAACAACCGCTAATTCAAGAGAGGCGAGACGAGGGGGCATATAAGTGTAACATACTTAAGAGGAAACATTCGTGCCTGCCTCTGTAAAAAGGTGGGGAATGGGTGCAACCAGCGAAAAATCTGCTGCATGGGACCTCAGTGAAGAGGCGTGTGCAGCTGTGTGATGTTACACTGTCCAGGCAGGCCGGAGCGACCTTGCGGATGGGTCAAGCATAAAGCGAGCCTTAAGAGTGGGGTTCAGTGTGGGGTTGCTTTAGATAAAACTTTAACATTTCTGGTGCAACAGGAAACTTCTAACTTCAAGAACGTGCCCTGCATTTATCCCAGATATTTTTTGGTCACGCTTTCTCTTTTGACACTTTTTTGTCGAGCAGATTGAATGTTCAGAGTAAGCTGTTGAAGTCTCAGCAGAGAGCACAGAAAAGATATTTAATGGGCCCCTGAGCTGCAGACCATGACAGGTCCTCATTCAGACTCTGGATCCCAGAGTTCAACAGCTCTCTCTGAGGTCGCTTATACTTGACTGTGCTCCTAATCGCTGGCCTCACTGTCATCTCTATATAATATTTCTTTAGTTTGCTCTTTTTGAAAACCTTTGAAGTTCAGTAATTGTTCCTCTTAATGAACATTTGTTGAATTCTTTTTATTCAGCTGAATCTCATGGCTTTCCGAAATAAGTCTTTGATTTATTGGGTCTTCTTGACATAGACTTATAGCTGTCATAAATAATAGTATCTAAAACCCTCCCTTCTGAGCAGTTTGTTGACACGTATAAATTTATGAATGTGAAGCACTGAGCAGGAGCGCTGCACCATCCAGGCTGTCAGCCTGTCCCCGTTTGCACTCACACTGCAGCCTGCTGCTTTTTCTCTGTCCTGGTTTGCTCCCTATACAACTATTTCTTCTCAGTTTGTTTGGTCAACAGAAAAAAGGTTGATTTGAGTCTGATTCCTTTACTCGTGCTGAGTTTATGGATGGATGGATCTCTGTGGAATGAACAAACACAGAAACAGCACGGACATGATTTCGCAACTTTGCTGCAGTAATGACTCTGTCCATCAGTGGCCTGAAACTAGCTGAATGTGGATTGTTGAGATGTTGGAGACTTTCTAATATCAAGGGTTTTACAGTGATACAGTCTCTCTTACAACGTCATATTTGTGTGGTATTGAAACTTTAAACACTACATTTGTTTGTAAGGTGTGTTTGAAAGACATAAATCAATCAAAAGTTACGGACTCCTCACAGCAAGAGGGTTGTTGGTTCATACCCTGTGTTGGTCAGGGCCTTTCTGTGTGGAGTTTGCATGTTCTCCCTGTACATGCATGGGTTCTCTCCGGGCTTTCCTCCAACAGACCAAAAACATATTCATTAGATTAATTGATGACCCTGACTTGCCCTTAGCTGTGGGTGAATGGTTGTCTGTCTCTTTATGTGCCAAGGCATTCAGAACATTGACAGGTGATTTATTCTACAAAAACGTGTATAAGTCCCCCATCTCACAATGTTAACAAATCCTTTAAAAGATTGCTGGATCCACAGTCAGATTCAGACCACCACCAAAATCAAATAACTTCTTTCTTGTGCCATGACCAACATTCTCTGAAAATGTCATCAGACTGATTTGATGATATTGAGATGTTACTGTGTTGAATGTGGAAAATTGCTGTATGTGGCAATGTTCACAAATCCTTTAAAACACTCTTGGATCTGCATCTGGATTTGGTTCAACACCATAATCAGATAAACTATTTCCTATACCATGATTAACATCCCCTGACAACTTCATCAAAACTTTTTATCTTGTTTACAATCTAACAAACAAACAAACATACAAACTCCAGCAATAACATAACCTCCTTAAGGTCACAATTTCTGTGTGGTGTACTTAAGAGACATTGGCCCAGACTCAGCAAACTGATGAATAAAATATGCACTATATGAACTAAGCCCTGAGAAAGTTTCCTCAAACTATAGCCTCTCTGTGACATGCTTCTTTCCTCTGTTTTAGCTCAGAACACTAATCAAGAGTCAAGTCACACACCTTACTTTGTTAGATGTTGTTTGAAAGCAGTTTAAAGGGACACCAAGTGTCGACTAAGATAGATTTTGTGATGCAGATCTATCACTGCTGTCTTTTACAGAAGGGAGAATATAATTTTATTTCTTTTGTCTATGAAACACACTGTAAAAATATATGAAAAAGAGACTGAAGGACATACAACTCTGCTCCTGGAGGCCTTGAAAGTCTTAATATATGAAGAAAATTGTCAGTTTGTTTGACAGCACTGTTGTTATTTAATTCTTACTGAATAGAAATACAATCTGTACTGTCTATTGGTTGGCCTGGAAACATTCCTTTGCTTCAGGCATGTCAAATTCAGTCCACAGAAATGTAACACCTCCTTCCTATATTTCTAAAACCCTTTTTATGTTTCCAAAATGAGCTGCAGGCTGGTTGGTGAATCCTTTTTTCCTTTATATGGTGAAACGTGTTTTCACCAGCCGAGGACACGGGGGATACGATTTCTCAGCTGAGTTCCTTCCTTAAAAACATAAAAACGTGCAGCTTTGCCCCCTAACAGGAGATGATGGGAGCTCATATTCCCACTGGAGGCCACTCTGCATACTCATTAGAGCCCAAGCGCCTTGTTTAAAAAGTGCTCATTAGGAAGTGTTTGGTGTTTTTGGAGATCTCCACCAAACCTCAGAGCCATTAACTCCACCAACCAGCAGCTCCAGATTGAGGGCCCAGCCAGCCCACTTAGACCTGTATGGACTAAAATCGCTGTTACGTCTTCATCACTCATACTTTAACATCTGCAGGAATGTCTGCGGAGCCTCCTCCATGTCCACTTCAACAACAACCAGAGTCAGAGCACTGCTCTCAATCACCAAGGGGTATGTTTGCCTAAAAATAACAAATTTATTGGTGCAAAGGTGGTGTTCTTAATTGGGGATGGAGAAAATGACTGCATCTTAAACCATTCAAAAGCTTGTCTAAGTCTATAGATAGTGTTGCAGGGTGTTTATATCAGGGGGCTGGATTTAAATTGAGATTTTAAACATAATTAGGAGTGCTGTCAATAATTGTACAGGTATTGATACAGCCTTATCAGTGTGTTATACATATGCTTTAGAGAATAAAGTAAAAGATTCCAGTTCCAGTGTTTAAAGAATCAGTGGCATGACTGTGTTCAAAGTAAAAGTAACTCTGTAGCAAAAGGTGGCAGTAATTCACCAATATGTTGAATTTAGACAGTTGTTAAAAGAGAAATCAAATATTTCATTCAGCTTTCTCTCTCATTGTTTTGGTGTGTGTGTATTTAGGTTTGTTGATGTTCCAGTGACTGACTTTCCTTTATGTGCTTTCGGGAACACACGTCAAACCCAAGAAAAGTTAATTGGGGACGGCATGTCCAACTGGGCACAAAAGCTGTGTCCTCGACTGATAAAGAGGAGTTTTGGGTCAGTGGCTCGGGTCAGGGTTAGTTCAGGGGAAGTATGACTGTCTATGGGTTCAAAGCAGTTTTGTCCTCTTGATGAATGCTATCTGATAAAGCAACACATTGGGGATTGTTGACATGAGAAATGTACAAACCAAAGAAATAGCAGGAACTAAAATGATCAAACTAAGCATAGTTTAGATCAAACTTAAAGAGCTGCCTATTCTGAGTGGCAGTTAACCACATTGTTACTGATGACCCAAAATTTCTGAACCCATTGATGAGCAACATGGGTCAAAAAAGACCCATCTGAGATTTTATGATCTATGGCTTTGCAATAATATAACGTCATCATTCAGTCTTCAAGGTATTCCTCGCTTAACTTGTTTTAAACCGTATTATCCTTATCCTCATTTTATTTTTCCAAAATGGCAAAAAAGTCATATGTTTGCATGCTATAAATTCAAAAATCTGACTTGAGGAAAAAATGCTTATTACTCCTTTTGCAGTTGAAATATGACCAAACCTTCTGCACCAGCATGATCTCCTTTCAATCTTTCAATCTTTATTTGTATAGTGCCAATTCATAATAAGTGTTATCTCAAGACACTTTACAATAGAGCAAAAACCTCTTCATATTATGGATACACATATATGCATAGATACATATATACATATATAAAATACATATATACATATATATACAAATATATACATCCAACATCCAACATGAATCCATATAGCCAATCATGAATCCCTCCATCATGGCGGTTAGAAAAAACCTTCTGTTAAGCAGCAGGAAATCTTGAATGTGGACCCCAGTCTCATGATGAACAGCAAATCCACACGATGCTGTGTTGGGTGTGTGGGCAAAGGGAGGGAGGTAAGTGGAGACAAGTGGACTAAAGTAAGAACTAAAGCTAGTGACAGATCAATGGACCAATCATAGACCCGTCATCATCAAATTTGTTTCTGCTGCAAACAAATTTATTAGAGGAGGGTCCTCATGTCTGTGTGGTTGTGGTGAATGTTTTTTAGTGAGGAACTCATGGGTGCCCAGACCACAAGTGCATCCCTACCATATTTGTCTCCGTCAAGTATAAATGTATTAATGGTAGACCTCTTGAGATGTGACACCTCATTTTCAAGAGGGGTCTCATGTCCATGTGGAGCTAGAGATAGTTACTATAGATGTATCAACCATGGATAGAAAGATCATGTTAATATCTACATTAACAGCTATAATGATTATGAACTGGAATGAGATGGCCAAATATGTGTTATGTCTGTAATTGTAGTTATTGAGGCTTCGTGACTCCACAGCAGCAGGTAGTCTCCACCAAGGATCCCAGGCGACCTACAAAACAAGAGCCAGATACGAGTACAGGAGCAAACAGAAAGGGGCAGGGGCATATACGGAGAGAGAGTGTGAGAGAGAGAGGGATAGAGCCCAATGTGCCAGATCCCCCCGGCAGTCTAAGCCTATTGCATCTTAACTATGTGTCCAAACTATGGACTATGAGCTGGTCCCTAACTGAAAGCTTTATCAAAGAGGAATGTTTTAAGTCTAACTTTAAAGGTAGAGAGGGTGTCTGCCTCCCGAACCGTGGTCGGTAAATGGTTCCAGAGAAGAGGAGCCTGATAACTGAAGGCTCTGCCTCCCATACTACTTCTAGAGACTGATGGAACCACGAGCAGGCCAGCATTTTGGGAGCGTAATGTTCTAGAGGGGTTGTACGGCACTACAAGCTCTTTGAGATAAATTGGTGCCTGTCCACTGAGAGCTTTATAGGTGAGAAGAAGAATCTTGAATTCTATTCTATATTTTATGGGAAGCCAATGCAGAGAGGCTAATACAGGAGTAATGTGGTCTCTTCTCCTAGTTCTAGTCAGTACATGTGCTGCAGTATTTTGAACCAGCTGAAGTGTCTTAAGGGACTTACTGGGACAGCCTGAAAGAAGAGAATTACAGTAGTCCAGTCTAGAGGTAACAAAAGCATGGACTAGCTTTTCAGCATCGTTCTGGGACAGGATAGGCCTAATTTTGGCGATGTTACGAAGATGAAAAAAGGCTGTTCTTGAAATTTGCTTTATGTGAGCGTTAAAGGATAAATCCTGATCAAATAGAACCCCAAGATTTCTAACAGTTGTGCTTGGCGTCAAGCTAATGCCATCTATGGCAGTTAAATCATTAGAAAAGGTTTCTCTAAGGTGTCGAGGGCCCAGCACAATGATCTCTGTCTTGTCTGAGTTAAGAAGAAGAAAATTTTTGGCCATCCAGGTCCTAATGTCCTTTAGACACGCGTCTAGTTTAGATAACTGATTTGTCTCACCTGGCTTCATTGATACATACAGCTGAGTATCATCAGTATCTGAGTATCTTTGAAGTAAATTGAAGGTTTGATATAGGCCTGTAGTTAGCTAATGTTTCCGAATCGAGGTTAGGTTTTTTTAAGGAGAGGTTTGATTACAGCTACTTTAAAAGACTGTGGCATGTAGCCTGTTGATAGAGATATATTTATTGTCTCCAGCAGGGATGGACAAACTAGGGGAAAGACCTCCTTGAACAGCTTAGTTGGGATCGGGTCTAAAAGGCAGGTTGATGGTTTGGAGGAGGAGACAAGAGAATTTAGCTCCTGAAGGCTAATTGTAGAAAAGCAATCTAACTCAAGTCTGACTACATTTAATGGTACGGTAGGTTTGGGTGAAGGCAGGGAGTTGCTAATTTTATCTCTAATTTTAAGAATTTTATCATTAAAAAAGCTCATAAAGTCCTCACAGCTGAGGGCTAGAGGAATCACAGGCTCAATAGAGCTCTGACTCTGTGTCAGCCTGGCTACAGTGCTGAAAAGGTACCTAGGGTTGTTTTTATTTTCTTCAATTAGTGAGGAGTAATAGGCAGCTCGAGCATGTTGTAAGGCTGTCATGTAGTTATTGTGACTTTCCGCCAAAGTATACGTGACTCCTCCCTTTTATTGGAGCTCCATATTCTCTCTAATTTACGGGATGCTTGTTTAAGTGCACAAGTTTCGGAAGTAAACCAAGGAGCCGTCCTCTGACGTTTAATAGTTTTTTGTCTCAGTGGGGCAATTGAGTCCAAAGTGGATCTTAGAAGACTGGCAGAGTCATCAACAAGCTGATCTAGCTGAGAGGGGCTATAGCTAATATCACAGTTATCATTTGGCCAATTTATTGAGTTTAAAGCAGCAGGAATGGCTTCTTTAAATTTAGCCCCGGCACTATTGGACAGATTTCTACTCTTCACAATTTTGTAACAAAACACAAATCCTCTAAAAAGATGTTAAAAGTTACTAAGAAGTGATCGGATAATATAGGATTTTCAGGAAAAACTTTTAGTTTAGCTCCTGTACTCGTCTCTGGCTCTTGTCTTGTAGGTGGCCTGGGATCCTTGGTGGAGACTGCCTGCTGCTGCAGAGTCACGAAGCCTCAATAACTACAATTACAGACATAACTCACATTTGGCCATCTCATTCCAGTTCATAATCATTATAGCTGTTAATGTAGATATTAACATGATCTTTCTATCCATGGTTGAAACATCTATAGTAACTATCTCTAGCTCCACATGGACATGAGACCCCTCTTGAAAATGAGGTGTCACATCTCAAGAGGTCTACCATTAATACATTTATACTTAACGGAGACAACTATGGTAGGGATGCACTTGTGGTCTGGGCACCCATGAGTTCCTCACTAAAAAACATTCACCACAACCACACAGACATGAGGACCCTCCTCTAATAAATTTGTTTGCAGCAGAAACAAATTTGATGATGACAGGTCTATGATTGGTCCATTGATCTGTCACTAGCTTTAGTTCTTACTTTAGTCCACTTGTCTCCACTTACCTCCCTCCCTTTGCCCACACACCCAACACAGCATCGTGTGGATTTGCTGTTCATCATGAGACTGGGGTCCACATTCAAGATTTCCTGCTGCTTAACAGAAGGTTTTTTCTAGCCGCCATGATGGAGGGATTCATGATTGGCTATATGGATTCATGTTGGGTGTTGGATGTATATATTTGTATATATATGTATATGTGTATTTTATATATGTATATATGTATCTATGCATATATGTGTATCCATAATATGAAGAGGTTTTTGCTCTATTGTAAAGTGTCTTGACATAACACTTGTTATGAATTGGCGCTATACAAATAAAGATTGATTGATTGGTTGATTGATTGACATCAAGGCCATATGCTAGAACCAAATCAAGAGTGTGATTGAAATGATGAGTAGATTCACGAACAGCCTGAATAAAACCAACTGAGTCTATTAAGGACATAAAAGCTGAGCTAAGGCTATCACTTTCTTTGTCAACATGGATATTAAAATCACCTACCATGAGTATTTTATCAGAGCTAAGGACCAAGTTTGATATGAACTCAGAAAATTCTGATAAGAATTCAGAATAAGGGCCTGGAGGACGGTAAATTATCACAAATAGGACAGGTTGGCAGGTTTTTGAGTCAGTATGAGATAAATTTAGAACAAGGCTTTCAAAAGAAGAGTAGTTAGCCTTTGGTCTAGGATTGATTTGGAGACAAGAATGATAAATAGCTGCTACACCACCACCACGGCCTGCGTCGCGGGGTATATGAGTATTTGAGTGACTGGGAGGAGTGGATTCATTTAAACTGACATAGTCCTCCTGGCACAGCCACGTTTCTGTTAGACAGAATAAATCAAGGTGATTTTCTGATATAAGGTCATTCACTAGTAAAGATTTGGATCTCAGTGATCTAATGTTTAAGAGACCACATCGAATTATCTGATGTTTTGAAGCTTCTACATTTGAGGTTTTGATTTTAATCAGATTTCTATGATTGACACCTTTTTTATTTAATTTTGTGCTAACATCTATGTGACGTTTGGGTTGGGGGACAGACACAGTCTCTAAAGAATAATATTCATCACTATTCATAGCAGTTAACACAGTGATGAACATAACTGTCATAACAGTAATGGGTGGAAAACTGTCCTAAAGCAAGCGCAGAGGAGCGTGGAGGACTGCAGCTCTGCAACATGGTCTCATCTCTGAGAGGTCATAAGTATGACTCTGCCATGTTTTTAGATAGGAGAGATGCACCAGCCAAAGTAGGATGGATGCCATCTCTTCCTATCAGACCAGGTTTTCCCCAGAAGGATGTCCAATTATCAATGAAGCCCACATCGTTTGCTGGACACCACCTCGATAGCCAGCGGTTGAATGATGACATGCGGTTATACATGTCATCACTGGTCAGATTTGGTAAGGGGCCAGAGAAAATTATACCGCTTTCACACTAAAATCCGCGGGTCAACGCTGTTTTTTTCAATGCTGGTTAACCCGCGAGTGACTCCTTTACCACTGCTTAGACCCGGGTCTACTCAGCAGCAGATGAGCTGCGTGGCTGTTTTTTTCCTCTGGTTCATCAAGCTGATGTCATCATGTTGATGACATCATTGGCGTGACAAAACATGACCACGTAAACAATGGAAAAGAGCATGGACGCCGTGGACACGGTCTTCTGTACTTTGTACTTTTTTCCCTCTTTAAAAATGTACAAACTCGGCGCTGATGATACAAAGGTGGATGGAATTTGTTGCTTAGATGGCAAAGAGTCACGTAAGTTACAGACAGAGGGGACGGGCGCGATGTTATGCCGTGAGCATGACGTCGACGTCATCCGTAATTTAGCAGCTTGACCTGGGTGTGATGTTCTCACTGAAGCCGGTCGGAGACGAGCTGATAAAAACCCATGTCACTTGCAGGGTAAGTCGACCCTGGTCGAAATGCCGATTAGACCCTTTGAAACTGCGGACAGGAGCCGATTGTTGGCGGATTTACACAGGTTTTTTGGCCAGTCTGAAAGGAGTATTACGGAGTCTGACATTGTTTTGGCAAATGCACACGCTGATTCGATGTTCACTTTGGTCACTTCCGACTGACGACGTCGGGAGTCATTCGTGCCGACATGGAGGACTATCCTATCAAACTTACACTTATTTCTTGCCAACAACTTCAAATTTGACTCAATGTCGCCTGCTCTGACCCCTGGGATGCACCTTACTATGCCCGCTGACTTTGCTATCTTCACGTTTCTGACTATGGAGTCACCAATTATCAGAGTTTGTTCCCCGGCGGGCGCATCGCCGTCACTGAGGGGAGAAAACCTGTTCGAAACGTGAACTGCATGGTGGGGTACCGAGTGGGTCAGCAATATTAAGCAGTTATAATTAGTGTTAACAGAGCCGAGAAAGAGCACACTACAAACAGCGATACAGTATGAAAACAGGAAATGATGAATACGCTCACCAGGAAGTGACGATCCCCCACCACCTGCCTCCTGCCTGACAAGGTTCCCAAAAGTCACTTTTCAGCATATTTTTCAGGGTCTGAAAGGGCAAAAAAGTCATATGTTAGCTTGCTGTTTTTTCAAAAATCTGACTTGAGGAAAAATGCTTATAACTCTTTTTGCGGTTGAAATATGACCAAACCTTCTGCACCAGCATTTTCTTGTGCCTGCAAAGGTCCCAGAAAGTCACTTATTAGCAAATGTTTTTCAGGGTCAAAAACGGCAAAAAAGTCATATGTTAGCATGTTGTTTTTTCAAAAATCTGACCCGAGTGGAAAATGCTCATAACTCTTTTTGCAGGTGAAAAATAACCAAACCTTCTGCACCAGCATGTTCTCCTGACTGGAAAGGTCCAAAAAAGCCACTTTTTAGCATATTTTTTGGCAGTCCAAAATGGCAAAAAAGTCATATGTTAGCATGCTGTTTTTTCAAAAATGTGAATTGAGAATAAAATACTTATAAAACTTGTTGCAGGTGAAATATGACCAAACCTTCTGCGCCAGAATGATCTCTTGTCTGAAAATGTCCAAAAAGTCACTTTTTAGCAAATTTTCTTGGGGTCCAAAATGGCAAAAAAAGTCATATGTTAGCATGTTGTTTTTTCAAAAATCTGACCTGAGTGAAAAATGCTCATAACTTTTTTTCCATGTGAAATATGACCAAACCTTCTGCACCAGCATGTTCTCCTGCCTGAAAAGCTCCCAAAAAGTCACTTATTAGAATATTTTCTTGGGGGTCCAACATGGCAAAAAAGTCATATGTTAGCATGTTGTTTTTTCAAAAATCTGACCTGAGTGAAATATGTACATAACTCTTTTTGCAGGTGAAAAATGACCAAACCTCTGCACCAGCATATTCTCCTGTCTGGAAAGGTCCCAAAAAGTCACTTTTTAGCATAATTTTTCAAGGTCAAAAATGACAAAAAAGTCATATGTTAGCATGTTGTTTTTTCAAAAATCTGACCTGAGTGAAAAATGCTCATAACGCTTTTTGCAGGTGAAAAATGACCAAACCTTCTGCACCAGCATATTCTCCTGCCTGGAAAGGTCCCAAAAAGTCACTTTTTAGCATATTTTTTCCAAGGTCAAAAATGGCAAAAAAGTCATATGTTAGCATGCTGTTTTTTCAAAAATCTGACTTGAGCGAATAATGCTTATAACTCTTATTGCAGTTGAAAAAGGATCGAACCTTCTGCACCAGCATGATCTTCTGCATGGAAAGGTCCCAAAAAGTCACATTTTAGCATATTTTTTTCAAGGTCAAAAATGGCAAAAAAGTCATATGTTAGCACGTTGTTTTTTTTAAAAAAATCTGACCCGAGGGAAACATGCTTATAACACTTTTTGACCTGAAAAGGTCCCAGAAAGTCATTTATTAGAAATATTTTTTAGGGGTCCAAAACGGTAAAAAGTCATATGTTAGCATGTTGTTTTTTCAAAAATCTGACCTGAGGGGAAAAATGCATATAACTCTTTTTGCAGGTGAAATATGACCAAACCTTCTGCACCAGAATGATCTTTTGCCTAAAAAGGTCCCAGAAAGTCATTCACTAGAAAAAAATTTTCGGGGTCCAAAATGGCAAAAAAGTCATATGTTGGCATGCTGTTGTTTTTTCAAAATTCTGACCTGAGTGAAATATGCTCATAACTCTTTTTGCAGGTGAAAAATGACCAAACCTTCTGCACCAGCATATTCTCCTGTCTGGAAAGGTCCCAAAAAGTCACTTTTTAGCATAATTTTTCAGGGTCAAAAATGGCAAAAAAGTCATATGTTAGCATGTTGTTTTTTCAAAAATCTGACCTGAGTGAAAAATGCTCATAACGCTTTTTGCAGGTGAAAAATGACCAAACCTTCTGCACCAGCATATTCTCCTGCCTGGAAAGGTCCCAAAAAGTCACTTTTTAGCATATTTTTTCCAAGGTCAAAAATGGCAAAAAAGTCATATGTTAGCATGCTGTTTTTTCAAAAATCTGACTTGAGCGAATAATGCTTATAACTCTTATTGCAGTTGAAAAAGGATCGAACCTTCTGCACCAGCATGATCTTCTGCATGGAAAGGTCCCAAAAAGTCACATTTTAGCATATTTTTTTCAAGGTCAAAAATGGCAAAAAAGTCATATGTTAGCACGTTGTTTTTTTTAAAAAAATCTGACCCGAGGGAAACATGCTTATAACACTTTTTGACCTGAAAAGGTCCCAGAAAGTCATTTATTAGAAATATTTTTTAGGGGTCCAAAACGGTAAAAAGTCATATGTTAGCATGTTGTTTTTTCAAAAATCTGACCTGAGGGGAAAAATGCATATAACTCTTTTTGCAGGTGAAATATGACCAAACCTTCTGCACCAGAATGATCTTTTGCCTAAAAAGGTCCCAGAAAGTCATTCACTAGAAAAAAATTTTCGGGGTCCAAAATGGCAAAAAAGTCATATGTTGGCATGCTGTTGTTTTTTCAAAATTCTGACCTGAGTGAAATATGCTCATAACTCTTTTTGCAGGTGAAAAATGACCAAACCTTCTGCACCAGCATGATCTCTTGTCTGAAAAGGTCCCAGAAAGTCACTCATTAGCATAATTTTTTTCGGGGTCCAAAATGGCAAAAAAGTCATATGTTAGCATGTTGTTTTTTCAAAAATCTGACCTGAGTGAAAAATGCTCATAACACTTTTTGCAGGTGAAAAATGACCAAACCTTCTGCACCAGCATATTCTCCTGCCTGGAAAGGTCCCAAAAAGTCACTTTTTAGCATATTTTTTCCAAGGTCAAAAATGGCAAAAAAGTCATATGTTAGCATGCTGTTTTTTCAAAAATCTGACTTGAGCGAATAATGCTTATAACTCTTATTGCAGTTGAAAAAGGATCGAACCTTCTGCACCAGCATGATCTTCTGCATGGAAAGGTCCCAAAAAGTCACATTTTAGCATATTTTTTTCAAGGTCAAAAATGGCAAAAAAGTCATATGTTAGCACGTTGTTTTTTTAAAAAAAATCTGACCCGAGGGAAACATGCTTATAACACTTTTTGACCTGAAAAGGTCCCAGAAAGTCATTTATTAGAAATATTTTTTAGGGGTCCAAAACGGTAAAAAGTCATATGTTAGCATGTTGTTTTTTCAAAAATCTGACCTGAGGGGAAAAATGCATATAACTCTTTTTGCAGGTGAAATATGACCAAACCTTCTGCACCAGAATGATCTTTTGCCTAAAAAGGTCCCAGAAAGTCATTCATTAGAAAAAAATTTTCGGGGTCCAAAATGGCAAAAAAGTCATATGTTGGCATGCTGTTGTTTTTTCAAAATTCTGACCTGAGTGAAAAATGCTCATAACTCTTTTTGCAGGTGAAAAATGACCAAACCTTCTGCACCAGCATATTCTCCTGTCTGGAAAGGTCCCAAAAAGTCACTTTTTAGCATAATTTTTCAGGGTCAAAAATGGCAAAAAAGTCATATGTTAGCATGTTGTTTTTTCAAAAATCTGACCTGAGGGCAAAACCCTTCCATCACCTGTTGCAGGTGAAATTTGACCAAACCTTCTGCGCCAGCATGATCTCTTTCCTGAAAAGGTCCCAGAAAGTCACTTATTAGCATATTTTTTTTTGGTGGTCAAAAATGGCAAAAAAGTCATATGTTAGCATGTTGTTTTTTCAAAAATATGACTTGGGGGAATAATGCTCATAACACTTGTTGCAGTTGAAAAAGGTCCCAGAAAGTCATTTATTAGAAATATTTTTTAGGGGTCCAAAACGGTAAAAAAGTCATATGTTAGCATGTTGGTTTTTCAAATATCTGACCTGAGAGAATAATGCATATAACTCTTTTTGCAGATGAAATATGACCAAACCTTCTGCGCCAGAATGATCTCCTGCCTGAAAAGGTCCCAGAAAGTCATTTATTGGAAAATTTTTTTACGGGTCCCAAATGGCAAAAAAGTCATATGTTAGCATGTTGTTTTTCAAAATCTGACCCGAGTGAAAAATGCTCATAACTCTTTTTGCAGGTGAAATATGACCAAACCTTCTGCACCAGCATGTTCTCCTGCCCGAGAAGCTCCCAAAAAGTCACTTATTAGCAAATTTTTTTGGTGGTCAAAAATGGCAAAAAAGTCATTTGTTAGCATGTTGTTTTTTCAAAAATCTAACTTAGGGGAATAATGCTTAAAACACCTGTTGCAGGTGAAAAATGAGCAAACCCTCTGCGCCAGCATGATCTCTTGTCCGAAAAGGTCCCAGAAAGTCACTCATTAGCAAATTTTTTTTGGGGTCCAACATGGCAAAAAAGTCATATGTTAGCATGTTGTTTTTCAAAAATCTGACCTGAGGGAAAATTGCTCATAACTCTTTTGCAGGTGAAATATGACCAAACCTTCTGCACCAGCATGATCTCCTGCCTGGAAAGGTCCCAAAAAGTCACTTTTTAGCATATTTTTTTCAAGGTCAAAAATGGTAAAAAAGTCATATGTTAGCATACTGTTTTTTTTTTTTTTTTAAATTTGACCTGAGTGAAAAATGCTTATAACACTTGTTGCAGGTGAAATATGACCAAACCTTCTGCACCAGCATGATCTCCTGCCTGAAAAGCTTCCAAAAAGTCACTTATTAGCACATTTTTTTTGTGGTCAAAAATGGCAAAAAAGTCATATGTTAGCATGTCGTTTTTTCAAAAATCTGACTTGAGTGAAAAATGCTCATAACTCTTTTTGCAGGTGAAAAATGACCAAACCTTCTGCGCCAGCATGATCTCTTTCCTGAAAAGGTCCCAAAAAGTCACTTATTAGCAAATTTTTTTGGTGGTCAAAAATGGCAAAAAAGTCATATGTTAGCATGTTGTTTTTTCAAAA